>SCLG01000181.1:0-68953 GCA_004367875.1 Oikopleura albicans | reverse complement strand
CAAATAAAAAACTAGTGTGTGGGCGGAAAACGCAAAAAAAAACTTTTATGAAAAGTCGCAAGATAAGCGTACGAGCGGCAATTTTCGCAAGATAACTGTGCACCCTGTGTACTGTCCTTTAAAGAATTTGTCTTAGCCCCCTAAAAGTGCGAAGTCCTATTGTGAGTAAGGAATATTACACTACGTTTTGTTAATACCGTCAATCCCATGCTAGTTGAAACGTTCTCCATAAGATTCAAATATGATTGATGCGATCGCTGATCAGGAAGAAATTTGATAATTTCTGGTCGTTAAGAAGGTTGAGACGAAATTATGAGTAATAAAGGTCCCAACAGTATTAAAATTCAGGTCTTCATATTTTTGATACTCCGGAAGCCGCCAAGTATCAGCCAAACTGGTGAATGTATTGTTAATGTTAAGACTTGATTTGGTATTGTACGACGAGATTACAATCTCCGCGCACCTTCGTAAAAATGGTCCAATCAGAGGATAGCAAATATCGCTATTACATGGCGGCCTCTAGTGGCCGGATTCACGTATCACTGTTGCTGAATAAAGAATTTACTACAGGCTGTAGTCTACAGTCGGTAGTATAGGCAAGTATTTTTTGCACGCAGATATTTCAACCATGACCTAAACTGCATCAGAACATGTCTTTTTGGTAATGTTCGAATATATGGATGTTCCGGATCTTCCAATAATAAATACAAGGTGAGCAAAGCATGATCATCTACATACAAACCGGCTTCCCGCATGGCATATGTGATAAAATGGACCAGTAAAAATTTTTGTGAAACATCATTTGGGCAAATAACCCCTCTTCGATATCCTATAATGAAGTAAAGTTCATAACGCAAAAACGTTTTGCATCATCAAAGCTAACATAATGCGCAATAAACTATCGAAAACTACACCACCTGACGGGTTATATTACCCTTATAAGTGCTAAAAACGGTAAGATAAACCAACTTTGGTAAGATAATTATCGTCCATAGTCATGGTATGTTTTGGACCAAAAACTTTTGGTCCAAAGAGTGATAATATAAGTTATATATTATATAACCCAATGTTGGTAAGCTAACCCGTCAAGTGGTGTATGTGATATACAGTACGTCACCCGACCTTTCATGATGTATTCATTTGTTGCCATTTCTTGTCGAGTAAAAATTCCACGATAGCCATTTGATTCGGTTTGCATTAAATCTTTTTTGACCCAAATGGACTGAAAGAGATAAAAAAAATATCAAAAAATTACGTACAGTTCTTACTCTTAATACGGTCCGTAATATGGACTCTGTATTATACGGACTTACTCAATAGTATTGAGTCAATACGAACCAATATGGACTCATTTGTGGAAAAATATCCCGCATTAGAAGTAAGGACTGTATTACTTAAAGTGATGCGCCAATTTCATGTTTTACACCGTATAAATTATGCGCCTTGTTCGTTAAAAAACCCGTCCTTATTGTGGTACACGGATGTACGAAGAGGATAACTGGTGAGGGTTATAACTTATAAGGTCACACGCTTTGACCTTTATAAGGTCAATTCAGTTTTGGAGCAGGAAATATCTACTTTCTTATCTCTGCTTTGCGTAATAATGACGTAGAATGTCAAATTCATTTGAGATCGTGAACAAACGATAAAATATTGATATTAAAATAAAACACGAACTTATCTGAACCCGTTTATTCTTATAGAACATTGATTTCATTATATTTTCTCTTTTTTTATTCCCGGACAATGCGAACGGCGTGCTTCGGTTAAATTAATAAATTGCGTAACTTTATACGCAAATGTAATTGCATACGAAAACATAGCTGATTTTAACCGTGCATTTCATGCAAGGTCTACATTTTTTAATCTGATTATTTTGAAGACGTTTTTTTGGTTAAGGTATTCCGGGAAACTCAAATATGTTTGCGTTTCTCGAGAGTTTATCATTCTGGCATCACCATGAGTCATGGTTGACCATGGTCCATTTGGTGTTAACGGGCCATTGCTTGGAAATTTGTGTGGCTGCTGAACAATGCAACCAGTGTACATTTATGGAAGTATTTATTGACATAAGCTAGGTTTCAAGAACATCTCTTCTTGCTGTACTTTATTTATAAAATTGTAAATTATCGGACAATACAAACGTCTAAATAAAGAACTTACAGTAACAACAGTCTTTAATTTTTATATGTATCGGAAATCGCCACCATTTGACGAAATTTGCGCATTTGATCTTAGTGGGGTTTTTTTCAAGAATTATTCTGTTTTATCCCTATGTAAAATACATTCATACATAACATATGTTACATATGTTTGTGCGCGAGTTTTCTTGTTTTTTCGCACAATGAAACTCATCAACGCGAAAAAGATATGTCTAAAAATGACGAAATATCAAAAGTTCAAAAGTTCGTTTTAACTGAAGTTTCCCGTTCAAATACACGTATACCAAAATTTCACATAAAGGTGCGTCTTTTAATAGACTCTCTAAACTATAATACAAACTATATAACATATAAACATTCACTCGCGAGTTCCCATTAACGATCGTCAGGTAAACGGCTAAAATGCAGATACAAATATGCGCGAAAAACTAACAATATTCGCGCACAAAATGCGAAAATTTCGCGCGCGAAAATGATGGGATCTCTTCGGTCCTTTATTTTTATTTTTTGCGTACCAAATATGTCCTTGAAAAATAACAACCACCTTCAACCTTTGCGAGTTTCAAATTGAGTAGATTCGTAAGTTTGACGTCTAAGAGTTCAGTCAAAGTTCGATATCGTTTGCGTTTGGGTGGTTTATGTACATGGGACCGGGCTCGCCAAGAACTTTTATTCATCATAACCTGGGCTCTTACAAATTGATGCAATATGTAATAATTTCATTGAAACTTTGAAGGTTTAAAATATAATTTTAGTTTACGGTTTAAAAAATATAAAGTTTGTATGGTAAAAACTGTATTAGCCAACAATGAGCCGGAAATCCGCACACGGGAGACGCTAAGGAGCCCCGAGCTGGAGAAGCCAATCAGCGGGTGTGATTGTAAATTGTTAAGTTAATGGGGTTCGTACGCTGCTCCTGGGCGTCTCGCGTGTTAGGATTCGCGAAACTTTTCAAGCTTTATAAGTAACAAAATGGTTTAATAACCTATTAGTAATTTAACCTATTAGTAAACGCAAAATATTTTGGTTAGTTTCCCGAAAAAGTTAATGCAAACATTAACCCCCTACGCCGCGCGCCGTTATCTGGCCGTAATTCCCGCTCTTCCTTTATCTGGGTGAAACATTGAAACAGTAATATTCCAGAAAACCCTATATTTTGTATATATTAAGGACTGCGCCGTTATCAGTCCGTTATTACGTAACAAAATGTTTTTGGTGAAAATGTCGGCCAGATAACGGCGCAGGTAGNGTACTATTCGTTTATTACCGTCATATTCAAAGTAATCACATTTACGCAATTGCATCCATTGCCTTAAAGGTCGAGCAAAAGCCTGAAAAGCCAAAAAGCAAATTATCGCGTTGAAAATCATTTTCATCAAAACTAGCCACTTATTTTTTCTAAACTACGAAATTGGACAGGGACAATATTTATATAAACAAACTTCCTGGGCTCCCCCAACACCGCCGCTATTTTTTTTGATACAGAATTTGTGATACACTTTTTAATTGACGCAAGCATTTGTCGATAGTTCATTTTTCGGGGAATTTTCAGACCTGATAATCAAATGCCACTGTCGTATCAATGTTATTATCAAACGGGATCATTTTCTCACGCAATACTTACATAAGGCAACTCTAGCTTAGGTTAAAAGTCGCAAGATACATTTGCCCGATAGACGTTTTAACGCAAATGAGAATGCTTCTGAAAACAGCTCAAAATGAAACAATCATCATGAATACGTGTTTTTATTACTTGTATTGATTAATTTTTATGAACCTTTTGGGGTGGGCATAGCGCCTTATCTTTTGCTCGTACCCATCGTTCTCGGGCGGTGAACTCTTTTTTCACTTTTGAAGGTAAAATTAACGTAGACCTAAATTTAATACAATTAAAACTTAAGTAACCAAACATGCTGTCAGGCAATTCGCCCAAATTAGGATGTGCCGTTAATATATTTTTCTACTCTGGGGGTTTATCTGGCCACTTTCGCCTTCCAAAACTGGCCGATGGCCGGATAAACTCCCAAGGCGTAGGCAGAATAGCTGAAAATATGTAAAATAGTAGCTTGATAAACCCGCAGGTAGTATACATTGGATTTGTTGTCGTACCGGTCGCGTGCTGAATCTTTATGTGATTGATCCCTGAAATAATTATTAGAGTATTCTATTCAGGGCTTTTGGCACATAGCTTGGCTTGGCCTGGCTTTTTTTAACGCACAAAAAGCCAAGCCATTTTTTGGAGGGTGAATAAAGCCAAGCTTAGTCAAGCCATTTTTTTCAGAAGTTCAACAAGCCAAGCCAAAATAAAAATGCCTGGCTTTGCCAAGCCCTGATTCTATCACTAACGTTAGTAATAAAACTCACTGTTTTTTCAAATCTCTTTTAATGTCTCTTTTTATGTCGATTTGTGTTTGAGCTTTTAAAGGACGAAAGTGTTGTAGTTTCGCAATGGTCTTTTCTCTGAAAATTCTTAATTCTCCTTGTTTCTGGGTTTAGTTTCCAATTATATTTGTTTATTTTGATTTGGATAAATACAGTCCTTGCTTCCAATACGGACTGTTTTGGGGAACTTTTTCACAAAAAGCATCCGCATTGGAAGAAAGCGTCCGTATTGCGAGTAAAGACTGTAATTCATTTTTAAAGACACTTGACTTACGGTCTGTTCCTTGAAATTTCGTATTCTTGTCCGCTCGAACTCGATATCCGAATATATGTGAACTGATATTGGCTTTTGCACGAAGGACAAAAACATAAATATCGAAATCGATGAAATGGCCTCGTTTTATCCATAGTTCAACATACACATGTTTAAATAACATACACTTAACTATCTGAACCCGCAGAAACGCGGTCATATTTCGACTGTGTCGTTAATTCGGAGTTAAAAATCATGCAGACAAAATGAAATCTTGATTTTTTCATCATAAAACACTAACCCTTTTATGATGAAAAAATCAAACCAAAAATCTGACCTACAAAAACGCTCCGAAATCATTAGGAGTAGGTAAACCGTCGCCGACAACGGCGCAGGGGTGTACAACAAAATCCGTATTCTTTTATCAGAAACCCCCATTAAACTAATTTTTTTTTTGCAAAAATATACAGTCCTCACTCATTTATCGGAGGCTCAAAATGGACTTTGTTGTGACGATGCTCCTTTGTCGGACGCTATTTTCGAGAACCGAAAACGTCCGATTTATGAGTATTACTTAAAGTTGTTGTGAGTAACTGTAGTAAACTAATAGAATTTTCCTATGAAAAAAAAAATCGATTTTTAAAGAGACCGAAAAGTTCAGTGTATTTACTTGAAACANTTTGGATAAATACAGTCCTTGCTTCCAATACGGACTGTTTTGGGGAACTTTTTCACAAAAAGCATCCGCATTGGAAGAAAGCGTCCGTATTGCGAGTAAAGACTGTAATTCATTTTTAAAGACACTTGACTTACGGTCTGTTCCTTGAAATTTCGTATTCTTGTCCGCTCGAACTCGATATCCGAATATATGTGAACTGATATTGGCTTTTGCACGAAGGACAAAAACATAAATATCGAAATCGATGAAATGGTCTCGTTTTATCCATAGACTATGGACCATAGTTCAACATATATATGTTTAAAGAATATACACTTAACTATTTGAACCCGCAGAAACGCGGTCATATTTCGACTGTGTCGTTGATTGGGAGTTAAAAATCATGCAGACAAAATGAAATCTTGATTTTTTCATCATGAAACGGTTAGTGTGACCGATAATTGCGAACGTGCTCAACATTTACAGTCAATTCGCCCACAATGCGACACTCTTACTTGGCTAAAATTTGTCATATTTTGGACGCGTCCGGACGCCTGGATTTTATACATAGGTTTTATACATAGGAACACTGGGTGCACCTAGGACCTAGGACCTAGGTGTCCGGGGAAAAAATCTGACCTAAAAAAACGCTCCAAAATCATTAGGATTGGGTGAACCGACACCGATATCGGCGCAGGGGTGTACAACAAAATCCGTTTTCTTTTATCAGAAACCCCCATTAATTTTTGCAAAAATATACAGTGCTTACTCAATTATCGGAGGCTCAAAATGGACTTTGTTGTGACGATGTTCCTTTGTCGGACGCTATGTTCGAGAACCGAAAGCGTCCGATTTATGAGTATTACTTAAAGTTGTTGTGAGTAACTGTAGTAAACTAATAGAATTTTCCTATGAAAAAAATCGATTTTTAAAGAGACCGAAAAGTTCAGTGTATTTACTTGAAACATGTATCGTGTGAGTCTTCTTCGTGTGTACCAAGAAAAAACAGTTAACCAGCACGGGCCTATAGTGAAATAAATACCACTTATTGATAACTCGTCTTGCTGAATACGTGTGCCCTACGACCCAAAAGTTTTAATTGCGGCGTCTATCTTTTCTTTGATTTTTTCTTTCTTTTTTGACCTGTATATTTATTAGCCGAATCCTACTTTTATGTGTCTGAAATCCCGCTCATTATAAATCAAAATATCTGAATCTTAATCCCCCAGTCTGCTTAAATGACTCTCTTTTAATGCAAAATCAATTCGATCTTATAATTAGAAAATCGAGATATTCCATTTCGAGGCCTAAATTAATTCGATATTCTTTTTACTACGTTTGTCAAAATGGTGTCACCTTTAAGGCTGGGGTTGAATAAAGCTATCTCGGAGGTCAAAGAGGATGTTTTATTTTGTTCTTGAATCTAAATTCCGGAATCGTGCCAAAACAATGTTTTATCCTTGTCAGGATATAATTAGATTTTTTAATCCAATTTTTAATCCAGTCTTAGAAATTATACTATAGACTCTGCGAATCAATTTTAAATAAAACCTAACCAGTTATCCGAAAAATATTAGAGTAGCTAAGCAGTTCTTCGTATCGCGATTATCAATTATCTTACCAAAGTTCGTACCCAATTATCTGGACAATTTAACCGCTTTGTGGGGCTGTTTTATCACAAAATTGTACATTCTAGAAACTTCTGTAAAATGCAAAACTCTGAATTTGAACACTATAATAATGATCTCCGGTAAGCGAAATGTTCCGGAAAAGTTTATGCCTCTATAAGACGCCAAATAAGGGTCCTATCGCCTAATTAGGGTCGGAGTCGCCATATAAGGCCGCTTTTTTCGAAAAAATATTTCTCCAAAGAAGGTCCGTTGCAGTGTTGGAAGCGTTGGGCGTTGGAGAAAATTTTCTTTCCAACGCGTTGGGAGCGTTAGGGAAAAACTCAAGCGTTGGCCAACGCTCAAATTTTTTCTAACGCTTACCGCAATTTTATACTGTATCCTATGTAAAAGCAAGACGCCCATTTGACATGTTCTCTTTCTTCTTTAAAATAGTTTTCCATTTATCCGTTAATCATCAGTGTTGGAACCAACTCGTTGGGAACGTTGGGCGTTGGGAAAAATCCGAGCGTTGGGGGAAATTTGTAGCGTTGGCCAACTTTTCCAACACTGGTCGTTTGGACCTCAATATGGGCCATTTTTTGAGAAATTCTGGTCAAATCACGAGCTTATTTGGGGAACCCCTGTAGTTATATTCTAAACATTACTAAATAAAAACCAACGAATAGTATCTGAGAACTTTATTTACCGAATGGCATTTATCATTCATTTGGCATGTGTGCTCGTTGAAAGCAAAGTCAATAATTATATACAGTGAAGGTGACATTGAAGAAATAATACATATGGCCAGCTGAGGTGTGTTTTTTCTCATGAAGTTAACATGTTCCTTAAAGTTAACATGTTCCAATCGATTCAATCGTGCCCTCCCTACTACAGCAGCTTATCTTGCTGTCGAAGGGCGCAAATAGGCCGCTCGTCTGGTGATAACAACACTGTCGGTGTCGAGATTGACGGGCTAATACGCATTCTTTGTTGCTCAGCGTCTTCGAATCCACTGACAATGTTTGCACTTGAGTCGCGAAAGCAAAATCACAATCGCATAACCCTCGCTCAATATTGCCAGGCGTGTTAACTGAAGTAGAAAAAATGTTCGTCTTTGATTTTACCGAAAAATCTAAAGACGAAACGGTCAATGTATCGAGTAATGACGATCAATTTGGAGCTTGAATTGAGTAGCACCAAGGCATTTCGCAGAAAACATTTTTCGCCGAAATAGTAAAAAAAAAAATTTGCCAAAAAGTCAAAAAGGCGTAACTGGCATAAAAATTTTGGCCGAAAATGCAAAGAAGTTTTTTTTGCGGAATATTCGTCGCTGGCTGCTAATTCCTACCATTTGTGTTTTTAAGACAAAAAAGTCGCGAAAAACGTTTTCGGCAAACAACTTTTCTGCGAGATGCCGCGGTGCCAAATTGAGTCGTTAGTTGATCATAATTTTTGCCCCAAACTAATTGGAATTGTTCGATTAGACTAGTAAATCGCCAAGTAAATAATTTTCCAACACCAGACAGCGTTATCGTACGCGCGATAAACTGTCATTTCTTGTAATTTGGCAAACATCTACAAAAATCCAAGCTGGCGGTCCTAGTCGTGGCTGCAATTATGGAGGTCACGAGTAAGCCAAGTCACGGAAAATAGGGTTGAAGTTATATGTAGCTGGACAAATTTAGCGCGACTATAGCGCTGTAAAGTGAAGTTTTATAAAATTATTTAGATGACAATTTATGTTCGACAAAAACTTAAACCGCTTCCGAATGAAGATTTTTCGATTAAAATTGATAGATTTTCAAAATGAATTGGAATTTATGTGCAGTATTCGGTCCCAAAAGACGGCGGCACTCAAGGGACCGATGAACTTTTTTGATCGAAATTCTTCTTTTTTGAATTTAGAATTTACAGCGAAAGCTTGATTTGTGTTTTTTCTTTAAACGAGTTTGATTCAAATTACAGGATTAATATTGTGAATAAAACGTACTGTGAATATTCAACAGTTTTTACGGTACAAGATGGCTTCAAACAGGAATTTTATTTTTTTTCTATTTCAATAATAAAACGAACTTGTCGTGCTGTGTATTACGTAAAGTTAATTCAGCATGATGACAAGTGACTTCAATAAATTGTCCAAAAAACCGGTTAGCGACACCGCATAATGTATGAATAAATTATTCAGAATAATATCGGACTCTAATGATATAAGAACCGTTTTTAGTTGTTCTCCAGGAATTTTGCCGTACCATCAATTATTGGTAACAAAATCAATTATAATCTCACGTTATTAAAGTTTTGGACAATTATGATTTTGTACAATTGAATTGCGATATAGTCTTTACTCCCATAACTTATGGGCCATAACGGACGCTTTCCGAGTAAAAAACGTGATTATCCCATAACGGATGGGTTTTTTAAAGAATATTTTGAGAGTTGATAATAAGGTTGGCTCTTTTAGGTAAGCCCATAAACGACGCTAATGCAAAAACGTCATTTATAGGAGTAAGCACTGTAATTCAACTGTGTTTTTTAGTCTGACATAACCTGCATTTTATATTTGTTTTGTAGGCAACTATTAGTTATAAAATTCTTACCTGAAAGTAAATATCAATATACAACTGGTGTTACAAAATGGTTGTTGTATAATATTTATGTAAAAATAAAAGGTTTTAAAACCAAATCCATTGTTCAACCGGTATTTATTCTTCTAAACGCCGATTTCAACATAACGTCATAAATACAGACCCTTGCAGTATAAACGTCAAACAATCGATTTCAGTTTTAAATATGGAAACCGATTTGTAGAACTGCGATGAAAAACTGATTTCTCGAAAATCTTTTTTTTTTTGCGAAATTACATAAAGATCAGAGCTCGGCAAATTCGGGCCCTTTCATTTGAGTTTTTTTTTTGGTTTTGTATTTTTCCCCTTCAAAAATATTGGCTTGTTTGGACTTTTTTATGAGCCGCTATGTGCCGAAAGTTATTCGTGCCGAGCTCATGGAGAGATAAAAAAAATGGAGGGCTACAAACTGGCGGGCAAAATTCCGCCAGTTCGATGCCTCCAAAGAAATGTCTTAAAATTAAACATGTTTTCTTCTAAACATTTTTTTATTTCTAAAAAGAAATTGATTGAGGGAAAACGGAAGATTTGGGAAATTGTGAAATGTTTGTCCGTTAATTTTTCTCTCAAACAACTTGTCTGATTTTGTATGTTAACTCACGGCATTGATTGTTATCCGGATCAAACATGTATGGATCTGCTGTAGCTCCAAGCATGTCCTGTGCGCAAGAAACACATTTTTTCCATTTGTTAATTGCGACAGTTACCGGATCCGCCGGAATCCCCGGTGTAGAAAATAGTCTCAGGTCACTAATACCGCTGCATCCATAAGTATGTAATTTCTCGTGTGTCTCCGGGACCATATGCATCAACATTGTATAAATATCTTCAACCGGCATGGTCGGTTCGGTTATGTCCGGTTGGTCATCAAGTTGCGCTAGTACCCAATTTGGGATAGGCTTATAGAAGGGTGAACATAGGGTTGATAAACCATGTAGGTGGATTTTGTTGTGACAGAGTCAATGCTGTAACTAAAAAAATCCGAACCGTAATGATGTCGTAAATATATCGTATAACGTGATTTTCAAATAAGCACAAAACGGTTGGAATTTCTAGTAATGTGGAAATTAACAAACTTAACTCCCGGAGATAAATGTGCAAATTTGCACAAAATTCCCTAAATCGACCGAAAGTGCTTGTAAACCGGGCTTAATCGAAAATCGCTAAAACACGAGTCCAGTCAAACTTCCTGAGAAAAAATATAGCACGTAAACCGAAACTGATTTTTTTTTGTGAAAATTCCAGCTCAACTCCGTAAAATCCCATGAGGGGCGCTAATTCAGTTGTTGAAGAGCCAAAAACGGCCCTAATGGAAGTCAGGTATATATTTGTATGTAAAAATAGAAAAAAAAGTATGTGTTCACCCTAGCTTGAAGTCACCCAGTGATTCAACACGCAACTTTGTGGCATTTTTCTCATTTCCGATTACCGTTTTGTTTCCATACTCTAATAATTGCCAGTTTGACAGACTGTGGGGGCAGTGGTCGATTGAATACGTAAAGAACCGCATTTGACCGGGGTTATTTGTTAAAATCCACCCAGTAGCCCCAAAAATATCATCCGTCCATTGCAATGAAACACTTCTCGAATCGGGCCGATGCTTGGTCCATGTGTTATGGTCTTTAAAAAGTTCACTTTCAATTTCATACATGCCGTTAAAATGGCCCAAGGTCTTCATGACCTGCTTAGACCAATTATATCCATTGTAAAGTTGGGCTCCAGTTACTCTAATCTTTTTGATTGGGCACGTTGTGCGAATCGGATCACTCGTCCCAAATGATATCAGAAAAAATAATAATTTCATTTTATTTTTCTCTAGAATCTACAGCACTTTTTTTCCTTTTTTTGTGGGTTTTCGTTTTTTTTCAGCTTTTTTTGTTTTTTTTTTCAAAATTTAGAAATTTTTGTTATGTATTTTTTGGGTCTCAATCAGATATTGCCGGTTTATCGTTTTATCTGGTCGATTTTGTGTGTTTGGTGAACGCGCTGCTTATATAAATGGTACTACCGTGTGAGTTAAATAAGCGCGCTTGAGCGACCTCTCGCCGTTCACATTGCTCATTCTAGACTATTGCGCGTTCAAAAAAATATAATCAAATTCTAGCTACTCTCGTAAGATGAATGTCCCTTACCTCTACATCCATTTTTTGTTTTGCAATGTAAATACCTTCCGGACAGTGCCAAAAATAACTCTAAGTAAAAACGGCCTTGATATGTACGTTGGTTATTTTAGGACTCGTGATAACAGAGAAATTAAACTTCATGAACATTCCTGATCTATTTAGAACAAATAGTAAAAAAATAAATAAAAAAGACAAAATATTGTATTATCAAATTGAATACCTTTGTGCAATCCAAATCGTATCGAACCATATCATAATGATTTTCACATATCGGAACGTTGCAACGCGTTGATCGATAAAAACTAAGCCATAGCGTAACGTTTTGGAGTTGTAAAAATGTGAGGATTTGCTTTATACAGTTGTGTACCAACTAAGCTGCTTTATTTTTCATTGTAGCACGCGTGATTGCATCTTTTAGATACCCCACGTCGAACAAGAATCATTGGGCGCCCATGGGTTAAATAACTTGATCTTCTGTAGACTACGGCCCATAGTTTAATGATGAACCAGTTAAAGATTCTATCAACCCTTTAGGTAAGCCGGTTAACCGTTTGTGAGTCTGTTTGTTTTGTGGTCAAATCGACCAAAACGTGTCCAAGGATGGTCGGGGAGTTTTCAAGAGTATGCTCATTCAATTCCGGACCATCAATTTGTTTATGGTGAGAAATTACGAATGATCAGAGAAGGGTAAACAATTTTTTTCTAATATCTTGATAGATTTTAAGTCCTATCACCCCTGCGAAAGAGTCAAGATATGGGCGACAAAACTGTATTCGATTTCATATACTAAAATTAGGTCCATATAAAGTACGTGTACAAAACACAACGTAACTCATATTAACAGTTATTAATAGTCCGTAATCTAATTTTATCAAAGGCGGCTTTTGAATTGTTGAAAACTTCAAAGAATCAAATCACTGAATTTATTTTTGCCTCGGCGAGTAGAGCGGATTATGCAATGGATAATTTTAAACACATCCGTAATGAGAAATGTTATGTGTTTTTATATGCACTTCGGTACATTTTAAAAACATACCTTATTCATGAAACGTTATCTAGGCCAGACATTTCATAGTCTCAATGACGGAAAAAAGGAACGTTTTATTAACTAAAACGTTAAAACATTCTAACTAAGAACGAGTTAAAACTTCTCAGTGGTCGTTTTTATTTTTTTTTTTCATTAAAATGTGTATAGATAAGAACCATGCGAAATGCTACAGGGCCCCAAAGTAAGGGCGACTTTTAAAAAGGTCCAAAAGATGGCCCTTAATCTGGGGCGACCCTTACTTTGAGAAAGCTGATGTTTTGTCTGGTAGTCTGATTATCAGACTCTGATAGTCATTTTATTTCAAATTTAATTATCGGAAATATTTTAGCTTCAAGTTTAGTCCCTTCGTTTTGGGTAATTTGTCTATTTTGTCATTTCCTGGCTTTTCTACGACAAGACCTGATAAATAAAATCTGACATTCGACTATCTGATCGATTTGAAAGTTTGCGTTTTCCTGACAATTTCATAATAAGTGAAGACCGTAAATACGGTTAAATATGTGTTTAAATGTGTATTTTTTATAATGAAATAAACGGCCGGTATGAGTCGCCCCTTATTGGACTAAAGGCTTTATGTTTTTTGGCAAATATACCCAAACTAGATTTTAATATTTTTACCAGAAATGTGGTTTCATAATCAGCTCTGTACCGTTTGCCGTGTAGAATTTGTAAAAAAAAACATTGAAGCCATAATTAGTAGTTTCAAGACCGCCAGCTGGGCAGCTCAAATTGCAAACCAGTTGCTCAACTGGGCAGTTTTTTTTTGTTCAAATTTTATTTTTCCCAATAACAGGGCAGCATAGCAAGTCTGCTAGACATTTCATTCAACTTCTAATAGCAGACCCCTCTGTAATCCATCCGGGCCAAATTGAACTATTATTTAGAATGTGACCATTTAGAACAGCGCCATCTACCGAAAAAAAGTTTCAACTTAGAAAACGAGGTTTAGCATGCTGAGGAAATTAAATAGGTCGGGATTAGGTTAGCGCACGCATCAATTCGGTTTCAAATCAACATATATTTATTTAAATCTTAACTTCGAAGTTTTAACATATTTACAGGAACGAATCACCCTAACCACAAATCAACTACTTTGGTGAATGAACCTGAAATAACATTACATTTTTTTCTCTACTTTTTTTTCATCTTTACTAGAATCTTGTTT
The DNA here is from genome assembly GCA_004367875.1 of Oikopleura albicans. Lineage (NCBI taxonomy): Eukaryota > Metazoa > Chordata > Appendicularia > Copelata > Oikopleuridae > Oikopleura > Oikopleura albicans. Next base: position 54,928 of record SCLG01000181.1, on the reverse strand, counting down.
GGCAAACTACTTCACTTTCCAAATAACTATTTTATAAGTACGTTGCAATACGCTCAGATTGGGTTTTTTTCTCATTGATCTATAAGTGCGTTATTTATTTGATAAAAAAGAAGTATGTTTTTAAGTAGTTCTCCGGCAAAGCCATTACATCTCTAAAAAACACAAAGTCTGTAAGACTGGGCCCGACTACATTTGGGCGCAGCCTGATTTGGCCAAATACAGAAAATTCTAAAACCCTTAAAAAGGCGAGATCCTGAAGAGGTATAAAATAGCGGGAAAGAGCGAAACCTGAAAAAATCTAAAACCTGAAAAGGACGAGAACCTGAAAAGGGCGAAAATGAAAAATTCAAAAACCTGAAAAAGGGCGAAACTTGAAAAAAGCGAAAAATGAAAAGGGCGAAAATATGAAAAACGCGAAGGTAGAAAGAGGGCGAAACCTGAAAACGTCGAATTTGGTGTTTTCAGGTGTTGAAATTTTCTTTAAAAAATGCCAATTTTTTTCTGGGTCGGCGGCGAAACTGTTTCGCCCTTATCAGGTTCCGTTTTTTTTTCATTTTTGCTTTTTTCTGTGTTTTGTGTTCCTCCAATTCAAGTTGTGCCGCTGATGTTTTTTTACTCTTTTTAAATCACATTTTTTGTCGTCAGTTTTTAGAAATTTATCGTTTTTTTTGACGATATATGTCCTGGATATGTTTTTTTTTGTAAATTTTACTATTGTTTTACTATTACTAATTTATTGTTTAGTAAACTGATTCAAATTCATGTAAGTCTCATAATAAAATCTTTAGAGAATGTGGTGGTTATCTACCGGTTAAGAATTATTCCGTGGTGACCGAAGTGTGAACCCCGGCGTCAACCACTCAGTGTATATATATAACTTTACATAATGAATTTAGCTTTTAGTCGAAAAACCATTTAAAATGTTGGCAAAAATTATTGTATGTTCGCAGAATGTCAACTTAAATAAGTTTGCGGCCTCCTTTTGAGAATTAAAAATAAAAAAAATACTACTTTCAAAAAAAAAATGAACCATTTGTGACAGATTAATGTCTTAATATATGTTTTTTATAAAAATACCTTGATCTAAAGTGGAAAAGCCAAGAAGTACAAACCACATGTTCTTTTTGTACGTAAAATGTACCTCGTCCTACAATTTTCACGTTAATAAGTTCGTTTAACATTTAAAAGGAAGTTTAAAAAGAGGCCCACAGAACTGTTTTCCTAGATTTTTGAATTTTAATTTCAAAAAACAAAATTTCAAGGTCGTGGTACCGGTTTAGTCTCATGAAAATCGGCTGCGCGTTTCTAGAATAGAGCAATTTTCTTCTTTTTTCTTGCAATGAGGTGCCCCTATTGGCCAATATCATGTTAAAATATGCCGACACAGTATACTAGAAACGCGCAGCCGACTTTCATGAGACTACACCAGTAGTTACGGCGAGACTCTTATTTATTTATTTTTCTCGAACCTCATTTAAAAAAAAAACAAAAAAAAAACAGTTTTGTGACTTTAATTTTGTTTATTCTAAAATAATGTTGAACTAGATACGCTTTGAAATTTTGAACGGTACAGAAAAAATAACGTTAAATAAGTTAACAATGATAAAATAATCATAAAAAAAGTTCAACTAGTCTTATGAAGTCTGAGCCATTTTTAGTAACTTTTGTTGCGTTAAAACATTTTATTGTGACAAAATAGGCGAGCATAACAAATTTGTAGCACTTTGTGAACTATTATCGGAATGGTCAGCTATTTATAATTTTTGAGCAGAAAATTGGCTTCATGCTAAGCAATAAAAAGTTGTTGATATAATACAAAATCAGATAATGTCCCCATTTTCAAATTAAATTGTTTCNTTTCAACTTAGAAAACGAGGTTTAGCATGCTGAGGAAATTAAATAGGTCGGGATTAGGTTAGCGCACGCATCAATTCGGTTTCAAATCAACATATATTTATTTAAATCTTATCTTCGAAGTTTTAACATATTTACAAGAACGAATCACCCTAACCACAAATCAACTACTTTGGTGAATGAACCTGAAATAACATTACATTTTTTTCTCTACTTTTTTTCATCTTTACTAGAATCTTGTTTGGCAAACTACTTCACTTTCCAAATAACTATTTTATAAGTACGTTGCAATACGCTCAGATTGGGTTTTTTTTCTCATTGATCTATAAGTGCGTTATTTATTTGATAAAAAAGAAGTATTTTTTAAGTAGTTCTCCGGCAAAGCCATTACATCTCTAAAAACACAAAGTCTGTAAGACTGGGCTCGACTACATTTGGGCGCAGCCTGATTTGGCCAAATAAAGAAAATGCTAAAACCCTAAAAAAGGCGAGATCCTGAAGAGGTCTAAAATAGCGGGAAAGAGCGAAACCTGAAAAAATCGAAAAATTGAAAAGGACGAGAACCTGAAAAGGGCGAAAATGAAAAATTCAAAAACCTGAAAAAAGGGCGAAACCTGAAAAAGGCGAAAACTGAAAAGGGCGAAAATATGAAAAACGCGGAGGTGGGAAGAAGGCGAAACCTGAAAACGTCGAATTTGGTGTTTTCACGTGTTGAAATGTTCTTTTTTTTTAGTTCCACGGGGAAACTGTTTCGCCCTTATCAGGTTCCGTTTTTTTCATTTTTGCTTTTTTTCTGTGTTCTGTGTTCCTCCAATTCATGTTGTGCCGCTGATGTTTTTTTACTCTTTTTAGATTTTACTATTGTTTTACTATTACTAATTTATCGTTTAGTAAACTGATTCAAATTCATGTAAGTCTCATAATAAAATCTTTAGAGAATGTGGTGGTTATCTACCGGTTAAGAATTATTCCGTGGTGACCAAAGTGTGAACCCCGGCGTCAACCACTCAGTGTATATATAACTTTACATAATGAATTTAGCTTTTAGTTGAAAAAACATTTAAAATGTTGGCAAAAATTATTGTATGTTCGCAGAATGTCAACTTAAATAAGTTTGCGGCCTCCTTTTGAGAACTAAAAATGTAAAAAATACTTCTTTTAGAAAAAATGAACCATTGGTGACAGATTAATGTCTTAATATATGTTTTTTTATAAAAATACCTTGATCTAAAGTGGAAAAGCCAAGAAGTACAAACCACATGTTCTTTTTGTACGTAATATGTATCTCGTTTTACAATTTTCACGTTAATAAGTTCGTTTCACATTTAAAAGGAAGTTGAAAAAGAGGCCCACAGAACTGTTTTCTGAGATTTTTGAATTTTAATTTCAAAAAACAAAATTTCAAGGTCGTGGTAGTTACGGCGAGACTCTTTGTTATTTATTTTTCTCAAACCTCATAATGAGGTAATTTACAAAAAACAAAAAAAAACAGTTTTGTGACTTTAATACATTTTGTTTATCCTAAAATAATGTTGAACTAGATACGCTTTGAAATTTTTAACGGTACAGAAACAATAACGTTAAATAAGTTAACAATGATAAAATACACCACCTAACCATCTGACTTAACACCATTTGGCTTAACAGTTTGCATTTGACTTACAGTCGTGGATGCGAGAACGTAACACTTTCACTTGTCAAAAACTGTTACGTTCTCGCGATTTTGTTACGTTATTGCACGACTGTAACAGTTTTCAGTTGAATTAACTCTTTTTTTTTGTCCTTTTTTTGTCTTTTTTTTCCAGCATTTCCGCCTACGCACTACCCATGTGGCTTAACAGTTTGCATTTGACTTAACAATATGCATTTGAATTAACACCTTTTTTCGGAAAATGTGTTAAGTCAAATGGTTAGGTGGTGTAATCAAAAAAAGTTCAACTAGTCTTATGAAGTCTGAGCCATTTTTCGTAACTTTTGTTAAAACAAGTTAAAACATTTTATTGTGACAAAATAGGGGAGCATAACAAATTTGTAGCAGTTTGTGAACTATTATCGGAATGGTCAGCTATTTATAATTTTTGAGCAGAAAATTGGCTTCATGCTAAGCAATAAAAGTTGTTGATATAATACAAAATCAGATAATGTCCCCATTTTCAAATTAAATTGTGTCAAGAATAATATAATTGGAGCCAATTTGTTTATGACATAGACTGGAGTGGGAAATCATATGTTAACTCCCAGGAGGACCCATTTTGTTGGGAATTTTAATGATAACCCCCCTACCCTCAATATTGAAAAACAGAGATTGCCGGTATTTTCGGCAAACTTTGGAAACTGGAAGTAACAAAACGGTTAACTGGCCAGACTAACTTCACATTTTAGAGCTCGAGAGGACAGCCGAGGACAGCTCATTATTTTTCTGACTTATACCCAGACCAGTTTGATAGACCACTTTTTGAATTTGTGAAACATTTTGAATGGTAGTCCGAAAAACGTTTTTCACAAGGTTCCCAAAAGCGACAAAAATTCATAAATTTTCATGGGAAATCATTTTTGGGTTCTATGAATTGTTTCAACTAAATTCCGGCTAATCTTGTTTCTTGTTGGCTTTCAGGGAAGACGAAAAGTAAACATGTTCATAATAAGGGGCTTTAAAGTGAGTTGCATATACTTAACTTTTTTTTTGAAGAGGAACAGGAATTCCACCTGAAGATAAAACAGAAAGTTGTTGAAAATAAATTGACAAGATAAAAAAAGGTTTGCTATAACAGTGGGTCAGAAAATTACCCAAATTTCCACGAAATTTGACAAATCATGCATTCTGTATTTTATTAATACTCAACATACACAGGGTAACCTATTAATCGGCACCCATTAACCGGCAGTTTGCCGTTAACCGACAGTTTTTTGCTCGAAAATTTTCCAGCAAAAATGCCCACGCATATACTCGTTAGCCAGTCTATTTGCTATTAACCGGTAGTTTACCCTGTGTATAACAAAACAAAGATGCAATTATTTCATAAAAGTAAAATTTAAGATTTTGACTTAGGGTTAATGTTTAAAATTTTGAGGCTGAAAAATGATTGAGATTCATGAAATTTGGAAGTCTGTTAGAATTCAGCCATCACGAACCTTACGTCAGGTTGTACAAGTCAGGTTGCATGAACTAGTTTGTATTTCATTTTTTATTCTTTTCTGGTAAATTGGCTAAACATAAAGATGAAATCTCAGCACTTACATAAAACAACAAAAGCCAAAATTAAGATAAATTAATTTCGACAAATTTAACTTGCCAGCACAGGTAATTAGCGTTTATGGATTTCGATCAAATCATTTTCAGATTGATAATTTAAGGATTAAATTTCTCAAATGATTTATCGTTCAAAGCGCGACTTGAATGTCTAACTTATCTGTCACTTTATGTCAAAAAATATTTAATGGATCATTAGAGGAGTTGAAAATTATGCTGAGTTTATTAAACGAAGTTTCACGTAAAAGTGGTTAAAATGTTTTATACACTTGTGGAACCTAGTGCGGGTTTGGTTGCGAATTACCGGGTTAAACGTTATTTGGGTTTATCTTGACATGCTTAAGTTTTTCCGAGATTTTGTGCACGTTTGAAGCTGAACAATATAAAACTGTGCGCACACATTTCCCCTGATTCATCGTTGGACCGCACAGTATAGATTTTGATTTTCTCAAAAACTCATGAATTTATCTGGAAATTGGTTAGAGGTTTAACTCCCAAGTGCCATATAATCAGTAGGGGTCCATAAGTCCTAATTTTTTGTTTTTTCTCATAAAATTTAACTAGACCCATGTTTCAGCGATTTTTGATTACTGATGGATCCCTGGGAGTTAAAACTTTGACCGATTTGAGAAAATTGCAACATACAGACGCAGAAAAGACGAAATTTCGAAATAAAGTGACATAATATCAAGAAAATGTAACGAAATATTACGTTTCTGCAACATAACTGCTTTAGAACACAATTTTAGAACAAAATTTGGTCTGTTAGCTTTAACTGTGCAGTACGTAGGCGACCACGCAGAAATATAAGTGACGTAATTTCGCAATAAAATGACAAAATATCACGAAAACGTGACGAAATATTACATTTTTGCAACATAACTGCTTTAGAATACAATTTTAGAGCGAACTTTGGTCTGTTAGCTTAAACTGTGCAGTGCGTTGGCGACCACGCAAAAATATAAGTGACGAAATTTTGCAATAAAATGACAAAATTTACAAAAACATGACAAAATATTACATTACTTTAGAACAAATTTTTTAGAACAAAATTTGGTTTTGTTATCTTACGAGGGTTGTCGAGTTAAGATTTGTTTATTTGTCAGTGTCCAGTGATAAATAATTCGAAAGTACGGTTTGACGCAGATTTTCGAGTACTGCGCGGATTTGTATAAACCGAATAGATATACAACAGAAATAATGTTTAAGTGAATGTTTATGCATAATCAATGGATTTCCTGACACGCAAAATAAGGGTTATATAATTTTTCGTTCGCGTTTTCGCTCCCAAATGTTCTTGCTCCTGTTTAGCGATAAGGTAAGTTTATTCACACAGATATTTATGCAAACAGCCATACAGCCTGGATATATCATCAGAGATAGGGTTAGAAATTTGTTGTTGCGTTTTTCATTTGTAAACACCCGCACCATAAACACGGCACGAGTTTTAACCCGTAAATATCACGAAACTAATACAGTCCTTATTCATAATAAGGACGCTTCTTTCCATCAATTCCTTTATCTCTATTTTGACAAAAAAACGTCCCAGAATGGACACATTAGGCCTTACCACTAGAGGGACGATATTTTTGCTAAAATAATGTCAAAAGTGGACATTTTAGGATTTTTTGTAAAAAAAGTCAGAATGTCTCTTGTGAGATTTAGGGGTTTAAACCAAATAGATTTCTTAACCATTATCCGTTATGTTAACACTTTTTTGTGCAAAATTGTGATATTTTAGTGTTAAAAATCACTAAAAGTTCCATATTCAGTCTCTATGTACCACTTTAATACAGTCTTTATTCTCAATAAGCACATTTTTGATTCTAGAAAATAACGTCCCTATTCGGGCGTATTGTCCCAAAATGTCCATTTTTTGGACGCGTCGGAGAATTTTTTTTGACAAAAACGTGACTCCCGGGAAAAAAGCGTCTCTATTGAGGGTAAGGGCTATTAATATACACAATTTAGTATAATAATTTTGAAGAACCTCTAATTGCCCAGAATAAAAAGTTGTGCTTATTTTTTTCTAAATTTGAAACGTTGATACATTTGTCTTTCTCAAAGAATGCAACAAATATTTTTGGGACTATAATTATTTTACAAAATTAATGTAGTATCCGGTACTTTACTAAGAATTAAATATCTGACTTCGAACCCCGATCAGCGGCGGATGGTACCAAACTGTTGGTATCACATTATGCTATTCACGAAATAAATTTTAACATGTGCTTTTTGAGATAGGGGCGAAAATGTAGTATATTTTATATGCAAAATAGAAGATAATAGCTAAACTCACTTGGTAGATGTGGTTTCAGATATAATGCCCAACGTTGAAAAAAGTGTCCCATGGGAATGGTTCCAAGATAAAAAAGACCCTGAGTCAAAAATCTGGACCACGAAATTCCGCATCAAAACCTCATGATTTATCAAAAATTAAAATGAGTTTAATGAAAATTAATCCAGTTTCTGTCTCGTTCTAGCAATGTTTGTCTTATTATACTACAGAGATTTTGCCATAAATTCCCGCTGTCCGAAGCCCGTATTTTTACCTAATTTTTAGGTGGTTGTTTCTCGACTTTCTCACTTCGGACTATATTTATTAAAAATACGTAAAATCCGTCTCGGATTATCATAATGTCACAAAATGGCAATTAACGTTGGGTTGCTCTATAAGAGTTTTTTTTACTGAAAAGCGATTTTTATGTCGCGAGTCGACCACTTTTAATTCGCGACCACCTTTAACTCCGGACTACCTTTAACTCCAAGGGGACAATGATCTCTTGAACAAATTTGAATGGTTCAACTAAGTTTTTCTCAGAACCTTTTTTCAGAAAATTTGTTCATAACCTACAACAAGAGTTAACCAATTATGTTCCATACCTTGTAGGGTATATTATCTCCAAAAGCCAAATAAAACAGAAATATCGGCAATAAAGAGACTAAAGCCACAAAAGATGATTCAATCGCAAAATCAACTGCACAGCATCGATCTTTTTAATAAGGATGAAAAAATTTCTTAATATCGAGGAAAAACGGAAAAACCGGTTAACTGTGATTGTTCCAAAATTTTACACAAATATTATCGGGTATATAATATCCCAGGGCCCCCTAAAGAGCGGACGAAAAAACAAGTCGTTTGTATATAAGGTATACACGCACTTCCCCCTGGGAGTTAATTGTAAATTACAATAATCGGAATTTCCAATGATTAGGTATACCGCCTGATATAGTAGGTTCATGAAATAGTAGGCTGACCGAGTTGATTTTTTTAGAACTGATAGGTGGCCCAAATCAACTTCTGAATAATCATATCGACGTAGTTTGACGAGCTCTACAACTTGGCTTTAACAGTTTTTCGAATTACAGTCCTATATAGCGATTTTTAAGTGTGTACACAAACAAGTATATACACACACAATTCCCCTTTCACTCCTTCCCCCTGAGAGTTAACATTGACTGCCGATTAAAAACCATTAAAATATTGCACTTTTATGAAGTTCTCATTCTTTACAAAATGTTAATTTTTTGTCCTTGCTTTTATGCTTCGTTGTTGTAAATTGATGAGTTTCGCTCTTAATTTGTTATAGTAACTAACCTTAATAATAGGAACTTCCAAAGATTTAGAAATTTTATAATGTTCGATGTACATGATTTTTATATAATACATTTGATTTTAATTACGGGATATCTTACATGTCGTTATTGCCTTTATGAAAACAAATAGGTAAGACGGGTTTAAAATGCCGTTTCCAGAGATACAGTAAGCTAGCAGTTATAACTAAGAATCTAAATAACTCAATTCGCTTACAATGAAAAGTAGACCGGGAAGTATCATAGACTGAATTGAGGTCAACAAATATGATTTAAGTTTCACCGTTTCAACCGGTATTTATCGGTTTTAGGGGATTGGTGTTGTTTGAAAAATACTGCGTGTGGTAACTGCTTTGTCACGTCAAAAATAATATAATTTATTCCATAAGAGGGCGCCAAGTATATTATCTATAATGTAAATGTTAATCGATGTTTAATCGATTTGAAAAATTACAAGCGCTGCTCACTTGGCGCCCACTAATGGATTTAATCGCGTTTTTTGCACCTGATAATCCAGTTACCACACAGTATTTTTTTTATAAGCAAAAATACACTTGTTACGCCCAATCAGGACACTTTTGACGTTAAGTGTTTCCAAAACGTAAGACAAGTCACCCAAGAACGTCATTTTCACCCAAAACTTCTTTCAAAGAAAAACTCCTATATTAGGCGTGAAAATTGTAATTCGTGGATCCTACTGTTATTTAAAAAGGTCAAGTAAGTTTCTAAAAACACCAGTTTCCTGAATATTACCCTTTTAGGTAGTTAACTGGCTTTATTTTCTATGTTGAGGCACATTATCCGAACAGAAACGTAAGTTGGATAGATAGTCTAAATACTCAAAATCGTTTCTAATCCGGGAGACATAAATCTCGTGCGAACTGTTTGATAATATTATTTTTAAAATTTCGGGTACAGTTAAGTAACGTGTCAAGCGAATTGAGTAACTCGTACCCACTGAGACAGATAAATATAATCGAGGCGATTCTCAAAACAGACTTTTTGAAGTAAACGACTGGCACACATTGACAAAATATACTTTCGAGGGTCAAAAATTCTTAGAAAAACCGGTGATTTACCAGTTATATTACCGGTTATATTACCGGTTATATTAACGGTTATATTACCGGTGATTTACCGGTTATAAGATATTTTATAACGGTAAACCAGTCAGCCCCGTCTCGGGGTTTGAGCTCGGGTCTAGAACTCGGGTCTAAACCCGAGTAAAAAAAAATACCCAACCCGAGTGCCGACCTCTAGGGTAAACGACGAATGTTTCAAACCAAGAATATATAATTGACACAAACGAACATAGTATAGTTCTGTACAAAAATCTCTGTTCGAAAAAAGTAAATCGAAACGCTACTACTTAATTGCTTAAAACGGGTTTAGGTTCAATACGCCAACCGCATCTAACAAAATATTTAAAATTAACTATTGTTTCATTTTAATATTTATGATTCGTACTCGTAATACCATGTTAGCTTCAAACGCCAAGGCATAGATTTCATTAATTTGAAATTGCCTGTTGCTAGCCAGTTACGCTACCTAATGGAAACATAAAAAATTTGCTAAATAAAAAATCTTATCGTTACTTATTAGAACTTCTATAAAACATGATTAAATATATGACACCGTAGACTTTCGGAGAAAACCTTTGTGCCAGAAAAAAGTGTTTTCTCTCCCAAAAACGTTTATTTCAGAAAAGGTTTTATTTCGGCAAAAACGTTTTTTTGCAAAAGACGACAGTGTCACAAAAAACATATACCTACAATTGCGTGAGATAGTTTAATGTGTACCGTCTGTACACTGTTGAAAATCTCAATTATGGTATGTTAAAAAATTGCATTGACCACAAAACGCTTATTTTCTAAAATTGCTGCGCGCCAGCTGTGCAAATATGCACAAATTGAAAAATAAGCAATTCAGAAAATAACTAAAAACGTCAATATTAGTTTGGTTGTTCCTTTTTAGATATTAAAAACGGGCGCACAGCAGTTAACTTTCAGATAACCGACCGTGTGTCAACCGTTAACAAACCGACTTGGTGTAGATTCAGCAATTCGACGAAAAAATTAACTCCTGAATAAATTCAGGTCGAATGCGTTCGAAATCTTGTTTTACGATAAAACTCGTTCTATCAAGTCACGTGGAGATATACCACGGTAGTTTTTGCATAAAAAGCCTTCTCTGACTCGAGTTTAAAGAACCCAAAATTGCAAATGCGGTCTGATGTTATCCGATAAAGTCTTCCAAAATTGCGCCTTTTAAGAAGATTTGTGAATAAAAAAAAATGAATATTTTGTCAATATGCCCGATAGTAGAACATGCCTGGCTTAAACAGGCTGGCTCGCCATTATAACGTGAGGTAAAGCAGTGTGATAAGCAACCATCCTCGCTGCTGCAATTGATAAAACCGGGCAGTACCGTGAAGCCAAACGCAAACAGCCAGGGAAACACCGAAAATCCCTAGCATTTTCAGATATATCAGTTTTGACAGAAAAAAAACAATAACAACCGCACATCGGGCTCCTGAACAATGATACCAGATTTTACTTTCCAGAAGAGTCATTTTTAGGAATAAAAATGAATACGGATAAATTCGACAATACGCCACCTACCTAAGTAAGTTTACACTAATTTAGTTAACACTAAGTTAGTTAACAGTTTGATCACCTCAACCTTTCCACCAACGCCCTACCTAAGTAATTTAACAATCTTCAAGTAAGTTAAAAAAAAATCCCCGAATGTTTTGTTAACTTAGTTCAATAGGTGGCGGTAAAACCGGGAAATTAAACTAAACAGCACGGAAAACTGTCGCCCAAGACTTACCCGTTTTTTGTTCATAATAAATAGTATAGTAATACTAACAAATCCAAAATTTCTGAAGGGTATTTTTTGTTCAGGCGCGCACGTGAATCACAAACCTGTGCTAATCTCATTTCTTTACTGTTTTTTGGAAATACAAAGTTAGATACAGTCTGACGTTTCCCGTAATGTAAAACTTTTTTTTCAAACCGGATACGTATTAGGATTTAGCACGCCAATATCAATCAAGTAAATTTTGGCTAATCGAAAGTCAGTTGAAGTATATTTTTTATCCACTTGGGTTATGCAATTCTTAGCCAAAGTATATCCCTTTTCCGCTTAAAGTAGACGTTCATTGCCGCTACCTGAGTTCTTCATTTTTCTCATTTGGTGCCGCTCGGGCCGCGAAACTCAATTAACGTCTACTTTAAGCGGAAAAGGGATATATGTGGATGACAAGGATAGTGAACCCCGTCTCACATCGCAGTCTGGTTGTACAGTGATAACCGTTTACGGTTATTTTTGTGCAAAAAATACAACGATTTATTATATCGCTTAAGTAGATGAAATAACAACGTTATGTGGTATGTGGCCGAAGAAATCACATAATTGAAGTACTTTTGGTATGCACGACGAATTACACAATTAACGACCAATTTTTTTTTCACAACAATTTTAAGAAGGTAACAAATCCAGTTTTCCTGGAACGAGACGGTGTGAATTTAAGAGTTGCTCCACACTAGTAACGTCACTTAAAAATGGAAATCAGTTTAAAAATGACTCAATTTTTGCGACGTTGGTGGTATGCATGTAATAAGTTCAATGCCGTGAGTTGAATACCTAGTGTTGAAAGGTTCAAATAAACCGCTTTATGTTGAGGGTTAATTAAATCTTCAAACAGCAGGGGTTAAATAGAATGCATATTTCACTTTATTGGGACTTGGATGTTACATCATGTATAAATTACATGTACGTTCGAATTTGATAGAAACGTTTTTTGTGTTTTTGCATTTTTTATTAGATTAGGACCAGTAACGAAAAAGTTTGTTCTCAAATCCAACTCCGTGCATTCATTATTAAAATCCTCGAAAATTTTGAAATAAAGTAATCTAAACGGAAAAATATATAATCTCGGACAAATACACAATAAATTTCATGGAACCGTAGTATTATCGGTTTACAAAAGCCCAGGTTTATACGTAGAAATTACATAACTTTGAGACTTCAGAATATAAAAGTCGTATTACCATATGTTACCATATACAGTTCTCGTCCCCAATTTGGTAATAATACCCCAATTTCGCAAGAATACCCCATTTCGGCAAGAATGCCCCAGTTGGGCAAGAATACCCCAGTTTGGTAAGAACACCCCAGTTCGGTAAGAATACCCCAGTTCGGTAAGAATACCTCAATTCGGCAAGAATTTTTTCAATTTTTTTAATGACTTCAATTTGGGAAGTCCCCAATTCGTCAAAGACTAGAAGATTTTTCGCACAAACAGCTCAGCTTTAACTCCCAGGGGAAGTGTGTGTATATGCAAACAACCCTATTTCATCGTTAAAATACATATGTGAGCAATTTGTTTTATTTATTTGAATCAATTTGAAAGATACTATAGAAAAAATACATGGTTATTAGGCCTTATAACCTTAAAAGGCCCAAATGTTCGGCAGGTACACCTCATTTCGGCAGATATACCTCAATTCGGCAAATATTTTTTTTCAATTTTTGTTGCCGAACTGGGGACGAGGACTGTAATTCACAAAAGGATCGTATATTACAAATTGTGATTACGGTAAGTTTATGTGATTAAGAACAAAAAAATCACACTTGGTACTGAACACACTTGGTATCCTGAAGTAGCAAGTCAGCTTTAATTATAATCCACTATCCGGACATGTCCTATAAATTAAAATTCGAACTTAATCGACCCATGAGAAACCGCCCGTTCGTGACATTTATCAAACATTTATCTCGGTTTTTGACGCTAAGACGGATCGGAAATGATATTTAAAATAAGGTTGACTTTGCATTTCCACCCTTCACTTTCAATTTTCATGATCGTTTCTTCAAAATCGGGTCCAGAAGTGACAACAATTGACTTGGGCGAGTTTTTTTGCACTAATTGAATCTGACTCACACGATAAACAAATTGACTTAAAGGGGCCCAATTTGCATTTCGCTGCCTTCTTTTTTTTGTCCAAAACGTTCACGGAAAAAAAGGATCAAAAAATAAATCTCAATTTGAGGCCAAGCTTAATCCAAAAACGTTATGCTATCATTAAAAGATAACACCGTTGTACAAAAAAGATTAGACGTCCAGTGCAGCCCGACTTTTGCAATTTTAAATTGAACCTATCCTCAAATTTCTTTGTCTGTCAAAGTGGACTAAATTATCATTAAATGAGCAGGTTTTAGTTAAACAAGCATGAATTGAAAAATTGTCATTTAACTTCTAGAATACGACATTTTTGTTTTTTTTTGTTGCAACGATTTCAATACTTTGCAAATAAACGCAATTTTTCATGAAAGCAAGACTTTGAGAATTCAAAAATAAGGAAAATTTCAAGAAAAAAGTGATGAGCAATTGAAATTTGGCAGAAGAGAAAGATCTTGAACATTTGTTACTTTTGAATTAGTGGTTCAAGTTTTACGATGGTTTAACCTTTGAACACATGTTTAAAACAGTTCCCTGAACACATCGGACGGAAGTTTGTCCGTCCCATCTATCGTTGTGTTCTAACCTACGTAACTTTACACCACGAGCAATTCAATGGTCTTGAATCGAATAAGCATACTCTCGAAAGCTCTTCGACCACCCTTGGACACTTTTTGGTCGAGTTGACCACAAAACCACAAACGGTTAGCCGGATCACGTACGGGGTTCATTTTTTACCGGCTGGTGGTACGTTTACTACAATTTCGGAAAAATATGACAGAAAAAAATGTGCGTGAAAAATATTACTTGCAAATAACCTCTATTTTGAGGTTTCCTAGCTCCAATAAATGACTAATTAATATTCATTACGAAAACAAAATTTTTATTTTTATATGTTTTCCGACTTTGTAATCGATAAATCTATGTTAGTTTTCATTGCCGTTACATTTAATAGAATGTGACATCATAAACAACGCATTTTATATGCTCGGACGGACAAACGTCCGTCATATGTGTTTGAAGGTTAAAGGAAAATATTTTTGGTGTATGTGAGCGTATTACCTTAAAGTAACCTAACCCCCTTAAGACCAGCAGAACATTCAAATTGGATCCTTTTTTAATTCATTTATCAAATACATTTTTGAGAGTTAGCTATTTTTGGAACATTTGCTGTATCTTTTCGTCGCTAACCGAAATGTTCACGATAAAAAGGGATAAAAAATCAAATCTGAATTTGGGGCCGAGGTAAATCCATAAACGTTATGGTATCAATTAGGGATGAAGCGGTTTTAGCAAGCAGATTAGGCGTAAAAGAAGGCCCAATCTTGGGATTCCAGTCCAAAGTAGAACACAGAAAATCATCGTCCCAATAACACAAGACGCAAGCGAACCAAACACGCCGGCTTTTTTTGGTTAAACGAAAAAATAGTTAAAATTGGCGCGGAACACCAATACCACCAATATTTATAAATATCAAAGATGAAAATTGTTTTAAAAAATCAAATAATGAATTGCTAATTAAATTACTTTTGGAATTCAGTAGTTTTTTGCTAAATAAATCCACGTGGTGTCCCAATCAAAAAGCATTGATAGCCATTTTTTCACGTGGATTTTTCACGTATTCTTATAGCCTATACGTAGGTATGCCGACTGGGATTTTGAGCGGAATTTAGAAGTACTTAAAATTAACTGTTTTCTAGATATAAGTGGTAACCGACCACGGCGCAGCCAATGGTGACCCTTAAAAGTGTGAGCTACCAACCGGTTAGAAATTAACCGCCATTAACCTGAAAAATCACGTTTTTTTGCTCTCCTACATATATGCTATATGTCTGCTAACAAAGTGTTAACTAATTCTTGGGCAATTATATCGCTATAGCGATAAACCTTTTCAGGGGTATTATTGAATAAATTTAGTAGTCCTATAACGGCGCACTTTTGTTCTTTGAAAATGCGAATTTAATCTAATATTTAACGTTTACACTGTACACGCACCAAAGTATGTTAGAATAACCGTCAAAGACCTCAAAAATAATAATGTTCTTCACACGTTTCCGGCTCTGGCTGGAGCGCAATTAAAACGAACAAAATTAAGGGAATTTCGTCCGTCCTCAAAATGGAAATGTCGAATTATACTGCTTATTTGACAACAAACGGTTTGCGTTTTCACCGTGGAAAAAACGAGTTAATCTTGCGCTCCAAGTTGAACATTTAATATTGAGATAATTAAATTTCTATGTTGCCATAATGCAAAATTTCTACAATTTCAAAATAAAAAATTCTATATTGTCAAAATGAGAAGTTTCTAGAATGTCTAGATAAGAAATCTTTAGTGACCGTTTTACATGAATTTCCGCCGCTTTTTCCTTAGTATGTTCTGTAGATAGTCAAACGCGTCAAAAACTCGAATATCGCCATCTAGAAAACGCGCGAGAAAAGACAGCGGAAATTCATCTAAAACGCCGAGTAGAATTATTTAAATTTGAAATTTGTAGAATGTCAAAGTAAAAAATTTCTAGAATGTCAAAATGAAATTTTCTAGAATCTCAAAATCCGAGATTTCTAAAATGAGAAAATAATAAGACCCTTCATACGTTTCCAGCTTGAGCTGGAACACAATTAAAACGAACAACTTGAAGGGAATTTTGCCCGTCTTCAAAATGAAAAATGTGGAATTATACTGCTTTTTTGGCAACATACGGTTTGCGTTTTCACCGTGAAGAAAAACCTAGTTAATTTTGCGCTCCATCAAGTTGGACAATTAAAACTGTGGTTTTCACGAAGCATTCAAATGATTGTCAAGTCGACGATTGAAAACATGAAAAAACGCCCGAATTTAGACAATTTTTCTGCCCCATCGTGTAATGTTAAATTGAAAATTGATCACGACTTCTAAATGCGTCCACCGTAGATAATTTAATACAGCGGATTCGGAATAATCAGGAAAAAGGTAAGTGAAAATTATTGAACTTAGTCGAACTGGCAAATTATTGACTTCGTCGAAAAAATTACATTCAAAAGGTTGCTTAATTCAGTTTTAAAGCCTAATAAAACCGTATTTGCAAACAAAGCTCGACATAAATCAAAAAATAAACTGTCCTGAGCTGGCCGCTGGAGCTCAAAAATTAAAAAAGGAGCTGCCCTGAACTGGCCTGTTGAGCCCAAAAATAAAAATGAGCTTTCCTGACCTGGCATGTGGACTAAAAAATTGAAATGAGCTGTGCTAAGCTGGCCTATCGAGACAAAATATCAAAGTGAGCTGGCCGGGACTGGCCTCTCGAGTCAAACACCTATGTATGTATGATGTGGACAATTCTAAGACACACGTCAACCGTCGACCCTTTGATCATAGATGAAAAGAACAAAAATGGAGACACATGTTGGCGCTTTGAAGTTGCCTTAAATCTAGTAAATAATACCATTAGTAACACCTCAAAGTTTAAGACTGACCTTAACTGAACTTAACTGTATAATAGTATAAAATATAATAATTATGAAATACCAGCTCTAAAAATAACCCGTTACAGATGTGTGTCTTTTTTAAAGGTTGAAGCGTCCAATCGGACCATTATTATGGGTCTGTAATTTGTTATTTTCTTAAATATATCGTATAAAACTGTGTATACAAATCTTATATGTATATACAATGTATTTAAAAAATGTATTTAAAAAAGTGTTATTTCATGGGCATAAGTTTGAAGCAAGTACAATCTATAAGAGTTTATTTTTAGAGCCGATATTTCATAATGATTATGTTTTATATTATTGAAGGGAATTATCAGCTCCAATTAACACTTTATGAAACATAATTATTAAGTATAATAAACACGATATAACATTTCAGATATGAATTATATCATATAAACCCACTTAAGAGTGGGAAACACCCTATCAATAACATTATTCCACTCTTAAGCATTTTTAAGCCCTTTCTAAAGTTTAGAACAACTGACTTAAAAATCAAAATATTATAATCGCATTAATTTTTTCCAAAACAAAAAAAATCAACCAAAGTAACAAATTTTGGATGTCGCTAAAAATAATTTTTATTGTACATGGTAGTTCGAGCTTCCCGCAGATGATACGACGATTGTAATTATTCTAGCTTCTTTCAATCACGGAGACTTATCGAAACATGTAATTTGCTTGTTCTTACACAAAAGTGAGACGCCCCTAAATTAACTGTTTCTATAAACAAAATATCACTTTGCGTCACTTGGTTGCATTTTCAGCCCCGAAAAAGGTTGTTTTTTATGTAAAACTTTTTTGTGCTGCTTTCATAATCTAACCAACATCAACATCCGAGTTTGTTCCATGAGAGAACCTTAGGGTGTCCAAATATTTCACTTAAAAAAATTTCTTCAAAAATGAAAAACCCAATATAAATTAGATTATATTTTGTAATGGTCCTATCATAAAACTTCTATGTGATAAAGAGCTGATGTGAAAATCAGAAGGTTCTAGAATGTCAAAATGAAATATTTCTACAGTGGCAAAATGAGAAATTTCTAGAGTATCAAAATTTTAAATTTCGATAGATAGTCGTTTATGAAAAAGCTGTAACGAAACGACTATCTATAGAATGTGAAAATGAGGAATTTATAGAATATACTAGAATATTTCTAGAATTTTCTAGAATTCCAGATTTTTTTAGAATTTATGAAACTTTCTAGAATATCATAATGAGAATTTTTGACGAATGTTAACACGAGCGAGTTCTAGAATGCAAAAAAAAATTTTAATTTGTTTTTTGTTATGTTCGCAAATTTGAATGCAAAAAAAAATTTTAATTTGTTTTTTGTTATGTTCGCAAATTTGACTGTACCACCCTTAATTTTTTCAAGAAAATAAATACAAATTTGCGTATTTTGTGGGTGAGAATATTATTTGTTGTTTCAATTTTTTATTTATTTTTTCCAAAAAAGAAATAATATCGGATTTTTTGCTGGAAAAAATGATTGTGCGATTTAGGATCGAACACCCTATTGGACGTATTGATTTCGGTACATTCGAGCATTAGATAATACCCACTTTTAGATCAGAATTTTTTTAGATAACATGATATAAAGTATTTGTTTGAAAAGCTTACTTCTTGCGAACCAAACATTTCCAATTACATGGACTCTATTAGGTATAACAAGGAGCTACTTTTTTCGATTACAAAAACACCATTCACTTAAAAAGTACTCGGGATTTATGGATAACTTTTACTTTTTGGGTTTTGTGGGTACGAGCAAAAATTTAATCGATTTTTTTGTGTAAGTTGCAAGATTACCATTTTTTGATGTAATTTAGCGAACAATGTTCGCACGTTTTATTAATACGATATTAACGCATTTTTTCGAGCAAAAAAATTCTGCCATTTTTTTGCTTATCATTTTTAACTCTCATAGGAACATTTAACATGTTAACAACTAAGGCAAATTGGGTGCGTATACCGTATGGGGACTCTCTGGCTTTGAGCCTTTTAGCGAATGCGCTGATTAAAATCAAGAGCTCGATACTAAACGATCGCCTACAAACCTTTGCCATTCGCGCTCGTTCTAGCCAATTAGAGCGCATAAGCAAAATACAAGCTCGTTTTTTTTTTGCAACGTTAGCATTTTTCGCCAAATTTCGTCACGTAAACAGTTACAAATGAAGAAAGGCGGGAAAAAACAGAAATGCGCGGAAAAAACGGAATACCGCGTAATATTTGGGTGTCTCTTGACCATTCTTTCATCTTCGTCCTCTTCACAGTTGTCTCTTTAACATCAACACATCTTTATTATGACTTCCCAGAATTCCATGTTTACTTTATTCCATAAAATACCGATTGCCCATTATTTGCATTTAAACTGTATTTTTTAAATATGAACGTTTCACGGGTAACCCCGGTGTTAGCCAATTTAGTACGGCCTGCTTTACGTGATATAACGAACGGCCCAGAGAACACACATGACCAGCAGGAATCTCAAAATGCCGAATCTCCAAATGTGTCGAAATTAGCCAATTTGACGGCGTTACAACGGGAAAAATTACGGGGACTCACCACCAATGATCCAGGGCGAGCACATTTGTCAGCATTCAAGCGGGACCAGTTGGACAAGGCAGAACGAAAACGGAAAGCAGAAGAAGAGATAAAACAACGGAAAAGTCAACTTGCAAAGCGGCCAAAATTTGATCCAAAATTAACAGAGTCGCAGAAGATGCAAATTGCAACAATGTCGGATTTCTACAGTCAAAAAGGATCCAAAACTCCTCATAAAGGATTGGTTATGAATTATAACTTTTAATTGGACATTAATTAAGGTGCTCATGGATAATTGCAGTTTTTTTGAAAATAATACAGAATACGGTGTATGGTAAAATATGCGAGTTATAATGATCTGAATATTTAACACTACGTAATTAAGTCTCAAAACCAAATTTTCTTAAAAAAGTATCTTAACATTTTTCGAGCAAACCAGTCGTTTAGATAACGTGTTATGTGTTGTTCTAAGAACTTTATTGGTGTTATTTAGGGTAATTTTATTGTGAACATAACCGATAATAGACGCCAGGAACGAATATTGGAAAGTAAACTTTTCTGAGGAATATGAAAATCATAATTTCATGAGAGACTGGAAATCAAAGTGTGCGATTCAATCTAACACTGTCAATGCTTGGGTTAAAAAACTGAAAAAGCCGCCTAAGCCTGATAAACAAAAAGCCCGAAATTTTACTCAGGCACTCACGTACGAGGAAAATAAAATCAAAGGATGGTATTAAAACGAAGTTTTCTTATTAAATTTGTAAATTATGTTATTTCTATAACATGATCATAACTTATGATTCATAAAATATTTTTTTGGGTTTCAAAAATCATTATTATACACCGGGTGCGCACTTATCGGGCGGTTTTTTTTTGAATATTTTTACCGTATTGCGCTTCCGCCCTGAGCAGTTATCGGGCGCCCGATTAAGGTTTTTTTGTCCCGAAACCCGCCCAATAACTGCGCACCCGGTGTAATAGTCCCAAACCTTAATAGCTCCAATGAACGGTTTTTTACGAGCAAGTTTACGAGTGACTGATAATTTTATTATTATATTTCGCGGAAAAAACCAAAAACGTCTTTCGGGGAAAATTCAAAAATGGCTTTTCGAAAAAAGTTTTTCGTAGAAAATTCAAAAGAGCTCCTATTAATTTTTCACTTATACACTATTTTGGCTTATTGAAGTAAAACGGGTCAAGGGTAACAAAATTTTAGGTGGTTTTGGCAACCACAACATTGGTATTTTAATACTTTAAAGTTAAAAACAAAGTGGAAGAAATCAAAAGACTCCATCCAGATGTACGGATACATCCGTTTTTAATAACAACAAGAAAAATTGCTGCCGCCGTTGATTTAGACAAAAAGACAGTTAACAAATGCCTGAAAGATCTTTATGGCAACTGGTATACAATGGGAAAAAGGCCACTCTTGTCCCAAGCCCACAAAGACGCACGAGTTAATATGGCCGAAAATTTTTATGCTTATCGGCATGTATGGGGAGAAAATTTTTGGGAGGATCGAATGGTTGTTACGGACGAATCTTATATAGGTTTTAACTTATGTCACATTAACTTAACCACATGCGCTTTTATTTTATGAACGATGCAGCGAGCACTGTCTAAGGTAGTTTACTACACGTTTGTGTAATGGGTTGAAAATGTTTGAACTTTTGACAAAAAATATCGGACATCCGATAGTACCGGAAATAACCTGTGGAAACACAAAAACATCGGTTTCTCGAATACCGCTCGATGATTTTTTTCTAAAATTTGACCAAAACTTTTATTTTTCACAAGGATTTTTTGGTGGCGTCAAAAATGTCATATGACACCCTAAAGGGGTCAAATTACAAGGTATTCATTATAGGATATTAGGGGGCTCATTCGAACGTATTTTGGACAGCGATCACGAATATGCTATTTAAAAGCTCTCAAACTTGTAATTTTGGCAAAAAAGGGTCAAATTAGGACTAACTTGAAAAAAAAACCTAACCTAAAAATGGTAAAATAAGAGCGCAGTGTTTTAAGTGCTACTAACATGGATATTTAAAAAATATATTTAGAAGGAGGACCAAAAGGTTCGAGTTTAGGTAACCTTGGAACATGGGGCAAAAAACACTACTGGCCAACTGTTAAATTCCCGTGTAAAGTGATGGTATTTGCGGCATTCAGCGGAAGAGGTGATTTATGGTACCGAATTTTTCGGGCCAAGGAATTACCTCTGAATGGTCAAAAATACCATGATAAAATTCTAAAGGTGGTTTTTTCATTTTCTCTAAAAATATATGATTTTTTGTCAAACTATTTATTTTTTTATAGAGACATGATTTTTTCTCAAAAGACATGATTTTTTCTCAAAAGACATGATTTTTTCTCAAAAAATATGATTTTTTCTCAAAAAATATGATTTTTTTCTCAAAAGACATGATTTTTCAAAAAACCTAATAGCCTCTCGTCGCACACCTTCGATCAACTGGGGCCCTAAAGGATGCTGTATTTCAGCAAGATTTGCGTTCTCAATATTTTTTTTTACTTTTACAACAGTTTTTACGCCTGTTAAAGGAAACTTCTTCTATCTCTACAATGTCCAAATATGAGTATTTTTTCTCAAAAATAGCGTCCGTATTGGGGTCAATTGTCATAAAATGATAATTTTTCAACTGTTTTGAGGACATTTTTTCAGAAAAAAAGCGTCCGTACTGGAAGAAATCGTCCGTATTGAGAGTAAAGACTGTAGTATAACCGTTAATTTTATATTATATGGTGAACTCTATTATACATGGGGCTCCATGTCACACAACCGATAAAAACCTCCGGTATTTGAACAGTGAAAACGCGTTCAATGGCCGGGTTATTTCGCGAAGAGCGGATTTTGAATGGAGTGCCCAAAGTCCCGATTGTAATCCGTGCGATTATTGGCAGGGTTCGAAATTTTATCACTAATTTTAATTCCTAAGTAAATAAACTAACTTTTAGTAACAATAACTAATAAAAAAATACTAACCCAAAAACAGGTTATGGCGGGCCCTTAAGTTATTTGTATGGGAGCGAGTTCCCAAAAATGAAGATGAAATCGTGGCCAGAATTAAGCTATTTTTTGAGGATCCCGATACAAAAAAACATTTCAAAACAGGCACGCTATTACAATATTAATAAGTAACGGTTTAGTAACAGTTGCAAATTTTTAAAACGCCCTATCCAATTATCTTAATACTTTTTTAGCACTTTTGGTGTTAAGATAACTGGTATGTTGGTGTACTCAAAGTACGTACACACGGTATATTTAAAACTTCAACGTCGGAATATACCGTGTGTACGCACTTTGAGCACACCAACATACCAGTTATCTTAACACCAAAAGTGCTAAAAAAGTATTAAGATAATTGGATAGGGCGTTTGGTAAGATAGTTGAAAATCGCGATACGTTTTGATCTGAAAAATGTTAAGATAACTGATTAGGTGCCAGAATAAAAACAAATAGCCTATTTGGAACAAGGGCTCGGCATAATTCAAAATAAAAACGAGCTGTGCTAAACAGTGTCAAAAACACATGATTCGTGTAGAAAAAAAAACTAACTTGACCTAATAATGGTAAAAACAGACCATCTGTATTTTTTCGACCAAAAAAAGCGCCTTCAGAAACTAAATTAAAAAAAAAGTTTTTGTCTTGCGCCCCGACCGCGCTCATTATAATGAGCAAAAAAATGAATCCCAAGTATGGGAATAATTTGTTTTTTGGTGGTCGGCACTATGCCCGGAACATTCCATGGGCACCTTGATCGAGTAATCCCTTTGTTTACCCTGTAGTGTGCTGTACTGGAAAAAACACCCCCATTCCTGCCAAGCCCGATTCCGGCCCAGGACCCCCTTGCGAATGGTTTGTGGGAACCACTTTTTCCAGTTCCGTCGCCGAGTAGGGTAGCAAAAAAGCTTTTGGGATTACTCGATGAAAAAAAAAACTTTTTTTTTAGTTTTGTGACTAGAAGGCCCTTCTTCTTGTTGAAAAAACAGTGATACTTTAGAACCAACCACTGTACTTTTAAAAGTTTGCAATTCTTATCTTGACTTTTTAAATAATAATTGTAATAACGCTACAAAGTACTCGGCAGCTTGGAAAGTCGACTAGATTCGATTATAAAAACGGGGGGTGAAATAGTAAAATAAAAAAATTCTACAAATAAAAAAAAATCGATAAATATTCTGTAGGCACGGACTGAATTGGTATCATATCTAAATGAATTTAGAACAACTTTTTTGTCGACTGATTAGCCATTATCCACATTTGACTTTATACAATTTAGACGCGTCGCCTAACCTAACCTAACGCAAACGGGGTTCCGCCTAACGCCTAACGCTCGACTAACGCTTGACTAATGCTCTACTAAAATATTATGATTATCAATTTTATATTTTTATTAGCGTGATACAAATTCGGATTTTTCGGCATATTTTTTTAGCCTATCCATTTTCGACCGTTTTAGACAAATTACCCTTTAGACCAATTAGCCTTAGGACCATTCAGACATGATACGAAGTCAGTCGGTGCCATTCTGTAAATATGTTCTTAAAGTTCAATAAACTTTGAAATAAAGGTTCAAAACCGAGAATGCTCCATATTATACGTTATTCCGTTTTTCCGAATTTCCGTTATTCCGAATTTCCCCTACCCATGTGAAACTTTCCTAACTCTTTCGTTTACAGTCATATTATTGTATATTTGCTTCTCGATTTCTGAGTTTTGAACACAAAAAACTAAGTCGAGGTTCATATTTGGGAAACTATTTACCAAATATCAATATAATCTCTAAAAAAACCTCCAAAACTCTCTCGCGTAATACTGAAAATACATAATGAAAATTGACGGACTTTGCAATAATTATTCTCATGGAGATAAAAATGAAAATCGGGCCATGTCTGCTGGGCACCGATTGAATGGGAATAACTTCTAAAAAGTCTAAAGCGGAATCCGTCTAAAATTTTTAGACATTTTACCCTTTATCCACTTTACACCTTCTTTGTAGACATATTCCGCTTTAGACATTTTACATATTTCTTGTTCTTCGATTTTTTTATTCGATAATTTTAAGGCCTGAAAAATGAATCCGCTTTTTAATGCAACCCTAAAAAACCTATTCATTAATCCAAAGTTTGTGGGCAGCCTAATGTGCATTTTCATGTAATAATCACATTGTGATTTCTCACGAAAAATAATAAGATGTTACGTTATATATTTTCGTTATTAAAAATATATAATAAGAGACTCTTAAATGTACTGATTATTAATCAGTGATTAATGTTCCGATTCATTTCTCTCGACAGTATAACATTACAACTCGCATAAAAATTCTTTTTTTTTTCCGACTTCCGTATTACTTACAAAAAAATGCATACTCCTGACTCAAACGCGTAGATTTTACGCAAATTAAATTGTGTAGTCGTTTGTTATTTTTCATGGTTTCCTATTCGGAGCTGTGATTGGTGGAGAGTGAGATGTGAGATTTCACTTCAAACCAAAACGTGACTCTTTTTTTTTGCAAACTCAGCAGAAAAAACAAGCTAACACTAAGCGGCTAGTTTCGACTCGCCCCTCACCGAAAGGCTCAAAGCCAGAGAGTCCCCATACGGTATGCACAAATCGGAACATCTCGAAAATAAGTGGAGTCAGTAGAGTTTGATAAATAACGTTTTGAGACCACTTTAATGACTAAAGAACATTAATCGACCAAAAACTTTTTTCAGAGACATTATTTAAAGACCACGGATTGAGCCGTTAACCGGTCAGTTTTTGAAAAAAAAATAAGCAGTCGGTTAATAGCGCATCCTGTGTTTATACTCTTTTTATAGGCTTTGCAAATCTTTCAAGAAAAATAAAAGAAAATAATTAAGGTTACCAAGGTGTCCACGGATGTCAAAAAGCCTTCAGTGCCAATTTTCAGCAAAATCTCAGCAAAACATATTTACGCCGGTTTTTCTCGGACTTTTCTGTCAGCGAAAATTCGGTAAAATTTAGTTGCCTTTGTAAAATCCTTATCGACCTAGAGAAAATGTTCGAGTCGATATTTAATTTGTCACGTCAACCAAAAAGAATAAATATTTTACGTTTTTCGTGTTTCTACGTTGATTTTTGTGCTGTCCGCGAATCGTGTTTAAGGGTTAACCACGGAAACGCTCAAAAACACATTTTTCCTAACCAAATGGCTAATGTGAGAACATATATATTCTTGTCAAATACCACCAAAATGCGGGTTAGCAAGTGAAGAAGGTCGAATAAAGCCGCTGCGATGTTTGAGTATGTTATGGAGTATAACAAATAACGGATAACGACGCAAAAATTGACATCCAACACTTTTTTCACCGCGAGTCAAGTTTATTTTGCTCTGACATTGAGGGGTTAAACTAAAAATCGATATCTGTTCAACCTTCTATTTATATATTTATTTAGGATGTCCAAAACTGGATCGGCAAAAGTGACATCGTCGGATAAAATGAAATACGAAAGTTATTTTTTATGAAGAAGTGCTAATGTGAAAAAAAAAATTTTAGAATGAGAAAAATTTCTAGATTTTAAAAATCAAAAATGTCATAATGAAAATTTTCTAATTTGGCAAAGTGTCAGATTTCTAGAATATCAGGATGAAACATTTTTAAGGGTAGTACGGTCAATTTGTTTACAAACGAACATCATTTTCTTATTTGACCGTGTTGTATGCGTATAATTCACTTCAAGTAAACCTTAAATGTATCATGAATGAGTTCAAGTGCAAAAACTTTATTTCCGCCAGAAAATTCTAGAAATTTTGACCATTTCAATTTTTGAAAATATTGGGTGAAATACGAAATCGTTCACAATAGTGGTCCTTACTAAAATTTGTTTGCGTATTTCGTTTCAGTTTNGAATGTGGAAACTAAATGGGAAGCCAATATTTTTTGTAGCGGGGCAAAAATCAAGTTTTCCAAGATTTGCCGGTTAAGTAAAATTTTTTGATAAATTATTTTAATAAAATTGAAATTTAATAAGTTAAAATTCTTTAAAAAAAACACACAAAGAAGAGTAAATTTTTTTTTTTTGAAAATTTCCGGCCAGATAACGGCGCAGTGCGTAGGCGGAGAAGCTGGAAAATTTTCCCTTGAAATTCTGGCCAGATAAAGGAACGAGCGGGAATTCCGGCCAGATAACGGCTGGCCAGATAACGGCGCACCCGGTGTATAGGATGTCCAAAAGTGGATCGGCAAAAGTGACATCGTCGGATAAAATGAAATACGAAAAGAATTTTTTATGAAGAAGTGCTAATGTCAAAACAAATTTTAGAATGAGAAAAATTTCTAGATTTTAAAAATCAAAAATGTCATAATGAAAATTTTCTAACTCAAAGTGTCAGATTTCTAGAATATCAAGATGAAACATTTTTAACAATTCAAAATGATAAATTTTTAAAATTTTAGAATGATAAATTTCTAAAATGTCAAAAGAAGAAATCTCTAGAATGTAAAAATGAGAAATTACTTGAATTTTATATAATGATAAAATTCTGCATTTTTTTTATGCGAAATTCCTTGAAAGTAAAAATCAGAATTGTTATGGAGTATAACAAATAACGGATGGCGACGCCAAAAATTACATCCAGCTCTTTTCGCCGCCAGTCAAGGGTCAAGTTTATTTTGATGTGGCATTGAGGGGTTGAACCAAAAATCGATATCTGTTTAACTTTCTATTTATCTATTTTTCTAGGCTTGACCAAAACTGGATTTGCAAAAGTGACATCGTTAGATGTAAAAAAAAATGAAAGTTCATTTCATGATAATGGACTGATCAAACAAATGTAGTTTTCTTAGAAAATACGGAGCATCGTATCTACCGTAAGAAATTAACGCTCAATTTGACGAACTAGAATAATACACCAGTTTTCGAGTTATCGGGCTGATTACTGCTCTACCTTTTTATACTCTTCAAACTTTCATGGCATATTTCTCAGTATGAAAAGCAAGAAAATTCCATAATTTCATATAAAATGCATCCAACACGTGTCCAAAATATCCGATTTTTTTTCTAGTAATGTGTGGATAACTGAAAAAAAATTCTTGTTAGTGCTATCATTTTCAGGTTTTTTACGTTGCGATAATATCCGGAAATTTTTCATGGTGAAAGTTACTAATAACTATTAGATAAATTAGAAGTTTCACCAATTGCATTTTTTAAACAACACGTGTATGACCGGTCCTTAAAAAGTTTTTATCGCGTAATTTCTGAGTACTTTTACGTATATTTTGAGTACTTTTGGAGTACTTTGGAGTACTTTTGGAGTACTTTGGAGTACTTTTGGAGTACTTTTGAAGTACTGTTTGAGTACTTTTGGAGTACTGTTGGGGTACTTTTGGAGTACTTTCTAATTACTTTCTGGGTACTTTTTGAGTAGTTTATGAGTACTTTAAGTAGCTTTAGTAGTTTAAGTGAATTTAGTAATTTTCGTGTGTTCTTTTGGTGTACATTTTTTATATTCTAGTAAAGTTTGGAGCAAAAATTTTGCATCCTGGTCAAAATTTTGTTGGAAATTTATTTTCACGCCGTTAAAACATCGTAAAGTTCTGCAATTTTTCGTACAATTGATCCATTTGCTGCAATAACAAGCACGTTCGCAATAACACAAAATAAGTACGAACATTCATCCACAATTTGATTTTCGGGCGCACAGTGACACAAAGATGTTGACCCGACACCGGACATATTGTCTGTTTTGAACAAATAGTAACACTTTTGATCAAGATGAACCTCTCGAAGCATGTACCGTGCAAAGTACGATGCTTTATAACGATAATTTGAAAATTGAAAATACGACATTTTTCAGGTTTAGGAACCACTTCGATTTAAAGTACCGAAATCGGAAGTTTGTCCACTACACTAAAATATCATAATTTTGCTGGAATTTTAAAACCATGTCGTCAGAGACGAAAAATAAATAAACCAACATATGATTAGTTTTGCACGATAAACAGCCGATTATGAGTCAGACATGATTCCTTATACGATTATAAAACTAGAAAAATATGAATATAAAATTAAAACATTCTCTAAAAAATATTGACAAGTTGCTTTATTTTGTTCTTCAAAAGACCTCATATGGGTAAACCTAACCGAATTTTTCGAAAAAAAAAATCGCTTTCGAAGCTACGTGTAAAAGACAAAAAATCGTCGACTTTTAATTATTGCACTCGTTCGGCGGTATATTATTATGACTGTACGAAATAGTTGATATGATCTCAGGTAAAATAGTTTTTGTTCGGACCGCGCGAAAGAAAAAATACACGAATATTTCTGGAGCTTTGTTCGCGTCTATAGATCAACTGTCATGAGATAGACTGTATAAATAAGATACTGTATCTCACACAGGGTAAAACATGCTTTTCATATCCTTTGTATACCCTTTAAAATTCGTAAACGTTTAGAATAGTCTAAGTAATCAAGAATTTTGAATGGATTTTTGTAAAACGCACCAAATCGAGCAAAAATACATCGGTATTACAAGCTGATGAAATTTCATTTGCGCGTCTCATTGCCAGGTATTGCAAAAGCCCTCTTTTTATAAAGCACGGTTTCTCCCTGAGAGTGAAAAAACCTCATCATTCTGAGTCAGTTTCTGAACTGTTCATACAGGGGGAGCGCCAAGTAAGGGCACGCCAAGTAAGGGTAGGTTTAATTTCGGGAAATATGTTGACCGCCAAGTAAGGGTACGCCAATTAAAGGTAGATATGAGTCTCAATTCAAACGTTTTTTGTTTTAACTGATTATTTCCGTCATTTAAATGTATTTTTAATAAAAAATAAAGAAATAACGTGTCACCCTTATGACAAAATATGACAAAATTGGTATAAGTGACAACGCCAAGTAAGGGTAGGGGCGCCAAGCAAGGGTAGGTTTTGAAAAACACGAAACCTACCCTTACTTGGCGCTCCCCCTGTACATCAAAAAACGTCCAGGTTTTTTAATGCGCCGTTTTTATGAGATACGCTACACCAGATGACTCGTTTTAGGGCTACTCGTTATAGGGCTAAAATCTCGTTATAGGGCTACTTTTTGAAAAACCGAAATTTTGCCAATTCCGCCTACGCCTGATCGATTATAGGGCTAAAATTCCGTTATAGGGCTAGATTTTTTCACTTTTTCCCGAATCTGTTATAGGGCTATTTCCGTTATAGCTTATAAATTATAGGGCTACCTGTTGAAATTACAATAAAATGTATGACTCACCATATGATCATACATATATGTATCTTTACTAAGCACAAACGTCCATAATAACGGCCTCTTAACGGCATGCCGCGACAACCGACCACATAAGTGCGCACTGTGTAGGTGTGCATGCTGAAAACGTTGTGGCCAAAAGTGCCCGTTAAATGGCTTATTGTGCAATTGGTATTACAAACTGAGTTCGTATGTCTAAAAAGTCGAAAGGGGAATTTGTAGACAAATTAATATAAGTGACAACTTATCACCTATACGCTTTATCACCTTTACTATTTTTCCACAATAAACAAATTGACGGAAAAAAAGCTGAAGTTGATAGATACACAAAGTGCTCCGTAATCATGCAAAGTTTGCATTGTAAACCCAAAGAAAAAAATGTAAGATAGCGGCGCAGTGCGTAAGCGATAACGCCGGAAAATTTTATGTGTAAGATAACTGGACTGGATACAATTATAACATAACTGCACTTGGTGTACATGATTTTTGTTTAAATTCTCGACGAATTACCCTATATCGCCTTTTGACTTTATCCACTTTATTCTTTTTTGTCGACATATTACCCTTTAGACAAATTCCCCTTTCGACCATTAATACATGATACGAATTCAGTCGGTACATTTATCTTTTAAGCACATAATGTTGCGAGTTAAAAAATATATAAGCAACTTTTAATAATAATTCGATCATTCTTCAGCGAAGATCTCTTTTAAAAAATGTAATTGAATTTGAACAAATTCTAGATCTACAGTGTGGAAGACCTATAGCGATAAGGGAATCCAGAATTAATGTAGTACTTGATACGTATCCCCAAATTGATAAACTGCGGAAGAGTAGCTGATAACAAGGTAAAATGCCCTTTTGTACCTTTTTTATGTTGTGGAATAGTCTCCACAAAAAAAAAACGCGGAACCAAGCGAGCCGCGTACTAGACTTGTGACACAAAATTTCAAACTCCCTTATCGCCATAGGTCTTCCACACTGTATGTTTTGATGTTTTCCTTTTTTGGGAAAATTCCCAAGATTTTTAACGTATAAATATGATTCGTTCCCGTTATAGGGCTATTTTGGGAATTGCGCAATTCCAAAAACTCGTTATAGGGCTAGTCTAAAAATCAGTTTTTCCAACTTCAACCCACGCTTTCGCGTAGGCCTAACCTGTTATAGGGCTATTTTTCAAGACCAATTTAGTAGCCCTATAACGAGTCATCTGGTGTATATTGTACGCTATGTTGTGGTACTTTGTCACACATTTGACTGATGTTCTAGCACGTTTTATTATGGCCGTTTTGGTCACATAAATTGAACAACCACTGAGGTTATCATGACAATTGGTCACTCATATTCTTTTTATCTGACATATGCAGTAATAATATTCAAAAGAGCTCTAGATAACAAAAAAGGTGACCAATGGAAAATAAACTCTTGCTGAGTTATTAAAAAATTAGAATTTAACCATTTAAATTTCTCACATTATTAAAAAAAATATTTGGTCAAAAAATGGCGTTGTTGGACCAAAAGGATGGTGTTCCTAATAAGGTTAAAACGTGTATGATAATTTTCTATTAGCTCGTACACCCCATGCGCAGTTTTCGGGTCCAAATGATGTAATCAAACAGTCCTAAAATTTCGGATGTTTAATTTTTTTTATCCGTGACTATTCCATAACATTTAATATCCCTTTTTAAACGTTTGCATAATTCTACAATCAATCAACAATCAAATAGATCTTTTTTTAATAAAAAAAGGATTGAAAAATTACAATTTAATAACAAACCTCGAAAATTATGCTCACCAAAAAGATATAAATATTCAAAAAAGGTCAATAGTTCACCCAACACTTCATTTATGGTCAAGTAATCTGTGAAAAATCATTATTCCCATATTATAATAATCTTGTTTGGATTAAGAAAAACTGTAAATATAAACTGAGTTCACCATTTCAAGCAACGAACTGCTCTAATTATTTAAAGATCGAGTATTAAAAAGACTCACGTCTTTTTCTAATAGAGCCAAAATACAGTGTCGTCCATATACCGATTGTACGCGATTAAAAGTCGGCCAAAATTGTTTTAGAATAAAATGATATCGCTACAGTTCTACTCAGCTAGCCACATTAAAAACCGGAAAGTCGTTTCTAGATTGGTATCATTATTATTGGTATCATTATACTGTATAATTTATACAGTATCACGTATACTGTTTGAGTTTTTTTTTAAAGGGGTAAATTTCTCGATTCAACGCTGATTGGCTGAATTTCTACGCTCGAATTTCTACGCATCACGCCCACACTTCGGAGAACTGTACGAGACAGTGAAGTGGTATGAGAATATGATAGTGGGCGTTGTGATATTCTTTTTTATCCAGCCAATCAGCGTTGAATCGAGAATTTTTGCCCTTTTTTAAAAAACTCAGACAGTATGAGTTAATTATGANGACAAAATAAGACAAAATTGGTATAAGTGATAACGCCAAGTAAGGGTAGGGGCGCCAAGTAAGGGTAGGTTTTGAAAAACACGAAACCTACCCTTACTTGGCGCTCCCCCTGTACATCAAAAAACG
This sequence comes from Oikopleura albicans, assembly GCA_004367875.1. Taxonomy (NCBI): domain Eukaryota; kingdom Metazoa; phylum Chordata; class Appendicularia; order Copelata; family Oikopleuridae; genus Oikopleura; species Oikopleura albicans. The sequence continues at coordinate 22,452 of SCLG01000181.1, read as the reverse complement.
TCCAGGTTTTTTAATGCGCCGTTCTTATGAGATACGCTATATTGTACGCTATATTGGGTACTTTGTCACACATTTGACTGATGGTCTAGCACGTTTTATTATGGCCGTTTTGGTCACATAAATTGAACAACCACTCAGGTTATCATGACAATTGGTCACTCATATTCTTTTTATCTGACATATGCAGTAATAATATTCAAAAGAGCTCTAGATAACAAAAAAAAGGTGATCAATGGAAAATAAACTCTTGCTGAGTTATTAAAAAATTAGAATTTAACCATTTAGATTTCGCACATTATTAAAAAAATTATTTGGTCAAAAATGGCGTTGTTGGACCAAAAAGGATGGTTTCCTAATAAGGTTAAAACGTGTATGATAATTTTCTATTAGCTCGTACACCCCATGCGCAGTTTTCCGGTCCAAATGATGTAATCAAACAGTCCTAAAATTTCGGATGTTTAATTTTTTTTTTATCCGTGACTATTCCATAACATTTAATATCCCTTTTTTAACGTTTGCATAATTCTACAATCAATCAACAATCAAATAGATCTTTTTTTAATAAAAAAGGATTGAAAAATTACAATTTAATAACAAACCTCGAAAATTATGCTCACCAAAAAGATATAAATATTCAAAAAAAGGTCAATAGTTCACCCAACACTTCATTTATGGTCAAGTAATCTGTGAAAATCATTATTCCCATATTATAATAATCTTGTTTGGATTAAGAAAAACTGTAAATATAAACTGAGTTCACCATTTTAAGCAACGAACTGCTCTAATTATTTAAAGATCGAGTATTAAAAAGACTCACGAGCCAAAATACAGTGTAGTCCATATACCGATTGTACGAGATTAAAAGTCGGCCAAAATTGTTTTAGAAAAAAATGATATCGCTACAGTTCTACTCAGCTAGCCACATTAAAAACCGGAAAGTTGTTTCTAGATTGGTATCATTATTATTACACGTGAGAAAGTTTGCTATTTTTTTTTAATTCTGTAAAGTAGTGCAACAAATAGAATTTCATTATACGTCCCTATTTTTAAACTAATAATTATCGAAACAAATAATTATCTAAAAAGGGACACGCCATTGGTAGTACCAATTTGGTACCGTACGAGCATTGTCAGGGTATATAAGATTCGTGGTAGTTGAATTCAAACAACATTTAAAAGAAAAAAAACGCGACTAATTCAGCCTAATTGTTGTTACCATAATGGTACACATGTAATTTACACAAAATCTGTTAGAATTCTGCCATCACGAACCTTATATATTTATACATTATATTCTGTTTTTTTTTCTAAAATTTTTAAAAACTTTCAAATAATTATCTGAAAATCTTGAACGAAAAAGGTCGAAGTCCATCTCTAATCCCGCCAACAAAGCATAATAACTTTTTGATGAGCTATTTTGGTTCATCATTTTAATTTAGTCTGTTATGCGTGTATTCATGAAGTCTGAGGTAACCCAAATCACAATTTGGTGTCAGAATTGAAATGATTTAGAATGGACACATAGTTATATTTAACCTTCAATTCAATTTTGTATTTCGGTCGGTTTTGGCAGCTATAAATTTAATTATTCGTTTTATTATTTGTCATGTTTGAATCTGAATCGACGGTGACATTTTGCACGTTTGGTTTTTTAGGCCTTAAAAATCCCCCTTTTTTGTGATTTTCTTGTTTACGCATCAAAGTATTCCAACCAACTCATTAATGAAGGTGAAAGGCCAAATCATTTAACAACGATTAACTCTTCTTAGCTGATCTGGCAGTAGACTGCCAAATAACAATTATATCGGTTTAATATGACAACGATCTGCAAATCAAAATGGGGAAATGACAAAAAATTGCCTGGACAAATCTTTTTGTGGGTTGTATGAATGCAATACGTACACCAGGTACGGCGTTATGTTCCAAAATCACAAAAAGTACTAGTACTACAAAAAGTAGTAACAAAAAATAGAAGGTAATTGTGTGCGTATATGCACTTATTGGTATAAATCGATAATTAAACGTCTATTGTGCCCAGTTCGGCCTTATATCGACGAAAAATATTGAGTCCATATATGCGCACTCTTCCTTCTTGGGCGTTAAACACGACAAATTTATTTAAATAACAAAATTTGTTGAACTGAGTATCAGTGTAATATGACAGTGATACGTTGATTGAGTTGTTTTTTGGGCTTCAGATTTGGCTCTTGTTGATCCGTCAAAGTATTCCGATGAATCGGCCGACTAAATCATCAAAAGGGATGAAATTATATTTTTGAAAATAAGTTCGATTATTAAGTTGAGAAATAATTTTAAAGAACGAGTGGATATTTATTGTATAAAGTCCGCATATTTGGACGAGATCCATCAAACATGAGTAGTATTGCAAATGCAACGTAAACGATTTTTGACAGAAAATGTAAGCATAAAACAAATCTCGAACAAGTTTAAATACAATTAGGAGTATTTGCTATTAATGTTACAGCGATATTTTGGAGAAAACGTGTTTCAAAGAAAGTTTTCCGGGGAGTTTCACCCAAAAGATTATTCCACGGAAAGCGTCCTCTTTGGGATAAACGTCTTTTATTGGAGCGTCATTTATGGGAGTAAGGACTTTATGATAGGGATTTCTAGTCGGAATAGACAATAAAGTCCTTATTCTCAAAACGGCCGTTTAAGGATCTCGCAAAAAACGGCCTTTATGGGGTAAAGGGCCGTTATGGAATGAATAGCGCCTCTCATGAGCTTTATGTGAGCTTATGTGGGCACAATTACGTAAAAATGGTTTACTAATCTTTAAATGTAAGTTTTATGTAAACGGTCGTTATGTGAGCGTCCCTTATGGGCCATGTTTTAGTTCAAATCAAATTTCGATTGCCTCAAAATGTGATATATTTGTAACTAAAACACAAATTCTTGTAATTAGATTTCTATCTTTCCTAATAAAACATAATTTAGAAAATGATTAGACGGATTAGCCGAGCATGAGCCATCATGATAATATTCAGAAAACGTGTGAATCATTTTTTTCTTTTGTTTCATCCCCTAGTCATTATTTTTTGAATCATCTGTACGGATATTACTTTCAAATGAAATATTTCTGGGTCGGTTATCCGCAGTGTTGGTTGGTTTATCTCGAAATTGTGGCTTTGGCTTACGGGAACGTGTGGATCTCTGCAGGGCCATTAAAAATATATTTTTGCTCATTATTGGCGGCGGAAAATGGCAAAATAATTATGGTGTCTTATTAGAATGCAACAAACGTTAATATTTAACACACGTAGAAAGACAAATCGACGAGTAAATACGATGAGTAAAAATAGTGGTGGAAATATTCTCGCTAAAAAATAAAATTGAGTTTTGTTGTGAAATTACCGTGTGTCGGCTGAAGTTTTTTAATTAGCGAGTATCGCTGACGGTGAAGGCGCTAAAGAACATTAAAGTTTTTAAAGAGTTTTATTGTATTTTTTTCTTATTATTTTAATGAATTTTCTTTTTTTAATACATCGGGTGCACTTTTTATCAATTCACAAAAATAGTAAATAAAAAAAATATGATATGCCCCAAAAATTTTTTTATTTACTATTTTTGTGAATCATTCACATACCGCATATCTCGAAATTTTTCAAAACAAAAAAAAATTTAGGGGAATTTTCGAGTCCGATAATTGTCGATACATTTCTATTGGTTTTTTTAGTCTCTCAAATTTTCCATAAATGTTTTGCGACTTTACATTTTAATATTAGGCGTAGGCGGAGAAGCCGAAGTTTATCCCGAAAAAGTGGGAAATAAGGGCTTGACAAGCAAAAAGGAATCGCGAACTTGGTCATTTAACTCTTGACCGCACAATGCTGGTTGGGTATCACTACGCTTTATAAGCCTAGTGCTCATTTACTGGGTACGGACTGTGTTAAAATATAGTCAAGTAAAAAAATGGCCGAAAGTTCCTTGCACGTACTAAGTATCGACCATTAATAATCTTTCCTGTAATGTACGATGTTCCTTACTCAAGCGTCCTTAGTCAGCGATATGATTCAAACATTAACCCTTTCCTGCTTACATGGTGCCAAGTCATATTTTCTTTATAACCTGCTTACAAAACATGAACGTAATTTTTCAACGTCTAAGATACCCCCAAAAGTGTCATTTCGATAAAAACAGTTAAGGCGGAATTAGATTATAAACTTGGTGAATACAGCGGAACATCTTGATCACCAAGAACAACTTTAGCATAATTCATGAATAATATGGATATGTTAAATTGACACCTTGATTTTATGAATTCCATCAGCAATTCTGGCAATATTCCGTTGAACGACAGCATGGACCTTTAGCTCGAATAAAAATATATTTGTTATAACATGTAACATTTGTATTTATCACAAGACAGCTAGTGCTGAAAATATACTAAAATGCACCATTTGTTTCCGACTGCAATACAGATAAGCAATATTCAGATTGTTGTCATTTTTTTCATATTCGACGCAGAATAAAAAACCGGATTGTAGTTAAGTAATTCAGTTTTGGCTCAAGTTCACCCAATAACGTGGTACATGGCTTTTAACGCCCGAAAAGGCATATTTGTGTGATAATAAAAAAACACATCTTTGGGCCTAAGAAAGGCAAATCTTTTCAGTGTTCGAATAACTGGTTAGTCATAATTAAAAAAAAAAAACAGAAAGAAAATATGTACTACAGAGGGTACCAAAAAAGCGTTTTTCTGGAGCAAAGTATTAGTTAGGGCCGATTTCTACCGATTTTGGTTAAAAGGAAACCGAGCCTTTTTTTTGACTGATCCGCAACCTCATATGAGCCAAATTTGTCCAATTTTGATCGAACACTATCAATTATAGTCTATCATGTTTTTTTCGTGATTTTGCACAATTAATTATTTTATTGGTTTACCCGGGGTCGAACGGCTGCGCAGTTGGAATAATGAAATATTATTATTATTTTTTGGACAACTCCAAGGATGCCTACGGTAGTAATCAAATCAATAGTCAGCTAAAGATAGCCACAATTATTCTGAAATCCGTTTATTGTGCAATAAATCTGTCAACCTATGTCTTTTCTATAAGCTTTTCCTCAAGTGTGAAAGCAAGAAAAATTAAAACTCAATTATATTTTTTTTGTGTTGCAATAATATGATAAGCCCTAGCATCTGAACGGTTGAACCGCTCGGGCGAAGAGGACAGTCGAATCCGGCCCATATCACCCTATTGCCAAAATAACGCGAAACCCTATAAAAGTCGCACAAAATCGGAACCAAGAATTATCTGTTGACTTCTGAGGTCTTAAGTGAAACAACAAAGTCAATAGTTTTTTTTTCGTTTTTATTTTCGTTAATTTATTTATTTTACTTTTCATTATGAAACTCTCGAATATTTTGCTCGCCGCTGCTATGGTTGCCAAACTGAAATGAAAATCGATTTACAGAGGGTTAGATTTACTGTCATTATGTACAATGCAAAATAAAAGTTATCTAAAAAAGGGTATACCCAAATTGGGGTATACAATGGTATACTTTTGATGCTGAGAATGCGAAAACGACTAAAATTCGTGAAGTTTTTAAATTCTTCCAAATACTCTAAAAATTCTTTAATGTCCGAGCATTTTTGATACATTTCTTGTATTTTTTTCTTATAATTTTCTCAAAATTTTTCCTAAATTATTCGAAATTTTCCATGAAAACGCTCGCGAAGGCGGAGAGGTCGCTTTTCCCCGAAAAAGTGAAAAATCGATTTTATAAGGTATATCGGCACCGACTAAATTGGTTACATGTTTTTTTGGTCGATGGTAGACTTCGTCTAAAGTGTAGTTCGACGCAAAAAGGGGGTGAAAATGCATAAAGGTTACATCGTCCAAGGGCAAAATTGGATATGGTAGATTTCGTCTCATAAAAGAGGCGAAGTCTACTTTATTCCCTTTACCCGACCATACAAAAATGACATAGACCTGTATGTCATTTTTTCGGGAAAAAATATTATTGGTCCAAATAATAGTCGTTTATTTCAGCATTGTATTTTAAGGACATTGTTTCGCACTATGGATAAAGGCTAACGAGAAGAAAGTCAATTTCGAAAAACCGCTAAAGAGGATAAGGTAAATTTCGTCTCAAAAAAGAGACGAAGTCTACCATCGACGAAATAGACATGTGACCAATTTAGTCGGTGCCCATATACCGTATATGGAACTTGGAAAAATGGTACCATTTGTAACTGGGAATCCGATAACAGAATAAAATTTGTTGAATTTTTTAAATTATCGGAAGAGATCTAGAAATTCACACTATTGTATACCAATTCACAAATCCCGTTTTTCGATATAGTTACGTTAGCGTTACGATTCAGAATTTATTAGTTACGGCATAAATGACAATTTGTCTATGCCATAACAAAATACGTTTATATACGAAATTTAAAATTTTTACGGCGATGATTTCAATTTTCATTTTGGCAACCCTAGCCGCTGCGGTTAATGCGGAAGGGTCTGGAGAGGATGGCGATGTTATGACTTCGATTTTTGACTTTTGGATGAATCTCATTTCCGAGTTAGATCTGACGCTCAAAATAAACCAACAGACGTATTTATTTCAACTGAATGACAATAATAACGGGGATAATGTTATCTTTATTGATCTTCAGTTTAATATCAAAGATTCCGGTGTACCCGGGGCTGCAGGTTGTGTGTCAAAAGACTGAAGAGCCAAATTATGAATTACAGTCCTTACTTCCAATACGGACGTTTTTCTCGAATACAGCGTCCGTATTGGGGTGAATTGTCGTACAGTGTCCATTTTCGGACTACTTTGGGGGTATTTTTTCACAAAAAGTGTCCGCATGGGAAAAATCGTCCGTATTGAGAGTAAGGACTGTAGCTGATTTCGAGGATTGAATTCGAAATTATTAAGAAATTTTAAATTATGTCCTTTCTCTCTGGACTCAACACGGTTATTTTTTGTAACAGCGGGCATTTATTGTACCCAATACTTATATTTTCCGAAAATGCTATCATCTGAGGATTGGGACACCGCGTGGTTGGCCGCGTGGATTCTGCTACAAAAGAGACTAAAACAATAGTTTAATATTTTTCATTTGAATACACTCATATTAGTGAGCAGTGAATGGATTGTGACCGGAAAAGCGTCCCTAGCCGAAGAGACCGATTTAACGACGGATGAATTCACAGCCTACGCAAAACTATTAGCGCAAAAAGAACTTGAAATTGAGTTTGGAAGCGATGTAAGATTTTCAAACGAGCAAACGGAAAAACTAAGCTGCACGGACGGAAATAATGGCGGTTGCTCCCATTTTTGCACGGACAATAAATGTGCGTGTCCTAACTGTTGGTCACTGGGCATTGATCTGAAAACATGTCACCCACAAGATGGCTCAGTCGTAATTGCATGCACGGCCGAGTCAATGACGCTCACTGTTAGGCTGTCAAACCTTATTTTTAAAGATCGTCAAGAAAAATATTTGTCAGAAAGCTCAATTTTTTATACCCTCTGGCGGTTGAATGAACAAACGGTAATAAGGGCTATTTTTAATGTGGCTACTAAAAATATGTGTAGGCACGGGGGTTAGGAAGTGAATTACATGCGAAAGCTCTATTGGACGGTCTTTTTGACCATCTCCTCTATTGACCCATCGTGTTTTACCTACGCAAAACGTGACCAATGCGTCACCGCGTAGCACGGAATTTAGTTTGTACAGCCTACTGATAGTGGACGAATGTGTGTTGGCGGCAAACAGTGGATTCAAGCTGGTTGATCCGACATGCGAACCGCAACTGGTTGACCAAAAGTGGGACATTGAGACCGGACTCGACTCATGTGGCACAAGTTTTGAGCTAGATGCACCCAGTCAAATTGTTACATTCACGGTAAGGAAATTACAAAAAGAGAAAATAAAATTAAATTCGGAGCCAACACAAACATCAGTTTACAATTATCTTAACAAATAGCTCTACTCTCATTGAACTTATTTTCAATTACAGTACGAAAAAAAATAAAATAATGGCGAACTTATTTTTTTACTCTTTTCTTCAAAAAATGTTTATATATTATATTAAATTTTGTCAAGATAAGTGATTAAGGAGTGGATTTAGTGTTAACATAACTGCATAGATAGTCTATACTGCTGATAATTAGCAAATTCCGAGACGCTTAGCGATTTTTACGAAAATAATTCCATGAGCAAACTCTATTGGCCATTTCTGTTTTTATCTACGCAAATACCATGTAACTAGCATGGGATTAGACGCAAATGGACGCAAACGGACTCAAACGGAGTTGGACTTTTTCGGACAATTTTTCCGGAATGGACTTAAAGCTCCCAGAATGGGTTGTCCCACAATTGGTCTACCGTCTGTATATTGGTGAAACATTTGTGCCCTTGGGCTTCGTTCAATTTTCACACACTTTTTCCTCAGTTTTCTGCGGAAATTACAAGATAAATCGTGTTATGTAAACATGCTTAAAACAAATTTTGTTTTTAGAATCAACTTATTGCTGAGCCGGAAATAAAAAATGGGTTGATTATGTCTCGCGCACTTGCCATGGAATTTGAGTGTCAATACGGTACTTCATACGACGACGTTAGTAATAACCGCACAGTAATTGGTGGTAAAGTGGTTACCTCAGCCAGTGCTCAAAAGGGTACTTTCGGAACTGGCTCCTTGGGATTCTCCCTCAACTTTTATACCTCTTCGAAATTCGACGAATTGGTCGATGCTGACACAATGATAATGGTCGGCGAGACTTTGTATTTCTCAATCGAAGCAGCCTCAATAATTGACGGTCTTGTTGCGACAGGAAATGTTCGAAATAAACTTATAAGCTTCAGTTTGCGCTTATTTTCAACCTATTTCGACGTAGGCATAGGTGGTAGAAGTGGTCCAGAAAAATTCGTTGTTTTGCGTAGGTTGGACATTTCAAAGAGGGCCCGGGTGGTCCAAATCAAATTGGCTTTATCATCTTTTTTTCGAAAAATTTTCCATTTGCGAAAATAGAGAAATCGTGAATTTTTGTTTGCCAAAGTACTGTCTACGGAAGTTCATAAAACAATGAGTTAAGAACGATTGTAAACTTTAGTAGGAAGTGCGTGGGCGGAAAAGTTGACACGAGCCGACAGTTAACTTCCATGAATTTTGTTAGCTTTCGGGATATTAACTTCCATTGGTAGGTAATGTACGTCGATTTGAGGAATCAAAAGATGATTTGGACCAGCAGGGTCCCTAGAGAGTTCTTTGATATTGACAACCTACGCAAAAAAAACATTTTTTAAGCGACAGACTGAGCCTAGGTGGTACTAATCTATTAGTTTGTCAACAAAAGTTTTGTCACACCGTATTTATGATATGAAAATCCAGAAAAAATGATCAAAATTTATTGTTAAATTTTGTTCGTGAAGCAAATTTGAACTTATAATTAGTGCTCGATTGTACTGTTTCGGATCCAGCGCTTGGTGCAGAATATGATATTTTAACTGGGCAGTGTCCCGATGCTTTCGTAGGAACAACTATGAATACACTATCCGACCCAAGTATGATACAATTTTCCTACACTGCTTTTCAATTTGCCGGAACACAAGGAACTGAGACGCAAGAAAAACTATCATGCAGTGTAAGTTCGTACTAATATATCTTTCAGGGTGCTCCAATTTTCGACAAAAAAAATTCTAGTTGGGTTAGTTTTATTTGGTTTAGAGTTAAGCTGGTTGGACATTTAATTGAATTAGGGTCTATCTGAGTTAACTTTTAGTTGGGTTCTTGACCCTAACTTAGGGTTTATTTAGGTTAGCGTTTATAAGGTGACGGTCTAGTTTAGTTAGTCTAGTTAAGTTAAGAGTCAGTTAGGTTAGGGTTAGACGACAATCTTTTATGCAGAACGCGGAAAACTCGCGGAACACTCGCGAAACACTCGCTGCTTTTGAGGACTTCCTAAATGATTATATTCCAATAATTATTTCATGTTTTCTAGGTACTCGTATGTGATGGAAAAGCATCCAGTGGTCCCTGTGTTGATGAACCAACTTGTGGAGGCCGAAAACGCCGTGAAGATCTAGAAGGTCAATTATTTTATGTTTCACAACATTTCACACTAAGAAAATAATAATATTAAAAAAATATATTCTGAATAATGACATTATAACTTTATTAAAAAAAAACTACCAAAAATCGAAAAAAAAACTTACAGAAGAAAACTTTTGTATTGCTAACGCCTAAACCTCTGGTTTGCACCAATCATGCACTAGCTAAGCTATGTATTAAACCAATATTTTTGCATGTTGCTGGTGTGAACTTTGCCGAAAAACTTTTATCGAAGAAGACTTTTTGCTGAATGAATTTAATAATAAACCACACTATTCCAAACCATGTTCTTTTTAACCTTCCTCCAAATTTTCGAGTCAAAAGTGTAATTATTATTTCATGAGATGTTTTCGGAAAATCTTGGAAAACGTTAATTTAGGAAATATTATGGTCCATAAATTATGAATTGCATAATTTCCGGAGAAAATCCAAGAAAACGTATCAAGGGGACAATATTTAATAATAAATACAATTTCTCCGAAAGACTCGGTTTGAAAAATTGGGGCATTACCCAAACACTGCTCGTACTTTGATACTGTATCTGTCAATACTCAACCTGAATAATTGAGAATATGTTTCAAATGTACAATTGTATTTGTTTATTCCGAACACTTACCAAAGAAGAATGTGCGTCATCTGAATTACAAAAAAATAACGTCAATATCAACTTTGATCAGTCTATAACCAGGTACTATACTTTTTTTTCTCAAAACGTACGTAAATTATCGCTCGCGCTTTCGTAAGCCAGAAAAAGTTGGCTATTTACAACCTTGTTTTAATCAAATATTTACTCAGGCGTTTCCAAGTTTAAAACCATTTTATTTTTCATTGATTGGATCAGAAATCAGATCGAGAATGAAGCTCGGGCCATCGTTTACTCTTGCCGCCGTGTCTGCAGGACCCTTTGTTTTAGAGAAAAATGACGCTTCCCAGTTTTTAAGTCGAGCTAGTAAGTAAAAGTATTAATTTGATAGTCTGGAACTGATTCATTTTTTCCGGAAAATTAAAACTCTATTGTTTGAGCCTGATCGGACATCAAAAAATGTCCCATAGATGAGATCGGAGGACTCGAATTTGACGAAATTTTGTAATATCAAAAATCGGTTCTGAGTAAATCGGTTCTGAGACTCGCCTGTGCTCCAAAAAAATTGTTTTGAATCTTATTATATTTTACTAAACAAAAAACGGGGCTAAAAGTGGTTGAAGCCTGTTCTAGGAAGAGCAAAATTTGTGTCACAAAATTTGCAACACAATCGGCCCCTAAAAATTCAAGGGTCTTGTAATGAGATTTTTTATCAGTGGATCACGCTCCACGATTATTAAATTTTTTTTGCACTTAGAAACCCACGAAAAACCTTTTTCCAACAATTGCAAATGTTCGTATGACTGAAATTTCTGAAAATTTTTCTGACAAATATGACAAATTTATTGGAATGTATGGGTTAAAGATGAACCCTAGTCGAATTATTTGAGTCGTGAGAAAATATCATTAAATTTTCACAAAACTGTGCAAAATGATAATTTCAATTTTTTAGCTCGATCAAATACTGCAAATGGTGCCGAAGAATATCGTGCGGCAAATTTGGAGCGGGAATGCAACGAAGAGGTTTGTGATTTCCAAGAAGCCCTCGAAATTTTTGAAGATCAAACAAAAACGGAAAGATTTATCAAAGCGCGGAACAATCAGTGTTCCATTCAAGACCGTTGCTATCCTACTGGATCCAAAGGTTGTCTAAATAAGTGGAATGACTATTGGTGCCAATGCGCTGAAGGATCGGGCTCACTACGATCCCAAAATGCATTATATACAGTTCTGACTCACGATAAGGAAGTTTTTTGTATAGTAAATTATCTAAACTTTAATAAGTCAATTGTTTTGTAAACTTATTAAGCAATAGTTAACGAACGTTTATCCCATTAAAGACGCTTTTTTCTAATCAAAGGAGTGATTAGCCCATAAAGGACGCTTTTTAATAACGTTTTCTTGTAGAAGATAGTTTCCAAATGGCTTTTACTGATAGGTTCAATTCTAAAACAACCTTATCCCAAATTAACTCAATGAGGGACGTTAATCCCTTGACGGGCGTTTATTTCTTGACTGACGCTTTTTTCGTGAACCAAAAATGTTTGGGAGTAAGAAATTCATAAAAAAACTGTCGCATAATCTAGATATTATCTTTGTTGATTTGTATAGCCTTACAAAGGATGGTACGGAAAGGATTGCGATTATATTGACATCAACGGGGCTTACATTTGTCAAAATCAAAAAGGATGTTTGGATACAATGCCAGGCGCTGAAAATAAAATCCCAGAGACACCAAAAACGGCAAGTCTGATAAAAACAACCCTTCCCACTACAATTAAAACCACAACAACAACAACAACAACAACCACGACAACAACTACTACAACAACCACGACAAGGAAGACGAACGGTCTTCGAGCATATGATCCAATTGTTTATTGTGACGCTGAAAATGCAATGATGAAAGTTGAATTGCCCGTCTCTAAATGTAAATATCTTTCAATTATGAAACTTACAAAAATAATCTATGTTAACAAAACTCAAGTTAATCTAAGTTAACACCAAGTGGAATGTGCATCAACTTTTAAAAATTAGTAACACGTTTTCTACGTTTTTTGGTGTTTGAAGCAACGCACTACTCAACTAAGTTAACAAAAAGTCAATTTAGCTAATACGTTTTTTTAATTTGATAAAACTTCAGTCAAAAAGGTACAGTAGGTATCCCGTAAACCTATTCTAGAAGCTAAAACTATTATATTTAAACTCAGTGAAAAATTATTCAAACAATCTACTGAGTAATGCATTTAGATGGTGACCTTCGAATGGGCCTAGGTCAATTTAAGGCATCGTGTGGTCCGACAGATACAACCGACCGGGGACTCATTTTTAACTACAGGTAATCAGATCGTACGTATTATTCGCAAACCCTGAATATGAACACTTAAACAAGGTTGAAGTGTAATAACCAGTATCATTTAATGTAATTTACTATAGATTTGACGAATGTGGATTTCGAATGAGTGTTGATGCCGACGGAACCTTTGTTTACGAAAACCATGTCAGTGCTGCACCCACCAAAACTAATGGAGTCTTTCGTGATTATGGTAAGCAATATATATTTTGATTTTTTTGTTTTTCTCATTATTAAATTTGGTTTTGCTATAAAATGGGACACATTCTCTACATTGAGCTCTCATGTCCCCGTTTGGTTTTATGATGGACAAGAAAACCAATACGAAAACTATATCATCTGAAAAAAAAACGTCTAAGGGCTGTAATCAGTTATCTTAACAACTTATTCAGGAATAACGTACAATACTCGATGCATTTTGGACCGACATGGACATGTAGACAATCGATTTGTTAACGAGACTACGGGAGAAACGGGAGGTGAAATCCTTCCTGTATACGGAATTCCAGGCATAGTTTTCAAACACAGTTATAAACACTTTTATATTTTACTTTTCACAAAAAAACTTTTTTTGTTAATCATGGGCGTTAGTTTTGTGTGTTATTATGTGTAATATTGTTGCATACAGACACACATTCTTGGCCAATAGTCAGTAAAAATAGTAAATTATTTACATAGAGTGCGCAGTTATCTTGCAAATTTCTCCTCGTACGCTTATTTTGCGACTTCTCAAGAAACTTGTACGGAATCCGCCTACGCCCCGAGCCATTGTCTTGCGAAGAAACGGTTATACTGTGACTTATTGGGAACCAAATACGCAAGATTGCTGCGCACCCTGTGTATATTACTTTTTGATAACATCGTTTTTAAACGAGTCGCCAGAAACAAAAGACAATTTTTGAATTCGCTGCGAATCTTTTGATTAATTGGCTATTACTTGTTACCTTCCACGCCCAGTTTTACGATTCCAATAAGGCTGTGTAAAAATATGCCTGTGGAAGAAATTGAACGGCGAACGGAAGCAATCGAAGACTACGGGGGTTATTTATTCCGGCTGAACGTGTATGATACCGAGGCTTACAGCAGAAGATACGAAATGGATGCTTTTCCACTCAAAATGGAGTTTCAACAATACGTCTATGTTGGTGTAGAGGTTCTCACAAATATGAAAAATCAATATATTTTCACCGAACGATGTTGGGCTACCCCGAATGCTGATCCTCTTAGGTAACGGAGAATCGGTCTTCACGTTTACTTTTTAATCCGAAATTTCCTACACATTTATCGAAAATTAGTAACATACTAGTTTTATGAATTTACCTCAATTGGCCGAAAAGATAAATTAATCATCGCATTCGTTTGTCCCTTTCTTTCTTGGGACGCAAAATTAATCAATCAACAATTATGATAAAATACAGGGGGTCTCACATTAAGGGGCGGTTTGCTATTTTTGACCAAAAACCAATTTTGTCCCTTAATTTGAATTTGTTTACCCTTTTTCGAAAAGAAGCGTCCCTTAATTTGAATCTTTTTGCTAAAAGTGTCCCGTAGTTTGAATTCTGTACCTTAAATTGGTGTCCCTCAATGTGAGACCCCTGTATTTTTTTAATTCAGGCAAAGTGAAAGAATAAATGGATTCAGAGAAAAAACAACAATTTATTTTTTTCTACTCTTTCAAATGAGACAATTTCATGGCGTATTAACGTTATAAATCGGGTAACATAAAATATAGGTAAACGCGCCACCAAAGGGCGATTAACAGTTTATTTGTTCATTCTACGTAAGTACGATTTGAGTCGGTAGTTTTGACGACCTTTGGCTGTTTTTGGCGCTAAAGGCGCCATAAGTGACGCCTTAACATCATGGCCGACATCAATATAATTGTTATTTCGGACAATGAGCTCGTTCAGCAGCTGCCATTCTAAGCTTTGAGCGATATTTTTGGTAGTTTGGGCCCTCGTCAGACCGTCCAAATAAAACCGGACATTATTTCGTAGACGATTGTGGCCAATCAAATCGCACGGAACCAAAGTCGGCCAAAGTAGAAGAAGGGATAGAGAAATATTCATTTTTGCTTGTTTTATTTGTACGAGTAGTATTTACGAGTAGCGTCACTTATATACGCCGCAAACCGGTATCTCTATCCTTCTCGAAACGAGATGTTACATTTTTACAACAAACTTACGTAATTTTGAAGTGAATTGTATTGTTAGAAATTATAATTATCCCATTATTGGATAAGGAGAGGTTAAAAAGCTTTTAGTTTTAACATACTTGTATTTACATGCACATATATAAATATATATAAACATATATAACATGTACATATATAAAATAATATCGTGTCAATTAGTAGCATTATGTGCTAGACCGGTTTTTAGCGTTTATAAACGTGCGATAACCCGTCAAGTGGTGTATAAGAGGGTCAGCCAAACAAGGGCCTCTCAAATAAGGGTTGATTTGGCCAAGTAAGAGTCGGAGTCACCAAATAAAGGTCATTTCATGGAAAAAAATATTGCAACCAATAAGGGTCGATTAGACCTCAAATAATTGTCAGTTTTTGAAAAATACTCAAATACGGGTGAGTTTTTTCTGCGCCAAATAAGGGTCGGAAATTTGTCAAATTGACAAAACTTTTTCTCGATGTTCTTAAATTAAAACAGAGAACCATTTTTTTATTTCTTCGTAAAGATCTTTAATGGCCGCGGATCAAATCATGCAATTAACAAATTATTATAGCCGATAGCACATTTTCTGAAAAAAAAAAACAGAAAGACAAAAAGTTTTGGACGAAATGACACACTTTTAGATGCTCATTTTTTGAAACGCCTATTAAATAACTGGTTTTAGCCGTACGGATAAGTACTACGGCTTAATGACGGATGGCTGCGCCGACGATGAGTTCACTTCACTGGAAAACCGACTGCCTCTTGAAGATCGCTTTAAAACGCTGACCATGAAATTCCCTGATGAGTCTTATGTTTATATTCAATGCGATGTTCTGGTATGTGACCTAACCGTTCCAAACGACCCGGATTGTCAATCAACTTGCAGACCAAAAGTTGGCCCGGAACGAGCCAATGTGGCCCACGTACGTATTTTCGTTCAAAATATATAACTCCTAAGGGTACAACGGTACAGATTTGTACCGGAACCGATTGAACCTGTATCATGTCTAAATAATCGAAGAGAAATACGAAACAAATTTCTCCTTTATTCTAATTTGACTTTATCGCTATTTGAATTTATCGATATTTGGCTTTCTCACAAAAACAAACGACAAAAAAGTTTAGACTTGACCGAAAAAAGTGAGTTAAATTATTCGTTATCCATTTTGATCCTACGACTCATTCTTCTTTTGACCAATTATACATGATACAAATTCAGACTGTATCTTTGATAAAATTTTCAAACACTCTATACCATTAGGGCCTTTTTAATTGCTTGACAAAATTCATACAAAATGTTGTTTTTTTAGAAAAAATGTGTTTTTTAGACTACCGACGAGGAGAACGATATGGATACATTCCCTCGTCGCCGTCGAGCAGCGTCTTTAAAACCGCGACAGTTGGTAACGGTTGGTCCAATTCAAATGAAAAGTAAACGAAAAAGTATGCCGTCAGAGGCCACTTCAAGTGCCGTCAATTACGCTGGATGGAGTACGGCATTTGGCTTGTTAGCCTGTGTTGTTGGCTACGTCGGATTTAGAAAATGGGAACAACGAAAAGTAACACCCGAAGTCTTGTAAAATTGCTTGTAATATGCTTTGGTTACATAATTGGTATTACATAATTTGGTATTATATAATTTGGTATCACATAATTTGGTACAACATAATTTGGTATGTTAAACATAAAAATTAGTTTTTTGATGGTATTTTAATAGTGAATTAAAATTACACCGTTTTGCATTAACTTAACTCATGCGCCCGATGGGTCTAACGAGGCCTGTTTTTAGCATTTTTTAATTAAATAAAACATCGAAAATGATAACTGAAAATTTCAATCGTGTTTTTGACTTTTTATACGTAGAGCTATTAAGTGTGCGGGTAATTGTACCTCATTTTTGTTCAAAAAGCAGCTTCTCAAATTAATGGGCCTAAAGGGCAGTGTAGGAAATGGGAAAGCTTGTTCGTTCTCGCTCCCTCCCGTTCCCGTGCAAACCTCAATCCCGCGTTTTCCCGCGCGAGGTCCCGTTCCCATTTCCTACACCGCTCGGGGACACAACGCGGACGCCTGAGCGCAGGAGTTATATTTGATCAAAATTTTAGGTTAAAATTGGACTAACTAAAAACTTACAGACGTACTTAACAATAGGTATGGGCCATACCTTATTCTTGAAAATTATAACACACTTTTATACTCTCCTCTTTTTTTATTTCGAGAACCAAAAATGACCCAATTAGCGTATCTTGGTCAAGAATATGTTTCGATTAACTCCTATTTCACCCGTCGAACATTCCTAAATAAAAATAATTTATGGACTTCCTTTATCTTTTCCAGACATCAAATTCACGTCCATTTACCAAAATAGATGACGTGGTTAACCGCATAATAAAATGTTTTATACAGTTAAACCGCGGTTAAACATCCGTTCTCTCAGAGTGGTCGGTACCACAGGTCATTATACTATTAATATGACTAAATATATTATATAATAATATTAAATATTGTCGATTTTTCACAACATTTCAACTGTCATCACATTTATAAAATTCAAATAAAAGCGTCAGCATCTTTCAAAAAAAAAACGCGAGTTTTCTATCAATGATAAATGGTACAGAAGCAAACTTTAAGAGGTTTTTTTTCTCAACTCATCTTTATTTCAATGTTTTTTTTGTAGTATACGAATACTATTTTTGAAAGCAAAGTTATGATATTTTATTACGGTGTATACCTACAAATTGGGGCCCCAACCGGCTTTTGTCTGCCGGTTTGCATGCACATGGTTTGTCGGTTGTTCTTTCGGTTGTTCTTCCGTGAGTTAATCACTGCGTGGCTATAGGGCTGTTATGTATTGATTTAAAATTGCCCCCTATTGATTTAACATTAATAATTGATTTAAAATTGATAAGTGTGTGTTGTTTTTACATGTGACGTATCGGAGAGCTACAAACTGGCGGGCAATTTATTTTTTGAGGGGATAGAACTGCATTCGGGAATTCCGAAAATGAGTCTGAAATTTTTATTGGACCACTGGTTTTCGAGATACCGGTCGGTTTATAAATATTTCCGGTATTCTTCTTTTTATCTCTCCGCCAGCTTAATCCACGCGGTGTCCCAATCCATTGACAAGGGAGGGAGATAACTGGCGAGACAATATTCGAATATATGAAATTAAATCGTCTCGCCAGTCCAACGCACGTTTTGCCAAAAGTAGAGGACTGGCGAGACTTAAAACAAAACAAAAAAATTGTACAAAAAAGAAGAAAAATGAATAATTAATTTTGGGGATTATTAATTTTTGGTATAGTAAGGAAAATTGTTAAATTGCAATTGTCCTCGTGGCATCGTGGCGCGCGAGAGACGCTACTTGGCCCGAAGACAATCCCGAAGCACAGAAACGAAACTGATTAATTGATTTTAAATCGGGCAAAATTTAAAAAAAAGAAATGTATAATTTTAAAGAAATACGGTTCTTGTCGCAAGTAACGGTGCGCATACGCAAGTAACAAATGATTTAAACCGTCCTAGAGACTTATAGTAAATTAGGGTTAGGGTTTAGGATGAAGTCGAAGTCCTTGTCGCAAGTAACTGTGCGAATACGCAAGTAACAGATGATTTAAACCATCCTAGAGAATTGTAGTATATTAGGGTTAGGGTTTAGGATAAAGTCGAAGTCCCTGTCGAAAGTAACATTTACGTAACTTACAGATGATTAATTGTAAAAAATTGAAATATTAAGGATGCTTAAGGATTATTTCAATTATAATATTGTTTTATATCATGGTACGCGTACAAAATGAAGCATTAGCTCATTTTATTCGTCAGTTTGGAATTTGAATCTCGAGAAAAAGCCTATTTGCATTTGAAAAAAAAACTGTTTTCAAGTTTTCCAGGGATTTAACCTACGCACTACCCATTTGGGATAACAGTTTGCATTTGAGATAACAATTTACATTTGAAGTAAAACGTTTTTGGTCAGTTTAATCTGTCGACAGTTTAATTATTGTCCCAAATGAGATTAATTTTCCCTAATAGGTGAGAAAAGCTTATGTAAATTCTCTCCTACCTTAGACATGGGATTTTTCGTCAATCTCTATCTCTTTTTCAGAAAAATAAATAACTTAAAAATAAAATACAATTTGGCAATAAAATTCCCTGTCTGAATTATGCAGAAGTTTAAAGGATCAAATTTAAAAGCTTAATTTCAAAGCCCGCGTTTTCCCGTGCAGACTCGTGATTGGTTACGAAACTTAAGAGCCAATCAACGGCCCTCCACGTGAAGAAAAACGCGCGATTGAATATGAGCTTTTGAATTTGATCCTTTCAAACTTCTGCATTATTCAGACGAAGAATTTCAGGTCGCTAACTTGTATTTTGTTTTTCAAACATTCAATTTTTAATAAAGAGATGTAGATTGGTGAAAAGTCCCATGGTTTAGGTAAGCGACAAATTTTCATATAAACGTTCTTGGTAAGTTAAATACAGTTCTTGATTCCATAAGTGCCGTTTTCGGTTCTCGAAAAAAACGGCCTTCAAGGGGTAAGCGGCCGTTGTAGAATTAGGCACCTAATGGGGTTAATTTCGTACAAATTAAAAAAATGGCTTATTTAATTTTAAAATGTTTCTTTTACGACTTATTCCAAGATTTATAGACTATAAAGTATAGTATTATATAATATACAGTCAGTGGTCTCTCGATGTGCAATGTCGATTTCCGAAAAACGTCCAGAGGAACATGCACATCGAGAGATACATGCACATCGAGAGAGACATTGCTCGTTGTACACACGGACAATATGACCTTATTTTTAGAGTGCGTGGTTAACTATTAGACTTAAAGTCTATAAACGCGATTTTCGCATTGTGCTGAAAAAATGCTACCATACGAGTCCAAACTTGATAAAATTTTTTTTTTGTAGATTCCAAATAAGCAATTTCGGTGAAAGAGAAAAGGGGAAAATCTTAATATACATTTTAAATAAAAGTAGTCAACGCTTTTAACGTTGGACAAAATTTGTAAGGCAGCGCGTTTTTTCCCATAAAAACGTTTTTCTGGGAAATGGTGTTTCAGGGAAATTCCCTGATAAACGTTTTCCTTGAAAGACGTTTTCCTCGAAGAACTTTTTCCCGGTAATATAACTACATAAGTATTACAAATAAATGCCAAACAATGAGGGCGCATATTTCGATTTTCCCTGATAAAAGTTTTCTCGGATAAACGTTTTCTGGGATAAACGTTTACTTTCAAAAACGTATTCTTGGAAAAACCATTTTTGAATTTTCCCTGAAAGACGTTTTCTTGGAAAAAACAATTCTTGAATTTTCCCCGAAAAAATAATTTGTGAATTTTCCCCGAAAAACCAATTCGTGAATTCTCCCTGATAAACGTTTTCTTGGAAAGACCGCGTAGCCAATTTGTAATCGGCATTTTTTTTAAATACGGGTTGAAAAACAGTCTTTTGATAGTCATTATTCCAATTTTTGACCATATTTTTCTGTAAATATTTTAACCACCGTCGTATCCGTCTCTTTATGATATTTTATTACAAATGCGACAATGCATTTTCTCTGTTTTATTACCAAAACCAAGCTTTTAGTAGATCTTTTTCACCAAAAAATATTAAAAACAGTCCTTACTCCCATTACGGGCGCTCCCATTAGGGCCGTTTATTCCATTACGGCCACTTGTTTATACGGCCGTATTTTGGGGTTCAATAGTTGTATAAGGGCCGTTTATTCTTGACAGGTTTGGCGTAAGTCATTAATTTGTAGACATGTGTGTATGGAATTGGCTTATTTAACAAAACAGATTGAAATAACTTTAGTCCGAAAAATATCGTCAAAAATAAGCCTCTATCCCATTACGGCCGCTTTTTTCGAGAACCGAAAATGGCCGTCATGGGAGTAAGGACTGTATGTACACTTGGAAACTCTTTGTGCGCAGAAAAAGTGAACATCGAGAAGGATTTTTATAAAAACATCAACCCAGAAAAAGTGCACATCGAGAAGTTTATTTGAAAAAAAAATGGCCTGAAAAAAGGTGCACATCGAGAGCTATTTACAAATTTTCGTGAAAAGTTGCTCATCGAGAGAGATATGCATATCGAGAGAATGCACATCGAGAGACCCCTGACTGTAAGTTATTTTGGTTAATTTCTGACCAATATGTTCCATGATCCATGGCAGTTTAGCATTTTATTGGTTAATTTTTTGAAACTCGTATTGAAATGGCTTATTCCGATTTTTATACAACATAATTTGCCACATCTAGCGACCAAAATTCATGCCGCAATAGACACATGTCCACACGTAAATGACTTAGGCCAAACATATCAAGAAAAAACGGCCCTTATGGAATTATGGATCCCCCAAAAACGGCCGTATAAAAAAGCGGCCGTACACAGTGCTCATGGACACTCATATCAGATTTGCCCTTCCTGAATTTTAAAAACCCGTGTCAAACTTACCCGGATTTCCTTTTAAAATTTTTAAAAATCTCATTCTGGAAAGGCAAATATGATATGAGTGTCCAGGAGCACTGTGTAATGGGATAATCACTTTTTGACGAAAAAAGCGGCCGTAATGGGATAATGGGAGCGCCCGTAATGGGAGTTATGAATGTAATCAGGGATTACTAATCACTGTTTGATGAAGAAACGGCTATTATGGGATAAACAGCCTAATCGAAGCGCCTCGTATGGAATCAAGGACTGTAATTAAGAAAAGCAAACTTTTTGTTTTGTTCATTAAATATTTAATAAATAAAATTACTTATACAATTTGCTCATTACGTATAATTAATAAAAAACATAATAAGTAATAATAGTAGAACAATAAACGGAACCTAGTTTAAAAATCGTTGATTAAAATTAGTGAATAAGTTTCGTTTCTGTGCTTTGGAGTTGTCTTCGGGTCAAGTAGCAAGAGGCAAGCAAGAGGCAATTAATTTTTTAAAGGATCGAAAAGTAATGAAAAGTAACGATCGAAAAGTAATAAACGATTGACAAGCATTGATAGTTATATACTTTGGTGAGGTTTCGGACAAAAAGTGGATTTTGCTAGAAGTAAGCTTAAAAGTGTAGAATATTAACGCGGTGAAAAAAAATAAAAAAAAAATGGAAAAAATTCAGACTTTGAAGAATGAAAATCAAAATTGGGCAGGTCAATTTTTTCTCTTGATAAACTGAAAAAGGTCAAATTGACTTTTTATGGGGAAACTTAGACGACCGAACTGCGCCGAAGTATGCTGGGGAAACATC
>SCLG01000180.1:314267-371519 GCA_004367875.1 Oikopleura albicans | reverse complement strand
CGGGAAAACTCAAAGTTAACGACGCAGTGCGCAACGTTGTCAAACAAATGATAAAATCTAGAGAAAATGTGAAAATTGGTGTAAAATTGGTCCGAATTTATGATAAATTTGCAAATTTTTGCGTACATTTTTTTTAGATTATCTATTGTATTAATTTTACAATTTCAGTCGTTAAGGCGGAGAAAATGTCTGTCGAAGCAAAACTGCTTTTTGATGCACTTGCATTCAACTTAGATGATATTTATCTACAGCCCTCACACGAATCAACCCCGCAAATGTCGCCAGACGAACGAATGAAGTTTGCATATAGCAGTATTCCGATCGAAAAATTACTGCAATTACAAAATTATTTTGTGAATGATTTACTTTATTTCCAATACACCATAGATGTGAATACTCTTGACATAGGGTATTAATTATATGATTGTATCGTCCTTATTTTAAAACGCGAAAAAAATTTCTCACGGAAATGCATATTTATCCTTAAAAAGCGTAACTTAAGACTCTTAAGTTAAGAGGGGGGACGTAATACAAAAATATTTGAAGAGAAGGAAATCGCCTTTCGGTAACTTGCCTTTCGGTGATTAGCCGAGCGGGTCAAAAAAGGCCAATGACAGGCTACACAGGCATTAGACGCGCTGTCAAGCAACGTTACCAAAAAGTGGTAACATATATAACCTGTCTCAGGTTTGGGTTCCCGGTTAGATATCTCACAGTATTTGCAGAATTAGGCACAGCAGATTCATTTGACCATGAGCTTTATTTGGACTAAATGATGAAAGTTTTTTTTTGTTATTTTAATTAAGTCACAAAAATTTTATAAAAAGTCAAGCTGAGATTATATGTCGCAATCGTTCAAGCAGTAGAGAAAGGTTTCGAAACTGGCAAGCATACACTTGAGCCCTTCCAAATTGGTATCCAATGTTTCACATTTCATCAGGTCCTGCTCGGTTCTTTTAACACATTTGTACCAGCAGACTGAACATAATATGAAAAGTTTCACGGTCAAATCTCAGTTCAAGGTCTTTATCAGCTGAAAATTCCAGCCTGAAATGACTGATTTAATAGAATTATCAATGTCTGATTTGGTAATTTCAAAACTTACCAAGACCATTTTCATCTACACGCGGTTCAATTGACGCGGCTAAAGTTACGGTAATGAATAAAAACGGTAATTTCATTTTTTAGAGTCTTGTGAATATTATGCAATTCGAAATATATTACTCGTTTTAGGAACATATGAGCCGTAAGGCAAATTCTCATGCTTCTGCGGAAAAATGGGGTCTATTTAAGACCACGTCATAAATTCCTTAACTCTCAAAATACAGATCCGTTTTCAGTGACACACAACTACTATTCGTTGGCTTTTCTATGTTTGATACCTATGTATGTTTTCTCTATGTATGTTTTCTCTATGTATGTTTTCTCTATGTATGTTTTCTGTCATTTGTGCTACACGAACCGAAATGTGTGGTTTTCGCTGCATTAATGAAAAAAATCGCTCAAAAGGGGACAAAGTTGAAAGATAATTTCGTAATGCGCCGGCTAACTGCATAGGATGTTGCAGAACCGCGTAGGGCGTAGGTGGAAGAGTAAAACAAAATACGGAATAATCATAACGTATAGCAGCACAAGCGGACCAATCTACCGAATAATCTAATAGGGGTCGCATATACTAGGAGAAAAAAGGATTATACAAAATTTTTTTCTAGATTCGGGCGACTTTTAATTAAGGACCGGTCAGTCCCTTTGTTTACAAAAAGTACGTTCGGGAAAAACGCTATAAAATTTGTTCTACAACTGCAATTGACTTATTTCTTTTTTTGTTCTTGAAGAACAAGGCTTCTACTTTCAGATGATGTTATTTGGGTTGTCATCATTACTAGTATNTAAATTGTAATAAAAACATCAAATGTATGACAAAAATGGACTTTACTGGTTTTCGGATTTAGTTTGTACACAACATGACTGATCCCTCCTTAACCTAAAGAAATATAATCTAGAATATCCGATAAAACTGCGGCGCTAGCTAACGAAACAGCAGAGATTGACATTCATTTTGGATATCCTATGTCGGCATTATATTTTAAATACCCCAAAAGCGGTTATGGTATATTTACCCCAAAAGCGTTAGGGATTTTTGGTTTTCGCCGCCTGAGAGTTAAAGAAAGTTCATTTTCAATTTGCTTTAAAAACTGTTTATAACTAATAAACTGAGAGGTAATTGACGAACAAATATACCAGAAGACTTTATGCACTAATGCTGCTCGTTCACTAAGTTTCAAGGTCACGATTTCGAGCAGACGACTATTGGATTAAAACGAGATTTTTTTCAATGTTTGGGGTTTGAGACCTAAGACATCAAAAGGCTCAGTCCGTTTTGTATCCCTTGTAATTGAAACAATATGTAAAAACCCATTCAATTCCAAAAAATACTCTCCAAGTGATACACGGTGTGTTTTTTCTTGGGTTAAAGCCTCCGTTGGAATATTTCAGGAGGCCCGCTCGGGCGAGTTGTATAATTTTGAAAATAAAAATCAAGCCATGTTACAGATCAGTCTTTGTGCTCATCTTACAAAAAACCGTTATGTCATCGGAGTTCGGAAACGTAGTTGATAGCGTTTTCCCCAACGGTATAGCTTGTCAACTTACTCCTTCTTCGAAAATACAATTTTCGAAGAAACCATTTAAACATTACAGAAAAGTGATGAGTAATCATTATTTGATTAAATATTTTCCTTGTTTTCATTTGATTTATCGTATTTATTTGGCCACGACTTTCATTCTCAATTTGTTTATTTATTTCAACCGTACATTTAGAGAAGTGTAAAAGTAATGCGGTTTTTGCTTTTTGTACTCGTCGTAACCGTGACGGCGGCCGGGAGGGTTTATTTATTTTCACCTATTTTTTTTAATTTTCGAAACAAAATAAATGTAATATATAAACTGTACTCATACAGTTACGTACTATCATGATTAATGAGAAAATAGTGCTAACATAACAAACATTTGCAATCCTTTGAACTCAATAATTAACTTATGTTCAAATTAATAAACCGTGCCCATTGCAAAAGACGAAAACTGCGGTGGAAAGAGGCGGAAACTGCAAACTGCAATACATACATGCCTCAAACATGAATTCGATCAGGAAATTGGCGATATTTTTCTGTTCCAAAATAATGAAAGTATGATACAAATAATTATAAATGTATGCCACTTAACTAAGCGGAGTAGTGCGTAGGCAAAAATTAGACAAAAAAAAGTATGTTAACTTGCTTGATGATTGTTAACTTAATAAATGTTAACTAACTTTTGTAAGTGGTGTAGTATAACGCGCCACGTAATTGTGCCGAGGCCTCACGAGGTGATGTGTAACTTTTACTTGACATAACCAACTAACCAGTTATCTTAACAACCATTTTGCTCAAAAAGTGTTAAGATCATAGAATTTTGTTGAGATAATTGAGTAGGGCGTCTGATTACGTAATTGGAAATTGCAGTACGTTTTCGTGCAAATAATGTTAAGATAATTCAACTTTGTTACTAGTAATATAATTAGTGTTGAGATAACTGCTTAAGTAACTGATATTATAATTTTTTAGTTGATTTAAAGAGTTGTGAGGATATTATGAGAATGATTCAATAAATAATGTAACGCCAATAAAAGGGATCTCTGTACGATGGGAATATAAATGTGACAAGAAGTGGTAAACCTTGTTTGAGGTGGCCACAACCGGGAAAAGCGCATGCCTTTATTAGAGTTAAACAACCCGACGGTTCAACGCGTTTGAAGGGGTCAAACCACTGTCGAAACGGTGGTCGCTCTACTGTAAGGGGTGAAATTCCAAAAAGAAACAAGGTATGAAATTGGGAGAAATATCACGAAAAAAAATCTAGATGATCTAATTTTGTTGACATTGAAATATTTTGTAGTGATTGATATTTTCATACAAACATACCCCGTGCTCAGTTATCTGGCCGACGTTTTCATCAGAAAAATATTTTGTTACGTTAAAATGACCATATAACCTCATAGACTATGAGTCATAGTGCGTAGGCGGAGTAGCTATACAATTTTTGCTCGAAATTACGGCCAGATAAAGCTTTATAAAGGATCGAACGGGAAAAACGGCTAGACAACTACTGGCCAGATAATTGCGCTGGGGAGGTATTATAAAATTGCATATTTGAAGTTTGGAATCAGACAAAAAATGCCTATTTAAAAAAAAACCAAAAAGTTCAAAATTTAGCCATGGTGTTACGTGAAATCGCCCCGAGGACGACGACGCGACTACTGTGAGATTCCGCAATGCGACACACCAGCACAACTCCGCACTTGCAACATTGAGTATGTATTTGAAAACAATGCTCTGTATTCAGATTTCAGCTTTGAAATGAATAGAGAAAGTTGTATAATGAAAGATCAAGGATCGGTTTTTCATCGTGTTCTAAGGACACCCCATTATCTTACAAAATTTTCCGCTCGTCTGTTATGTTACATTTTTAGTGAAAATTCAAAAAATAGTGAGACATAATGGCCTGAGCGGGAAAAATGAAACATAAAGGCGTAGAACTTGTATAAAGATATGTGTTAGGAAAAAATATTTTCCTCAAAAAAAAAAGAAACATAACAGGACGGGTGGGAAAAAGTCAAACATAACGACGCGCCCTGTGTATATAATATTTTGTTTCGTACTAAAAGTTCTGGACCATGACAAAAAAAAATCTAAAAAATCATTTGAAAAACTACTAAAGGTCACATTGAAAAGTTAAACACAAATTGTAAATTGAACAATAACTGTACATTGGTGTCGCCATTTGAAGACTGTGGTTATACATATCGAGGAACACAAACCAAAACGAGATTGGACATAGAATGCCAAGCATGGAGTGCCAATTCGCCCCATGTTCCATCGGTAATGGCTTTTGTAATCAGTTAACATCAAAGTTCTTGAAGTTCAATTTGTACTACACGTTTAGTCTCATGAAAATCGGCTGAGCGTTTCTAGAAATTCTAGAGCATTTTTCTTCTTTTTTCTTGCAATGGGGTGCTCCTATTGGCCAATATCATTTTAAAATATGCCGACACGGTATACTAGAAATGCGCAGTCGATTTTCATGAGACTAAAACAGTAGTATTTGTTTATATACACCATCTGAGGGGTTATCTTACCCTTGGTTATCTTAAAATCTCTTCGCGGGCATATACCTAATCAACGGTACGCATTTTAACTAATTATCAGCGAAACAAAAAAAAAAGAAAGAAATTCTTATTTGTTGTTTCTCGTTGCTATGGCAACGCACCCAATCTAAATTGGCAGCCCGAGATAATTAAGGTGTTTTGTGGACAATACAATTTTGTAATCCGTGGCGGAATTCAAATTGAGTTTTGGATTTTCGCCCACGCCCTAAGCAATTATGTCAACAAAGATAATGATATTTACATCATTTGAGGAATTAAAACTTTAGCATAACTAGGTGCTTGCTTGACACTTACTTTTTAAGATAAGTATTGTTGGCCGAAGCAACTTTTGCAGTTTAAAAGATATGCGCGGAATTGGGTGTAATGCTGATAACAAACCCTGGTGTTACACTATGGATGAAACCCAACGGTTTGATTCTTGTGAGATAACCAGTTGCCAATGTGGAAAAACAGGACTAACTCACCAAGCTCGTGGGGACAGCAAAAAGGTTCCAGTTCCAGCCAATTTAGATTATCTTAGGAATGATAAGTAAGGGTTATGAAAAACTTATCTTTTTACAGTTGTTTCATTCCGACAGATCATTATGCACTTTTATTAAAAAATTGAAACCATGTGTTTAAACGGATGAACAATTTTTTTTCATTATCCCATATACAAGGAAGCCGAGAAGTTCACTGAGTTAATTGATTTTTGGAATGCTAATGAACCGTGTTCGAAAGAGACGTGTCATGACATGGGTCGTCCAAATAAGGACGCTAAGGGAACCAGAAAACGACGAACGGCCGATTTTGATTGGTCATCTTACGATTCATGCAATCCTGACAGTGTGGAACCATACGATAGACCCGAGTGTAAAGAAGAATGTCCTCAGCTGGGTTTATTTTATTTTTTTCTCTTTTGTTAGCCTATGGTAACGTCGGTTGGGAGTGAATTCGACGAGTTTGAGAAATACTGTTAATGGTACCATATAGGTATTGCGACTGAATTGCCCGATAAAGGATTATTCATCAGGTTGGTTTCGTTGATTGAAGATTTTTTTTACTTCAGGCGAAACTCATCAAATTCACTCTTAACCGACCTTATAATAATTAAACCCTAATAAAAAGTATGACGAGTATGACGAATCATGTACTGCCGCACAAGATCTTAAGCAAATAACAAATGCCAATATTCAAGAAAGAATCATCAATGGTGCTACTTATGTGGCCGGTACGACACCATGGCTTGTCGCACTTGATTATCAGCCTGGGACGGCAAAAGTCAAACTCGATGAGTAAGTAATTCTTGACGGTTTAATATGAGACTACCGGTTGAGTTTCATGAAAGTCGGTCGAGCGTTTCTAGATTGTTTGTATATTTCTTCGATTGACCAACAATTTGCTCGACAAGTCACTGTGAGAAATCAATCGAATAAATTTACAAACAATCTAGAAACGCTCAGCAGATTTTCATGAAACCCAAACGGTAGAATCAATTCGTGGAAATAGAAACGTGATATTTTTTCTTGCAAAGTGTTTTTTCTCAGATAAAAAATTGAATCACTTTATCTGGTAGTAGACTATAAATAAAATATAAACTACTTGTCCAGCTGTCGCCGGCAATGGACTCAAATTTGCGGTGGAACCTTGATTCATTCTCAGTGGGTGATAACGGCGGCCCATTGTATTCAACGCGGTATGATAATGACGCCGAAAGACTTGCGAATAATTGCCGGAAAAGTGGATATTGATGGCGACGAGTTCGCTGCTGATAATGTGCACTGTGCCGGACAAGTCAAAGAGGCCGAAAAAGTTGTCGTTCATCCGACTTGGACGGCCAATGGTCAAAGTGCGGCCAAAGGTTTTGATATTGCCCTTATTCGCACCAGCGAACCTTTTTGGATCAATAATGTGAGTCAGCCCTGGCGTATAACTTATAAAACCACAACGATTATTTTAGAAATAAATAGGGTGTTTAACACTCTTAAGATATAAGCCGCAAACGAGTGTTTTTTGTTTTGAAAATGAGCTAATTGTTTTTTTTTTCCAAATTTTAGATGATCAACTACATGTGTCTACCACCACCCGGTTGGTCACCGCAAGATCGAGCAACTTGTATAATTTCCGGTTGGGGTCTCCAAGACGGAACCTACGATGGCCTAGCCAAAGAAGATCGAACAAATGTGAAAAATCGAAAGAAATTTTCAGACTCCCGAATTGCCCTAGTGCGACACGTTGAAAAAGATGAATGCGAACGAGCGCTGCATCGTGGGGGCCATGAGTTAACGGGAGAAAGTTTTGAAGACAGCGTTAAAATAAATAACAAGACGCAGCTTTGCTTCGGTCATAAGGGCGTTGATACCTGCCAGGGAGACTCTGGAGGACCTATCATTTGCAAAGCACCGAAAGATGACCTTGAACACGATTTTTATTTAGCAGGTAAGTCTTATACTAATAGTATATAATTGATATGGAACATTTTCTTTCTGTATGCAATTCACTCTGTGACAAATTCACACGCTGTGAATAGATAGTATACGGTATTGTTCTTTTAATTGTTCTTTAATATTTTTTCAGCTCAATCCACGCGGTGTCCCAATCCATTCACAAGTATTGGCAGTTATACTTTTGTTTTATATGGGACACCTCGTGGATTAAACTGAAAAATAGATAGAAAGAATTATACTGTATGATATAATATAGCATGTATAAACTTTCGGGCAGTTTTTAATAACGAAAAAATACAGAGATAATAAATACGATTGAGATTCTATCGTTTATTTATCACATTTGATAAAAAACATACATAATCACATTTTGTTTTTTAAAGGAATTGTCTCATATGGAATTGAGACAATACGAACGGACAAGACTGGAGAAAAAATAGTTCTCAAATGCGGCAAAAAGGATGTGCCGGGTATTTACACGAAAGGTAACGTGTTTCTGGAAACTACATAATGTAGTTTAGTGTAGACTGCACACTTCATATCCTTTTGTTACCGATATCAAACAAATTATAGAGACTAACGACCACCAAATCTATATTTTGATACATTTGTTTAGCCGCATACATTAAAAAGATTTTAATTTTTTTTTTCAGAAAATATTTACTTCGCTTTGAACCTTGCATTTTAGTCTCATTTTATATCGATTGGATCTACAAAGTTATGGATGAAAACCAATGAAAAAAAAAGATTAAAAAAATTCTCCTGCCTACACATTTTGTAAACTGTTAACCTGAAAAAATATATTAATACCGCCCCCATGCTCTGGCTCTGAGGCTTTGAGCAATTTTCCTATGATTTGTAAAGCTATTATGACGTCACCCTCAGAGTCAGAGCGTCCCCATACGGTATATTTCCATATACATGTATTATTTTTGAAATATATTTCTGAAGATATAAGCCTGCTTTCATGGTGAAAATGAAAATGCGTTAAGCAACAAATACGGGTTAACTTAGGACCAACTACTTCAATCTGGTGTTTTTGGAACAAAATAAACTCGACTTTTATTTGGCGGAAAGATTGGTATTACGACGGGCAGGGAAACCCCTTGGTTGTCTAACGACTGCCTAATTATCGGACGTCTGCCACGAATTTTGAATAATAATCTCTATAAATTGTCAAACTTTCGGTTTGTGGTTGGCATTTGATTGCCAGCACAGACTTGAAAATATAAAAACGTTAATTTTTATATGATTAATTTTATAGTTCAAAGAGAAGGGAAATGAATTCAATACTTCTATTTTCGACTTATGTAGGTAAGCTTATAACAATTTATCAATGAAGTTTTATAAATAAAAATAATTAATTTTCATTTACTATTGTTAAACGAAATTGAAATGGTGAGATGGTTTAAGTTTGTCGTGATACTTAAAACCGTATTTTAAAACAGTACCGGACAATTCAATTTTTCCAAAAAATATGCAGCATACCGTATGCTACATGTTTATATCGTAAAAGTCTAAATTTTACTTTTTTTTTATGAAAAACTTCTATTCAAGTTATTAAGAACGGATAAAATATTATTTAATTTGCCTAATGAACAGTAGAGCTCTCAGGTAAAACAATTAAAATTATTTTGTCAACCATTTATATTCTTTGCATAACTTCTGTTAGGAAACAAAAAACACATACAGTAAGTTCAAAGGGTAATATCATATTACTAATATGTAATACTACAGGTAGGTTCAAAAATTAGAAAAGCGAGAAGCACACTATTATACCTCATACTGTAAATGAGCAACGTTAATTGTGAGCTCTTTTGACACCAAAACTCGTAACATTAGGACAAATTATAAACAGAGTGACTCTGTAAGAGTCCAAAAAAGCTAGTATATTATTAAATGGTTTCAGGATTGGGACACGGAACGTTGCCCAGTTGGTTTGCCGCGGTTGAGGAGGGACATAATCGATTACAAGATGGGTTTATCACCACCGAAATGGAAGAAACGGTCATCCAAGCTGAAGAAATGTTAGCGACAGTCGTCTCGGCTTTTTGTCCGAATAATAAATGCACTCCAGCGCTTCCAACTCAACCCGGCATCGGAGATTTGGAAGAAGAAATGCTAGGCACGACAAATGACTTTCCATTTCAGGGAATGTGTACCTCATCTTTTCCCACACTTGATGGTTCCTGTAATCATCCCGACAGTTTTGGACGAACCGGACAGCCTTACAAGTCAGGCTGAGCATATTTGTTGACTTAATTATTCTCAAAGAGATAAACAAAAACTACATGTTGTTAAGACCCCTATAAAATTGTCTTGTATGTATAATATATAATCAGCTTCCAACAAGCGTCTCGTTCCGGCAGATTATTGCAATTTAGTTGATAGCCCTCGCTGTTCCAAAATTGAAAGCAAAAAATTGCCGAACGAACGAAAACTCTCTTTAGCATTGCGGCAAACCGGAAACGCGCAAGAAAGCTCACTGGCGAGCATGGCTTTCACAACATGGGGTCAGTTTTTAACCCACGATATAATTCAAACGAAAGGCTCGAATGTTAAATGTCCACCCGAATCTGACTTCACATGTAACCGAGCTAAGAGAAGTTATAAATTTATGGATAAAAATAGATAAAGTCGTGAATTAGCTCTCACGACGAACCAAAACAAAAGAACCTCCAGGGGAACTTGTGAGCCTAAAAGGCACCAGGCTCGAAAAACTTCAACCTGTTTCCTACCGGACTTCTGGTTGATAAACATTATCGGCGATATCGTCAATCTTATTTTCTCGAAAAGTTTAGGGGCAGAAATATCCAGAAAAGCTCTATGGGGCCTCTTTATGCGTTAAATCCCCGAAAAAGGGCCTTGCGTGACTAAAAGGCAGATAATTCCCCCTGGGAGTTACGAGTCATTATAGCGACTCTAATAAGCGTCTTTTATCAAAAAATAAAACTAATAAATCGCCCTGGAAATATTGCATACTCTTAATATATTAAATGCCCACAAAAATCAAGGTTTAATCCTAAAAGGTGTTTGAAGACGAAAATCTAATACAATGTGAAATTAAAAAATATATTTTATAACTGCCCAAAAGTCCGATCCAATGTGTATGATAATCATGATGAACAATGACCCGGTTTTCCACGAAGCCATTCGATGTAATTCAGTTAAAAGATCAGTTGCCGCAATGTCAATTCAAAATGGATTACCTGTGCGTGAGCAACGAAATTTGATTACAGGTCGTGGTTAATTACCCTAAATTGACAATTTAAATGACATTTGTGTTTGGTTATGAAAAAAAAAATTTATTTATAATTGAAAAAAATTGAAAAAAATTGAAGCTCGCAACGTACACCCTACATAGTTATACGACAGTTTTTTTCCACTTTTCGGTGTACGCCTGGTGCATGTGTCCGGCGGTTTTTCGAAAATTATGAACTAGGTAATTTACAAAAAAAGAATAATCTCGTAATAACCCGACTTCAGCTTTTATTGACGGTTCCGTAATATATGGCCATTCAAATGTGCAAAAGAACTTACTTGACTCGGTCGGCCGTCTAGTGATGACAGAAAATAATGAATTTGACGCTTTTCTTCCATCTACAAAAACCTTTCGAAATATCACTGGCAAAAGTTTTTCAAATACTTTTCTGCCAAAATTCTTGTCAACAACTGGTTGGAATGACAAGGGGCACGCTGAATTTGTTTCCGGTGATCAACGAGTAATGGAAAATCCAATTTTGGCATCCTTTCACACCATGTTTGCCAGACTTCATAACAAAGCCGTTGACGAAATGTTGAAGCTAAATCCTCATTGGAAAAACGAAAAAGACCGGGTATTCGAAGAAGCGCGATTTTTTGGTGAGTTTTTGGCAGAAAAATATAAATTTTATTTCACAATTTTATTACATGTTAGTTAAACATATGAACTACAGTTAGTTAAACATATGAACTACAGTCAAGTCTTGACTTCTAAACAGATACTTATAACAGTTTTAAATCTTTATTTTCCAGATATTTCGTCAAATTCGGACATTTTCAATGGTATTTTTTTACGACTAAATATAGATACAGTTTTTTTTGTCAGATACATTGTAAACATTGAATTCTAGAATGTTGTGAAATGGTACAATTTATACCGTATGGAAAATAAAGATTTTAAAAACATCTTCTACTTATGATTAACAAGTCTCGATCATGGAAAATAATAATTATAACAGTTTGCACAAATTTGTCTAAACTGTCGACATCATCAAGAAAAATAGGTTTGAAATTCAGTCGCAATCTCGTTTCAAACTCACCGATTTCATGAAATACAATGATTATTTGCAAGAAAAATGTCAGACTGCCTTGAGTGCCGGTGATGCTTTGAGTGCCGCTGTTTTTGGAAAATTAAAAGCGGCGCTCAAGACAATTTTCGCGCACTTTCTGGTTAAGCGAGTGAGTTTGTTTTTACGTTAATACGTTGATGTTTTTTAATGGGTTAAACTTATAAACTTTTACTGTGTAAGTTAAACCGCTAGTTTAGTGATGAGCGTAATGAAACAAATTACTTATCGAGAACATCTACCAGTTGTACTCGGTCCACATGCGATTGAATTGGTTAAACATCTGTCGATTAGTGGAGCACAACGGCGCCCTAAAATGACGCGATTTGCCCAACCAAAAAACTTCATCGAACAAAGATCCGCCAATGGTAGGTCTTCACTTTTGCTTTAATTACGCGTTTACTCGACAGCGGTTCCATTTTTTTTTTATTTAAATCGGGTTGATTGCTAGATAATAGCAAATGTAACATTGAACAATAAAGCAATTTTTTTTTGCTATCCCCGAATTTCCTAACATTGGAAATCCTGCGTTAACTCGGCCAGGTTCTTGCGTAGGTTGTGCAATATTTTTTGTCCATAACTTCCGAATCAATTACGCTAGAATGAAATTTCTGGGTCAAAAGTTCGGAAATACACCGCTTAAGGGTTTATCCGGCCACTTTCACCTTCCAAAAACGGCCGGATAAACCCTCACCCGGCCGGATAAACCCCTAGGGCGTAGGCGGAATAGCTGTAAAATTGGTGGCTGAAAAATTGGTAGCTGAAAAATTGGTGGCCGGATAAGCGAACGAGCGGAGAATTGCGCAATTCATTATTTTCCTGTAGCGACCGGCCGGATAAGCAAACGAGTGGGACATTTTCTAGAAACGATCATGTAACTCATTTTTTGATCTCGCATTACGTAAATTTCACCCGTGACAAAAACATTGTTTAAACATACCATACTGTGGATATGGTCAATAAAAGAAAAACGCAAAAATCGAAATTTGAATATCATTTTTGCTTTAATTAAAAGGAGAGATACTAAGACTCTATGACGAAGCTCAACTGATATATCAAAGACACTTTCATCTCAGAAAAAATACATCGTCCATTGGCAAGAAGTTCCTTGCAAGACATCGTAAAAAATAAATAATAATAAGCTAAACTTGATATTGGTTGACCATTTACAGCAAGACTTGGCCGGATTGACCCATTAGCCAGAATAAACTAAAGCACAAGTGGCCGGATAAACCCTCACCCGGCCGGATAAACCTTCAGTGCGTGGGCGGGATTGGCAAAAAACTTTTGGGAAAAAAAGTGGCCGGATAAGCGCACGAGCGGGCAAAGTGGCCGGATAAGGGGGGCCGGATAAACCCTTAAGCGGTGTAATCAAAATGAAACCGATATCTGAAAAATAAAACTGTACCAAATTTTGATCGAAAGTTATGATAAAAAAATTAAAAAGGGACTGTCGGCGGTTCATAAAAACGTGGACGAGTTAAGAAACGCCTTAAACTTACGGCGTCCTAAAACAAAAGTATGTGTTTCGCGAAGTTAAAAGTATTTTTTTCACATGATTTCGCTTTCAGTTCGGTTCAGTCCGCCGAAAGAAGATGACCCGTCGATTCGCCAAGAATTCTTGACCGCCGCTTATCGCTTTGGACATGCAATGGTGCCCGAAGATTTGACCGCTGCCGATAGCCGATTGAAAATTTTCGAAAAGCAAAAACTAGCAAATAATTACTTCGATCCCGATATGGTATATAAAAATGGACCGGGAGCATGTCTACGTGGTGCTATGGTGCAACAGTCTAATTCGGTTTCCGCCGTTTTTGCAAATTCGACCCAACACGATCTTTTGCGAGTCGCGTCAGGCCCGCATGGCAAAGACTTATTGATGATTAATATAGCAGTACGTGTCAATTCAGATCATTTTTATACCCACTATCTGCTATTTTCAGTTACCTTATAAAAATTTCTAGCGCGGCCGTGATCATGGAGTAGGAACATATGCTGAAGTAAAAGCATTTTGTCGACGTCATGCGATCTTCAGGAAGTTCTATCCGACAAAGTTGAAAATGCAACAGGTTGGTTAACAAGATTCTCACATTTTTCACACTTGTTATATCGTTATACCGTATGACAGCGGTCAGACTGCAAGGCTTTGGGCAATTTTTCTATGATTTGTAACGGTATTATGACGACACGGTTGCAGTCACTTGTGAATTTTGCGTCGATATTTTAATTACGTTTTGGCAAACGTTTGAGGGAAACTATTAAAAAGTTACCAATGCTGATGAATTTGGCTAAATTTAACGTCATTATTAATTAATCAAGTTAAAATCAACATAGTATAATCGATTATGAATCGTGCTAACTATCGATTTAGGGATTTGATGATATTGTAAAGCTATACCCTCATCCCGATGACGTTGATCTTTACGTTGGAATGTTGATGGAAGAACCAATGAAGGAGGCTCAAGTCGGCCCAACTGCCGGGTGTGTAATTGCTGAACAATTTGTTGCCCTGAGACGGGGAGACCGATTCTGGCATGAAAATGCCGGCGTTTTCAATGATCAGCAACTTAACGTTGTAAAAAGCACCACTCTGGCTCGTGTCATTTGTACGGTGATGGAAGGCATGTCCAAAGTGACGCGAAATCCGTTTTTGCGTCGAGGAGTTAAATTTGATGGAGTCACAAATAACATAAGAGCGTGTAGAGCAAAAGTCGACGCAATTGATTTTTCTGCGTGGAAAAGTAATCCCGAAGATAGCAAGAACCGACTCGATGAGGATGTAGATGATGAAAATAAAGATTGGGTTGATTTTTTTACGTGATTAAATAAATCACTAATATACTCGACGTTTTACATGAATTTCCGCCATTTTTCTCCCGCATTTTCTAGATGGCGACATTCGAGTTTTTGTCGTGCGGAAAAAAACTTGAGTTTGGCGATCTAGAAAATACGAACGAAAAAGCGGCAGAAATTCATGTAAAACTCTGAGTAGCATAAAATGACCGGAAAGAGTTAAATTCCCGTGAATTAATTTCACTAGTATTTTGTACTATTCGAGGTGAGTCAATAATAATCGCGTTAAAAACACCCAAAAAAGATTCGATTGAACACACAAAATTAGCTTGTCATTTGATCAATAAACGTCTCGGACATGTGAACTGTGGCGACGGACAG
This sequence comes from Oikopleura albicans, assembly GCA_004367875.1. NCBI lineage: Eukaryota > Metazoa > Chordata > Appendicularia > Copelata > Oikopleuridae > Oikopleura > Oikopleura albicans. The sequence continues at coordinate 356,388 of SCLG01000180.1, read as the reverse complement.
TGGTCTGATCAACATTTGGTCGAATTTTCCAATATAATACAAAGGAAAAAACAAATTCCAATTCGTGGAAAGCGTGCAACAATTGAAAACTTTCCAATAAGTCGTGTACAGCGATTTAGCTTGAGAGGAAACCGTAAAATTCATGATGTGAGAAATGTCAAGAACATTATACGTTCATTCCCCAAATTACTAGAATTGGATTTGAGGTATGATTTTTTTATATTATTTTTTGTTTTCATTTTTTGAAAATTTTCAAAAACATCCTGCCTGCGATGATAGCGGGAATTTTTACTAAAAAAACATTACCGTTTTATATTTTTCGCATAACGCTTGATTTGACTCGTCTTTCACGGATTTTCGATTAAGCCCGGTTTTCCAGCATATTCGATCGATTAAGGGCGTTATGCGCAAATTTCCTGATTTGTCCCCCATTCGATTTAATGTGTTAAAAACTTAAAAAAATGCCGTTTATAAGAAAACTTTGCTATGGTTTATTGATGTATAATTAAGTGAAACGAGCGTGACTGGAGTAACGCTAGATTTAATTTCCGAAAACTCTAATCTTGGCGTTCTTGCTCTGGATGGAACAAAATCAACGGTTCCATTGGACCTTTACATTGGCCTGTTGCGAAATTTGCGCGAGACAAACAAACTGGTTTTCTTTGGATGAATATTTTTTGTGTTTCATTATGTATAATTTGTATCAAATTTTTTATATACCAGCTCAGCTGCTAGCCGTTTTTGTCATGTAATAAAAGTGTACTTGGGCATTTTCGTACTTTTTTGTATAATAAATTTTCCTGCTACGTACGGGTAGTTCGAATGATTCATGAATAACTGCATATCCAAAGCTAACTTCACTATAATACTTACCTTTGTATTATACTACAAAAAGCATTGGTGGTTTTATTTAAGGTTGCACCATTTTGTATCTCCGTAATGCATTTTCGCGCGTCGCTAGATACTGGAAAATACATTATAAAAATCGAGGAGGTTTGGGGTAAAAAATCGTAAAAATTAAAAATATCTCAACGTAGTGAACTAGAAGACATTTTAATCTAATTTTTAGCTTCTATGAAAAAACAAATAGTTAATGTTTAGCGGTAGAAAACGAAAAAGAGAAATCGGTGCAACCTTAAATAAAAACCACCATTGGTATCAAATGTAGCATAATCTCAATATAAACAAGATACGAATATATAGGTAGAAGACACTAAAAACTTGTCAAGCAAACTTTACATTTGTTTTGCTAGTGCGTATGTACCTGGTCTGCAAATTGTATTATACTAAGAAGACTATGAAATATTAATTCAGTATTTTGATGAATTACGATAAGTTGAACTTATACCCTTTCGATAACACGAAACTTTTTATTTCTATTTTATCATCGCCGATTGAGCAGCCAGTCGAAAATTTCTTCCTCAAACATTCATGTGGCTGAAGGCCTCGACCAAAGATTGCTGATTCCATTTGATAATTTGTCCATCAGCACCAGCTGTTGAAAATCCTTGGCGGGTCGGAATGACCTCTAAAATTGAGTTTTTGTGTTTTGTTCTCACGGTTTCGGCAGAATTTGTTGCCATTCGATCCATTGCCTAAATGAATAATATTGTTTTGATGCACCAAAAATTAAGGTTTTTTTTGTACCTGAAACATAGCGCGGCCGGCAAGCTGACTGACTTGTTCGCCATTTCCGTCATCACATTTGTAGTCAAATTCAAAACCTTTTTCGGCATTCTTGAGTGTAAAAATAATTGGATTGCAATCGAATCCAACAGTGACAACAGAAATCTCGGATATCCAAGTACAATCGGTGAAAGGCAAAAACGGTGTTCGTGTTTCAATCGACTTTTGTATTGTTTTAGATAAGTTCCTCTTTCAGAAATGAATGCGAAATGCTGTTATCTGGCACATTTTCAGCTTATATGGTCAATCCGTTTTATTTGAACCGCCGTTCCGGAAAATATCAATACGTTATTTGTTACGAAATCATAAAGAATCAGAGAAAAAGGATTTTTTGATAAAAAAGAAATTTACAAGGGAATGGTGCCGGATGACGTCGGAGCGTGGCCGATAACTGCGCAAAGTGCCGGATATATGCGCAGGCCATAGGTCGAAAAGTGGAAAAAAATGGGATAAAACTGAAAGATTACAGCACAAGGGGGCTAACTTGCCATATAAATGCGCTGGGTGCAAAATACGTTTTGTGAATATGTCATCAAAAACACTCCTTCGGGTCGTCTCCACCAGTTGCAATGCTGACAGTACTGTTATGGCCGACCCATGCGAGTTTTGTACCATCTGAGTTGAATGAAACGCCGTGAACCCATCCACCAGTAGTTGAGCCAAATTCGGCCATCAATTGACCAAAAGGCATTCGGCGACCCCAACACGTTGCTTCTGGTCTACCTTCAATTTCTTTAATGTATGTTGAAAAAATTCGACACTTGAAATCCGAAGTTCCAGCAGCTACAAAAATTGGTTACCAATAATAGACAGAGTGCTTTCCGCCAGCGTTTATTATGCCACTTTTTCCCTATGGTTTAACGAACACAAATTGTACCCTTGCGCCGTTATTTAACACCTTTTGAATGAAATAAATCCGCATGATAAATGAGCGAACGGGGATTCTACAAGATAACAGCGCAGTGTTTAACACAAAGGTAATTCTGGATAATTGGCTAAAATATTTTACCTACGTCTACACATTGATTAGTTATCTTGCAGTTTTTTTTCGGCAAGCCAACCGCATGGTTATTTAATTGTTGTGAACACTACCTATGAGAACGTTGTTTGGATGCCATGATAAAGACAAAACCGAAGATCGGATTGGTTTTTTGATATGTTTGGCAACCCACCAATTGCTAGTTTCTTCGAAATAACAAATCGTCACGAATCGAGATGCGGACCCCACGGCAAATCTGAATGACGGGTTGAGAAAAATGATTCGTTTTGAAAACGTTTATAACCCCTACGACCACGACTGTTCCTCAATGACAGTGCTTTCATTGATTCCGCTAATAGCGCGAAAACGATGAGAGTTATCCGCGATCGAGTTTTGATAATAGCGTGTAAAAAACCGAATAATTCGGTTGATATGCCTTTCACGATTTTTTTTTTGAAAACTAATTTTCGATTAACCGGAAAATGACATTCGGTTACCGGTTTTAATATTTCAATATCTCGTAGTCAACTCAAAATTGACCGTTTTAATTGAAATGAAAAAAAAATTGATTGTATAGAGTTATTTGAATAATTAGACACTGCTTGACCTTTGAGTTACAAGCAACAATACCCCATGGGCCATGGCACTAACAGGAGCACAACATGAGATCAAAAATTGGATTGCAGGTGGTTATTTCAAGAAAATATAATGGCATGTACTTATCACCCTTGGGACTCCATTTAACGGTAATTGCTCCGCGGTTAATTCGAAGAACGACTAGTGTCGGTTTCCAAATACCATTTGATTCCAAGTGCCAGACATACGCGTTTCGGTCAGCGCCACACGAGACAATTTTATTCATGTTTGGGTCCCAGTCAATACCGGTTATTTTTCCCGTGTGCTCACGAAGTTCCGCAATCTTAGTCCAATTTCCGGCCCCTTGATCCTTGTAAATGCAAATGACCTCGTCGTTTAATGAGATTGCCACCTGCGTTTCATCTTTGTTGAACGAATGACACGTGATTGCATTAATTCCTGGACAAAAATTATTAGAATGTTTATATTATATTACACCGCCTAACCAGTTATCTTAAGTTAAGATTCTTAACTCCCAGGGGTCATATTGTGACGATTGTCACAAAGCGGCCTACTCGACTCATATCTCATGAAAACGGGCTCAAATCAAAAATCGCTGATAGACGGGTCAAAAAAAATTCCATGGAGAAAATTTCGGAAAAAATCGGTATTTTTTTTCCCAAAATTTTTTCAAAAAACTTCCTGAGATGACTTTGGAGACATCTGGCTAATTTTTTATTGGTCTAGTTAGATTCAGCATGTTTGAATACCTCATAAAACACTATTTTTTGTACTTTAAAAACAATCATAACGGGGTTTTGTGACGATCGTCACAATGTGACCCCTACGGGTTATGAGAACACCTGTGACCCTTGAGAGTTAATAAATGTTTGGCTCAAAAAGTGTGAAGATAACTGAATTTTGTTCAGATATTTCGGTAGGACGTTTGCTAGATAATTTGAATTCAGGATACGTTTATCTGGCCTGAACTCGCTTTTATGAGTTGAAAATTGAAATGAGCTGTACAGCGCTGGCCTTTTCAGCCGAAAAATAAAAATAAGCTAGTCTGAATAATCCAATTTGGCCTGTCGAGTTTATAAATAAACATGGGCTATTTGTCAAACGGCCCAGACAACTGTTCAGTCGGGAAGCCAACTACAGTGTTAAAGAATCCTGGTAACTTAAAATTCGTTTAATTTAGGGATCATGCAGTGTAGACCTAAACGTCCAAGAACGCCAAAATGTTCATAAGTCGTAGTTTATGATCTCCATAAAACTATGCTATAAAATATATATCTGACCTCTTTAAGCCAAACTAAGCTCAGCCAATATTACTAACCAAAAGAAGATTGTGTACATACGGTAGCCATGTTCACGGACTCTTGTCAGTCAACGCTGGAAAAATTGTCAAACAAGAATTTGAATAGTACCAAATAAAATGTTTCTCGTATTGATCAAATTTGCCAAAGATACAAAATACGTTATCCCTTGTTTGTATTACATGGAGTTACAGGAAGTTCATGTTATTGTAAATATGTAGGAACTTTTCAAGTAAACTTATTATATTGAAGGTTTCTTTTAACCAGTTGCAGTTGACGGCGGGTTATGTGTTTTGAACCTACTTTTTCAAAAAAGTTTTTATAGTTTCGAAGCAACATATGATATGTTAGATACATGTATGTCATTTAGTTCTTTCGACCAATTCATGGTTTAAAGAGCAGATAACAAAATATATGCAAATTACTGATGATCAATACTAACATTTGAGTTTAAAGAACTTGTTTTGATTATAATTGTTCGGACAAAGCCAAGTTTTCAAACTCAACTGTCAAGAGTCTTGACTCAAGACTCTAGAAAAATTCCAACGAGTTTATGGAGTAGATGGAGGTATAAACAGTTGATTATAGGATTAAGCATATGTTATTGTTCTAGGTTGCATTAAAACGTGGATTGTTTTTCTCGGGCCTTAAAAATGTTTCTAAAAAAAGATTTAAGAAAATAATCATCTTCATTTTATTGTCCATGACAAAGCATCGCAATGCGGCCAAAATTTACGTAATTTTTGTGGGCCTGATACTAAAAAATACATTGTGAAAATCGAAGCGGTTAAGGTCCTCACGCGCTCTAGAAAAATAAATCGCACTCTTTCAACTCATGCACACTAAAACGAAGATGTTTTTTGTTTTAATTTTAATTTTTTCATTCCGGTAATTTCAAGAACCGAAACAATCAATCCACTTGTTAATGTGATCTAAAAAAACATGCATCACAGTAAAAGAGTGGAGCGGTCAGATCTACCACGGCCACTTCGCCAGTTGCGTTTTGTCATGGAATCACGGCGAAAACCAGACTCTTGTCGATTTCTTGAAGACAAATATAGCATTGAGATTCTTCGAAAATTACCCGAAGTTTCTAGACGCCCAGCTCGACGAAATTCTTCTACAGTCTTTTTCTGAATAATTCAGTTCAAATGGACAGAAAATTTATTTGTTTTCTGAATGAAATATAAATTCTAAAACAAAAACTTGAATAAAAGGACAACAAAAAACTACGTAGATTCGAAAACAAGGCCTCCCGTTTTAAGCTACTGACCTTATAAACTTCTAAAAAATTTCACGTTCTTAACACTTACCCTGATTACTTTTTCTTTGATTATTTCCACATCTCGTTTGTGGTAACGGTAAGTTATTAAAACTGCAATAATAAGAATATTCAGGCCACAAATAGTTCCTGAAATTAGGCCCGGCATCAATGCAAAGTTGATGGCTTTAGCTTGGTTTAAATTTTGTATCATTTTCCCAATTGCGTCACGCATGCGGAGCCCTGCCTAAAAAAGCATTGCAGTTCTTCTGATGCAGTAAAATATTACACCTTGAATTAAAGATGTAAAATAATTGATCAACACTTATAAGGTATAAGTGGGAAATACCCTACTTTCTTCGGGTTAGCTTAAAAATAGGCGTTCAAAAAGTGGCGTTGTACAAGAAAAATATAAAAAAAATGCGAAATACCTAAAAACACTAACTATAAATATTGAGTAGTTATAACTATAAGTTATATTTCCCACACTCAAAAACACCGCCCTTTCCTCACTAAGAAACGGTCTATTCCGCATTTTTTTACATTCAACTCCACACTATTCATGACTATTTGGTGTATTTAACATCTCTGTCTTAAACACAATATAGGTGAAAATCCGCCAACATTTGTTTCATTGCTACACAGCATAACAATTCAGTTTAAACTCAAACAACATCAAATTCGTTAAAAACACGACTGACCTTAGATGATTTTTTTGTCAAATTATGGCACAATGGATCCCAAACCTTAAACAATAGAATTATGTATGTAGACGACTAGAAATTCACACAATGAAATACAGTTCATCCCAGGTTACTAGAATAGAATTCTTTACTAATGAATTATCATGATTTCTTTATAGATTGGCAAACCACGTGGATTTTGCAACAAGACTCATTAAAATAGACATGTGTTATAATTGTCAAGGCGCTTCAAACTGAGATAAATTCCATTTGTCAGTGTACACCCCCTGCGCCGTTATGCTTCCACCAAATCGTTCCAAAAACCGGAAACATAACGGCACCGTCAGGAACATAACGGCGCAATGTGTAGACGATCCGTCGAAAATTTGTATGTGCGAAACATAATGGCTCATACGGAGCAGTTCTAGTATTTTTCAAATTTCACAAAAATGCGCGAATGACCTGCCAAACAGAAATACAAACCTGTCAAGAAAAAACGGCCCTTATAGAATAAGCTGCGGCCCACGGGAAGAGATTTCCAACTTGCTAACTGAAAAAAAGAAAAACGAGCTGAAAAAAAAGAGTTTGGTTTGTGGGCGCTCGTTTTTTTTCTCCTCTTTTTAATCCTTTAAAGTTAATTTTTCAAAAATTAAAATCCACTTTTTAGGATTAAGAATGTTGTGCTTCAATTATTAAAATTGTCATTTTTATGATTTTTAACTCCTAAGAAGCGTATATAGTCAATTATGACATGACATTAAACTCGGTATATCTCACGTTTCTATTTATTGATTAGGCTGATTTATTTTTCGGTCTCAATATTTTTATATTTTCTTCCATTTCCGGTTATTTTAGGTCACTTCCGGTTACTAGAAAAAAAGTGAAAACCGGAAATACCGGAAATCGAAAAATGTTAAATAACCAGCAAAACCACACTGTCAAACTTAACCGGAATCAATTTTTATTTTTTTTAATTCTTATTCTAAAAGTCCAAATCCATTAGGAGTCAATAAATAAAGAAAGAATCAATAAATAAAGAAAGAGAAATTGTTTTACGATTTTTGAGTATTACCAAAAATGTTCACAAAAAAATTAAAACTTCTAGCAGTACCTCCATTTTAGTATGAATTTTTAACGCTAAACTAATTTGTATAATGTAACCCCTGAGCTACACTATGACTGTTTTTTTAAAAGGTGTCGAACATTTTTGAATCATTTTTCAACCATCAATAAGGCAAGATTAGTTATTAACTACTGAAAAAATTACGTTAAAAGAAAAATTAAAAAAACAAAAAAGTAAGTACGTTTCATTAGGATCACCATTATTGATACAAATTTTTAAAAAAATAACTCCCACGCGTCTTATACACAGGTTAAGTACTTAACCGTCCATTACTTAACCGTCCGGAATCGGCTTAACCGTCCACTTTTCAGCTAATTTTTTTTTCAGAGCTAACGCCTACGCCCTACCGGCTTAACCGTCCAGTTTGGCTTAACCGTCCGTTTTTTAGTAAATTATTTTGAAAATGTTCTCTTTGTTTCTCAAAAAATGATGTCNTAGGTGGTGTAGTTTATCGGTGGCTAAGTAACCTTAATAAGTTACCATGTTTTTTTATATTGACCGTGTTAGATCTCGTTAACCTACAATCAAGCTGGGCCAAAACAGACACATTTTTATTCTAAATTATAATACAGTCGGTGAGGTAACGAGTTGACATTTTCGTTGACACTGTCGGTTAGACTTTCGATTTTCCGGTAAGAAACTGTCATACGATACCTCACGTACTGTATATCAATAAATGGGATTCGAATGATAATTGAAACAATTTTGTTAAGCTTTAGCTATTAAGTTTTCACCACTAGAACCAGAAATGAAAAGAAAAATATGTAAATAATTTTTAATGAACAAAATATAAGGGCCCAAAATATGTTGGGCGGAAACATAACAGCGCAGTGCGTAGGCGTATAAACAGGAAAAAAATTCTCAAAAAAGCGGAAACATAATGGCACCGACGGGGCTGAGCGGAAACATAACGGCGCATGGGGTGTAATATGTTTTAGCTGCTTATGTTTGAGCCAACGAAAAATAACGATAACGGGCCAAGCGGAGCCAGGGAAATTTTCAGCGAACACGAACCGAGCCACGAACCGATGAAAAGGAGCCAATCGAGCCACAAGCCAAACCGGATCAAAAAACAAAAGCGAATCAAAAGTCCGAAATTTATAAGTCTGCAAAAACAACTTTTACCTAACTTCAGCGGTAACTTCAGCGAGCCAATAAATTTTTTGGTACCCGTCGTTTCACATGATTATCCGCTGAAACAAAACATTTTTAATTAATTTTCAGATGGTGGTCCCGGCTAATGCCCATCTGAGTCCGCACAATTTTCGAGCGAAAGAAAAAAAAACATTTTCGAGCGAAAGAAAAAAATATTTTCTAGTCATTTTTTTCTATCCAAAAAAAAGGCAAACAAAGCGCGGCATATCAAGGAAAAAAAGTTTGAGTCGAATTGTTTTTTTTTGTCAAAAATGTTTCAAGAAAAATATATTTTTCCATCCATAGAAAAACAACGAATCATTTTTTGTGAACAAAAAAGATTTGTAATTTTTAGTAAATGCCTGAAAATGAAATGTGATTAANATTTTCTCAGTCCATTTTGTTTCCGATCGTGTTCATCTTTGACCACGATTCGTGGTGCATAAATTGACTTGTTTTTATTCAGCACAATCTGTTCACGTCACGAATAAATACACTTGAAGTACAAATTTTTTTACATTTATTCCGCTTCTTTATTGCTTGGTATAATTCAGTTATAGAAAAAATTCTCAATTCAGAAAAAGAACTCAGCTTGGAAATATATATTTTTTGGGTTCATAATTACAAAGTCGGAGAATGATTCACAAGCAGCTTCGCATCGCATCATCGTTGTCCTAGTGAATTTATAATTATTAAGTAATTTAATTAATAAACTCAATTTTTGATAAAAAAAATTACATACAGCGGCAAAAATAATTGTTTGGAACCTTCGCAGAATCTCTGTTTATTGAGTCCGTTATTTTATGATATTTCATGAAAAAGTTATACATATGAAAAAACGGATTTGTTAAAACTTAAAGGGAGTTCATTGGAAGGTTCATAAGTTGTTTGAAAAGTTATTACCGTGTGTTCTTCCTTCAGCCACATTGGCTGCAGAAATTACCTGCTCAACTTTCTTAATTGGAAATGTTGATTCTTCAGGTTGTCCAGCTAGTAAAGCTTGTTGTTTGTTAAGAAAGTTTGCAACTTTAATTTTTACAGTATCCATATCATCTTCTGAGCATGATTCTCCTGTCGAATCCTCCTACCTGGGTTTAAGAGCTATTTCTTCAAAATGCAATTTTTAGTACCAAATTGTGTAATAAATTTAATTTATCTAGGTTGATTTCGAAACGGTAGTAATTTAAAGTATGATAATAAAATTCATAAAATGTATCTAGCAAGCTCTAGAATTTTTCGAAAGTCAATTTTTTGGACCTTCGAAAAATTCTGGAGCCCCCTACAAACATTTTATTAATTTTATTTCAACACTTTTGAACACTTTTTCTTAATAACTTTTTGGGGTCTGAAATATGATCATAATAGTCTTTTTTGATAAAAAAGGCCCTATTGGGTCAAAACAATTAAATTTAGTAAGCTCGGAAAAAAAATCAAGTCAGTTCTGGACCGAGCCCACCTTCCGTAGATATTACAGAAATTAAAATTTTGATTAAAATTAAAAGTGTTATGAAGTATATTGAATTCAAACTTTTTTTAGTAATTTTTATGTTAGAACAACAAGTTCGTTGTTTATAAAGTTCATTTCATAGTAGCGCTGTTATGTCTTGAAAGTATTTATTGTTTAATTAAATTGACAAATAACTGCTTAGAGGGACATCTCTAGAAAATACAAAGAAAAATAAGCAGTGCGTAGGCACACACAGGGAAGAATAAATGATGATAAATTTGAAAAATATTCAATATTTGGTTTTAGAATGATAAATATTTTAAAGATAACGCGATTTTAGCGTTTTTTTTTTGTTACCTTAAGGTTATGTTAAGTAAATTATGTGGAGGTTACCACTGATTAAATTGTCGGTCAAAAGACCAATTAAAAAGGTCTTAAAAAGCTCTGAGAACCCTTCCTCAGAATCATCAGTATAGTCATCGGTTTCTGTGGAATATTCCGTGTCATACTCTGAGTCGTCTCGCTCTCTATATTGCACCAAAAGGTCATTGTATTTAGTTTCCGAGTCAGACAGTTGCATTTTTAGATTTTTGATTTGTTGTCGAAATTGGCAATTTTCGTAGAAAAGTGTGTCGACCTGCGCTTGCTCTTTCTTTAGCAGCCCTACTGGACAGGGTGACAGCGTTAGTCTTTTTTGTCAAATGCAACTTTCGACACTTTGTGACGGTTTAGAATTTATTTTAGATGTTTTGTCTGCATAAATTGTTTTAGAGATGTGATTTGGTAAACTTGATCAATCAATTTGTAGCCCGGAGAAATTGCCCTCAGTTGCACTGACAAACTTCAAGGACTAAAACGTGGTCTAATAGGCACCAACGGAATTGGGCTAATGTATCATCTGGAGAAAAGATGATCGGCCGACAGTTAATACGTAGTAAATTTTATAGTATACAGTATACTGTATACTTATAAGACATATGTTATATCTGTTTCGGCTCCATTGGTCCCTATTAAGAATTTTGTTTTCGCTGAAACGGTCCTTTGATTAAAGAAAAAATGCAAAAATAAAATTCTCAAAATGTCTGTCGCGAGCTCTAGAATTTTTTGTCATTTTTCTTGGGACTTTCAAAAAATTCTAGAGCACGGTACAGACATTTTGAGAATTTTATATTTACATATTTTCACCAACTGTTTTAGTTCTAGAATTTGGGAGACCTAATTTTGTTATAATTGGCTCTACTGGCCTAAAAAAACTAAATGACCGTTTTTGTGCGCGAACTTTTTATGCCGAATCAGTACAAAACTGCGCTCACAAATTTGCCTTGGCTGATTAATATTTTGTTTGTTAACTTAGCATAGTAAACCGTTTGTATAATTTGAACTACAAAATGTAAATGGGCATCTACTTTATTTTCTCTAACTTTGTCAAAATACCAGAGTCGGAACATTAATGTTTACTCCAAAAATTCAGCAAATTTCTAAAATAGTTACTACGCCCAATGTTTTGAATTCTTACAACGTTAAATCATCTCGGATATTTTGTCTTTAAATAAAATCGTGCTTTGTTGGATCGCTAGCATTATAAAAAAATATCTCCGACCATTTACGCCTATTCTGGATGGTTCAATAGAAAATATAGGTGTTAAAATTAGCTTTTTTTACATGTTAAAGATAAAATTCTCAAAGCTTTAAATGTTACAAAAATTTTCTATCAAGTAATATGGTCTTAACGAAATTGGTCTTGAAAACGTTGTTGTCAAAAGTTTGTTTACACAAATTTTCGAAAAAAATGTTTGTTGGAAAAAGTGTATGTTATACTATGATACCGAAAAAAATGTTACGAGAAAAAGTTAAATAAAAGATATACCAAACCTTAGAAACAGGACGGTTTTAAATTTTTCCCTTTGCTAAATTTCGTCTTTAAAATTCACGTGTTAAATTTTGTCTTTAAAATTTATTTCCTGAAATTTTTCGTCAATGCTTTTTTTGCTCATAACATCAATTATTTCGGGCTTTGTCGTTTATTTTATTTGACACATTTATCGTTCGCTGTCACCCTACTTTGTATTCTTCTTCCTTCACGTCCTTATCAAGTCTTAATTTATCCAGTTCGGACTTGAGCTCATTAATCTTTTTGGTGAAAAAGCTGGTTAAATGTTCTCTTTCTTGATCTTGGGTGAGGTCCGTCTCGTGGGGGGCCATTTTAACGTGTGCTGTTGATGAAAATGAGCCACTGTTTATCAGGGTCAACAGATTAGCCTCGCATGTTGAGCAATATACGAAAGTGAGCGTTGAAACGTAAGCGTTGACCAAAAACCGAAACGTCTCAAAACGTTTTTTTTTCTCTTCTAAAACAAGAACAAAAAGATAAAGCTCAAAATCTGAGATGATCTCTTTTTTGTATATCCCTCACCGTCTCGGATTTGTTCCTCTAAATAATTTTTATAACAAAAAAATTGACGTGTTATTTTGGCTTGGCGCGCCATCATGTACAAATACGCATTTTGTACAAAAAACAAACACAAATTATCTAATAACAATATCAAATTATTGGGCCGATTCGTATAAAAATTATCGGTATGTTCCGGGAAAACTGCGAAATTATCAAAAATGTGATTTATTTTATTTTTTTCCTTCGCTAAAAACCTGTTAAATTTGTTTTTTGACGTTCTCTTGCTAGTATCTGGTGGTGTCTAGAAAAGTTATCGCGTACGTTTCAACGCTTAATGAATTGTTTTGTTCTTCTTGGTGCGCTAATGGTGGTGATGGGTTTGGTGGCGGCCGTCGGCACGGGTTTAAATCGATGAGCTCAGCATAAATACTGGTTGTCGACGGCTAATTTGAGGTGATCTAAAACACAACCTATTGCCATTCAAAACGTCTGACATTTTTGCACCGAAGGAATATGTACTTCGTCAAAAAAAAGGTTTCGTGAAAAATATGTGATCAGACATTAAATCCCTTATAAATTATAATTAACTATGATTATACTATAATTATTAAGTATAATCAACTATAATTTAGTATAATGCTATGAGTTAATGTTTTGTAGCAAAAGTTCAGGAAGTTTATTGTACCTATTTATTTTTGAATTTCTTGTTTATTTGAAAATGGAACCTAGAACGTCCGGTAGTTTTAAAGCTTAATGCATTGACAATTTTACTTTAAACTAGATTAAAATTTTTGACGTTTGTGAAGTTCATCACATTCAAAAAGAGTGGAACGGAAAATAACGTGAAGTAAGCCAATTTGTAAACATTACGCGTTTAAATCACCTTATAAATTTCGGATACATATGTATATACTAGAGTTTTCACTCAAAAACAAAACTGAAAATTTCTTCGGAAAATTGAGGGGTCTGAATAAATTTCAAAAATAGAAGGTCTCCTTGGATTGAAAATACAGTGCGTTTGAAACTTTAAAAAAAAACTAGGACTGATAGCATATCAGTGATAGGCATCTAAGCAATGTTCATATTATTGTGAGGTTGTTTTGGCATCGTCACGTCAGCTATAGTTCCGACACGTGGTATATTCTTGAATATTTACCGAGAAGACTATTAAACAACTGCAAGTTTAAGCTCATTTTGTTTTACACTCTTTTCGTGACCTGTTTCTTGCAGCTGCGTCTTACCGGGGCCCATATCAAATTTAGTACACATTGCATGTTAAGTTCGAAGAGTATTTCATTTTTAACGTGTTTAGACACCCTAGCTTAGTTGCCTCGGATTTGGTTCTTTCTGCCTCGCAAGATTGGCAAAGTTCAAAAATGGCTTTTGAGAAGCGGTTGGCATCTGTTGACTCGGCAAAATGAAGACTATTTCTGGGTTCGAAACAGCGATGGAAAAGTTCTGTTCTATTTTCTAGAACAGAACGGAACCTAATATGAACGGAGCGTGCGCAAATGTGACTGTTCTGAGTTTTTGTTTTATGAAAAGTTCGATCACATGCGATAGTATCTTTACATAATAACAGTATTAAAAGGCATCAATTGAATTCGTACAGAAACATTTGATACAAAGTATACCATGAGTTATTTTTATATTTGGCTAAAGTTCTTGCGCGAGAACGGTAGGTTTATGCAGCTAATCAGCGGCCGTGATTTAAACCCGCGTCCAATAAGCGCCCCAATTTGAAGGTAAATTTAACGGAGCAAGATTTCAGCGAGATATAAAAATACCTCATTGTAAATTAGGCAACCCATAAACTTTTTTCTAATGAAAAAGTCTATATATCCTAAAATAATATCCTGTCTGCTCTATATCATGAAAAATTACAGTTTTAAGATCAGTCAGAAATTTTCTGAAACTTGTAAACATGTGGTAGTCAGAAAAAAAGTAAATGTCACAATTCTAACCCTTGGCCATAGCGCTTTCCGTCAAATTGCCACTGATGAAATCGGTCGGAAGTGGTTCGGTAATCAAAACCGGAAGTGATTTTTAAATCCACATTTTCACGCTCGTTCGCGCTTCGAACGCCAAGCAGACGAAAGAAGGTTTTATTCTTTTTTATGTGGTGAACATTATTTGATTGAGGCTATTTTTTATGTTTTGCTGTTTTGCAAGCCTAATAAAAAACGTAAACTCATGAAAACTTGACATATGTGCTTATGATTCACTTCGAAAAAAAACTTGACATATGTGCTTATGATTCACTTCGAAAATAGCCCAATATTTTCGAGACTACCTGCCAATAGAACTATTATTTATTAACGATAAGTTATACAGCTTTGATCCAGCCAATCATGAGACGTCATAAGTTATCATAGATTATCATAATATATCATGATGTATCATAAGTATATGTGAGTATCAAGTGGCATACCTTCTTCAGTTTCGTATTCTTAATCTTAACGTTTCGTATTCTTAATCTTAACGTTAATCATTTGTCTTAACGTGTAACTGTTACACTGTAACATATTTCTCATTGAGGTAATTAGGATTATAAATAAATGATGTCTATAAACCATTTGAAACAAGTAAATTTTTATTGATAATAAAAATTCTAGATATATTTTTTTTAATAATGGCTCACCAAAGCAAGGAGGTAAAAATTTGAACTTTGCTCATTTGAGTTGAACTCTCCCATTTTTTTCTCTCGGGGTCGAAAAGACGCAAATCTCCGGAAACCGTACAAACGAGCTGTTCCGAGTTTAACATTTTTCACGTTGAGCTCTTCCACATTTAGTGAAAAAAAACTATATAAAAGCGTTTTGCAACAAATTGCGGTCAAATGATAATAAAAAAGCCAAAAGAGCAGACGCTGTTTGGCCTCGGGCGATTACATCGAGTAAAGGTCGCCAAACGAACGTTTTGTGCTTTATCCGGAGTGGCTTTATCTTGGAACTCAAAAATACGAACTGATAAAAAAAAACTAATAAAAACTTGAATTACTATTATGACGCCTCGAAAATATATATCAACAATATAAGTTTCTATGAAATAAATTAGATTTTTTCCGCCTATTAGTGAATTTTGCAGCATGCAATAATTAGAAAAATCCGCAAATTACATTTTGTAATTTCAACACATAGGTCCAAGCTAATTGGAATTTATTATTTTAGAGCAGTTAAGAGGAAATTTACTCGGTATATCGGGTATTTCGGTATTTTCTCAATACAGTCAGGGGTCTCTCGATGTGCGTTTATAGAGTTATTTGACCAACTACTATAGAAAAGTGGTCATATTGTCCGTGAGTACCACGAGTAATGTCTCTCTTGATGTGCATATGATATATGCAGCATATCTCTCTCGATGTGCACGCTTTTGGGAAATCGAACATGGATATCGAGAGACCCCTAACTGTACTGGTATTTCAAATTGTTTGAACGTTTTCGCAAAAATAAATTGCAGCTCGCTCACCAATACTTAGGTTTTTTCATAACGAGAGATAAACAGGATGTCTTACAGGTCCTTACCATTATTGATTTTGACAACAACATAAGTAGTAAGGTCAGAGTATATGTGTATGTATACGGTATAGACTATACCGTATAGTCTATACCACTTTGGAAAATATACGTTGAACTATAAATAAAAAAATTATTTGCAAACATTAGTAAAGCAAGTAATAATAAACTTAAACAAACTTCGTTAAAGACCGGTCAGTCATGTTGTGTTCAAACTGAACCTGAAAATAATAATGGCCATTTCTGGCACACATTTGTTGTTGCTGTTACATGTTAAGAATTTAGCTAATCTTATCAAGCATCGTCAAGTTCATAAAGCTATTCAATTCTAGAAGTTTTGATGCTTCAAAACTCCGACGAAAATTTGAATTTATAAAAATGGTCAAACAACTTGTCTAATATAAATATTATTTACTTGTTTTGTCATGCTTAGTCTGTACATGATGGTAGTTTACATTGTAGACTCTACAATGCTCCGAAAAATAGTTAAACATAAATTAGCTCAATCAAAATCACAACGTTTGACACACTTTCTTTTCGCTAAATTGTGATTTTTTATGTTGAATTATTTCAAATCGCCTTTATACACTTGAGTATTGTGAGTGCGATTGATTTCTCCCGCAAAATTATATGAAGTGTTTTTTCCTATTTTTTGTTCTTAATTTAAAATTGAAAAAACGCTTCATAATAATTGGCGGCTTTTAAATAAGAAGGTTTGATCGAAAAAACGAAATCAATACCACCAACAGTATTCGGGTGATTGAACGTTCACTATTCAGTTTTTCGCAAGTTCAAGTCGCTTTAGGGGTCGGTGGTGGTACGTATGACAATAAAAATAAGTTCATGTTGAAGTTGAACCTTTGTTTTCATAATACAACATAAAAAGAATCGACTGACCGGTCCTTAATAAATTAGTATATGCACTTGGAAATAAGCGTATTTTAAAAATTGAAATGTGTTTGAATTTTTAACAAATTGTATTATACTCTTGTATTATACTCTTTTGTATCTATAATTAAGGATAGTTGCAAAACATCGCAGTGCTCGAATTATCGGGTACCCGGATTATAAAATTCTTATCTTGTTACTTATACCCTATAATTAAACCGTTTCAAGCCCTTTTAACTTAAAAGTTTTAAGGTCATTAACTCGACTGTGACCTCCTTGCGATATGATTGCTGATAAACCGGCATGAGTCATACCTGGTATTTTTCACTGTTTTTAATCTAAATAAATGGTATTATTAAATGTTAGTTCTCGTTGATTCAAGCCATGATGGTACCAAACAATTTAATACCAAACATTGACATATACTTTAGTGCACTTAACATTATCTCAATCAAACTTTCTCATAAATAAAAAGATCTCTACTTCATGGGAACCATTTTCGTGTTATACGTTCTTTAGGTCCAAATTTTTAAGGAGTGATCAGTCGATTTGTTTACAAAGTGTGCATTCGGGGAAACCGCTATAAAATCCGTTCTACAAAAGCGATTGGATTATTTTTTGTGTTGTATTATAAGAACACAGGTTCTACTTCAACACGGATGTATTTTTATTTTACTTATTGTCACTACGGAGCGTCCACCGGAACTTCGCAAAACCTAAAACAAAGAACCACCAATCACGTGAAAACTATCGATGGTATTGATTTTTTTTTTGTGAAATCTTTCAATTACAAAAACAAAAATTATTATGAAGCGGTTTTTCTCAAATTTTAATATTTGAACAAAAAAAAATCGAAAAACACTAAACGTAAAAATTTTTAACTTCGTGACCTTGAAATTGAACAAAAGAACAAAGATATTTAAAAAAACGCTTCATAATAATTTCTGCTACATATTTCTTCGTAAACGGCCGAAAAAAGTTAATCGATAGCATTAACAGTACTTACGTGATTTACGACAATTCAAAAAAGGTCAACAAATAAATCCACACTTTAGCGAAAAAAGTGTCTTATAAGTTATGATAATAAATGGATTTTGCACCCAAATTACGTTTTTCCATATCGTTGATCATTCTAGATTACCATCATGAACAAATAAGACATTTAAAAACGACTTAAGCGTATTTATTTCTTAAAATTTGTATGAACAATTTTGTAAATTCAAATTTTATCGGAATATTCAAACGTCAAAGTTTCTAGAATTTGATGGTCGAATAAACTTGACCTTACTTGATAACAATAATCAACACCTTAAATTGTAATAAAAACATCAAATGTATGACAAAAATGGACTTTACTTGTTTTCGGATTCAGTCTGACGGATTCAGTTTGACACAACTTGACTGATCCCTCTTTAAACATTATATTTAGCAATAATTATTTTAACACCCAAAAAAATTCAAAACATAATTTTTAACAAACAAGAGCATTTGTACAAATTTGAATAGTATCATTTTTTGTTCAATTACCTCATACACGGCCGTTACGGTAGATTCCAGCATTGCCACCCGCCACTCCTCTTCCATTGACTTTACATTTTCATGAGAAATCAGTGCTATCATCTCTTTTGGAAACTCCTCCAAATCGCGTGGCATCGGCACAATGTCCATGAATCCCGGGCCACGTATCCCAGTGGGGCGTCGCCATTTCAAGTCCTTCCCAAATCGGGAAATTATATTCACCATTGCAAAAAAAAGTAATAAAAATAGATGTTATTGAATACCTCTTATCTCTAAGGCTTCTCTCCAAATTATGATTCGAAATATTCAATAAAAAAAATTCATTGTGTCGCGAACGTTCTAGAAAATTCGAAAAAGAACGTCTTTGAACGCGTTTTACACTACAATTGCACTTTTGTATTAAAACCGCCATTGTCATTCAAAAATCGAAAAAAGTAAACTGGAATACAGTCCCTACTCATAACATCGTTATTAATTAATAACAATTTTACAAAGCATACCCCTAAGCCTAAGTAACGCAAACATTTTTTCAGTGATTTTTTAGGAAACTTGTTTCGTCGTTTTATGGTTCAACTTGTCGAATTTCAATGGATTTTCAACTCAAAAAGACGCTTTTTCCCACTGTGTAGTGCACTTTGCCTTAACGTCATGATCAATTGGGGAACGAAATGTAGACCAATGTTTTATCACGATTTCAAACTCATTGGAAACCACGACTTCCTGATCTACTGATTATGGCTTTATAAACCTGCACTTAATCTTGCTATTTTATAACATTGTTTACCTGTGCTAAAATCGTTTTAATACAACGTTTAATGATATCGTAAAAAAAATTTTAAACCAATTTTAAACAAATACATTTTTAACACGGATTTTTTAACCTTTATGAAATCTAGGATTAACGCGTTAATAATTTAGGGTTTTTAACATAATGTTAACATAACTAATTTAGTGTTAAGCAAGGTTGATTAAACAAGTTGTTATTTAACTCCCAGGGGCAACCAAAACAAAAGAACCAGTAGGGCCAATTTTGTGACTAAAAGGCACCAAAAGGCATAACAAATAGACGGAATTACCTTAAAATTTGAACAAAGATTTTTTATCAAAAATTTATAGTACACATTTTATACATTTTAAATAAAGCTAAGGAGTGAGGTACTTTTGCGACCATTTGTGGTCACAAAAAAGCCGTTTATGAGTACTTTCGCGACCACACCATTTCGTCGCTAAACCTTGTTTCAAAACCATTTCGCGACCAAATGGTGTGGTCGCGAAAGTACTCATAAATGGGTTTTTCCCTTTACCAAAAATCATATACAATTAAAACCATCAAGTTCGTTGATTTACAAATACGACGTTTGAGAAAATTATTGAATTACATTGTAGTAAAACTGTAAACGAGTATGATATTTTATTGACCAAATAATCTTTTTTCCTTTTCGATTCTTTTCCCTTCAGCTTCTGAATTACTATTTTTTTTTGTTTGCTTTTTTTCTGTAATTGGGCGTTAACGCGACTAGATGGCTGTTGAAACACGAAATATTATTCGATATTTTTGCTCCCGACGTTTATTTTGCTGTCAAACAAAGTTATTCAAGACTATCTTTAATACAATTGTTTTTAAACTTAGGATTTTCACTTCGAGCCGTCTGATTTCTAAATGAAAATCGGGTCAGATCAAGTGAACGTAATCGCCTAATTAGCCATATGTGCTCTAAAAGGCCATTCGAGGAAGGTTGTTCTCAGAACTATTTTTAGAACTTCGAAAATAAATTGTATAAAAATGTCATATGTAGTAGTTTTTTCATCTTGAGCACTTTATTTAATCCCAACTGTTGCGAAATTATGAAAACACCATAACTTTCATGAGGAGCCCCATTGGTTGAACACAGATATTCATTAATAATATGATGCATAGAAAAAAGAGATAACAAACTCAAATTCAAACAATCTTCATCTTTTTTGTGCGAGGTGCGTAGGCGGAGTGATACAAAAAAATTGTGAAAACTTCGACACGATAACGGCGCAGGGGAACCGGGAGTATGGAGTAGTGTTGGAAAAGTTGTCCAACGCTCCAAATTTCCCCAACGCCCAACGCAAGCGTTGGCCAACGCTCGGATTTTTTCCAATGCCCAACGCTTCCAGCACTGGTATGGATAGGACAAAAATGTGAGAGAAAAACTGAAAAATCGAAAAACTTGTTTAACTTGAACCGGTCTGTTCGGTTGGCTCCAATTTGTTTTTTACTTTTTATATATCGCATATAAGCTACAAAATGTGAAATGTTTGGGAACGCTCAGGTGTATATTTCTTGTAGGTGTGGTCCCAGGCGACGGTCCTAGGTATGGAGTATCACCAATAATATTTTTTCAAGCAATACAGGATGATCTTCCTTTGTAATCCTGAGGTGAACTTCGGTTCGAGTTGATAAATGCAAATTTACTTAAATAAAAAGAAATGCGCTAAACCCATTTGTTTTCGGCTCGTGATGTATTAAACTGCCGTGTGACTTCGTCTCTTTGCAATCTAAAGTAATTTCGAACTTTTGAAGTCACTTGTTTTTTTTTTTGTCTTTATATTTGTGCGTTTTGAACTTTTTCAACCATGGATGTTATGGAAGAAAGTGAAATTTGGAATCGATTTTGGGTAATTTGGAGCTTCGGGAAGGTCAAAAGAGGAACGTCATTTGCAAAGCAAATTTTTTCGAGCATCACCCTGAGGTACTTTGAAATTATTTTGGCACAATGCACTTCATCTATTTTTATTTTCAGTGATTACAATGATTTTTCCGATTATGACGAGTGTTCTTTATGATGTGATCAAACAGTATTTTTTTCTTATACATTTTTGTTTTGCTTTTCATTTTGAATCAGCATTCAATTAAAGTATAATTAAGTAAGAATATTCGGACATGTTTTTGTGAATTAGGATTGCCGAACCAACTGTATTTGAGTGAAATAAAAAGTTGGGGGTATATACTGGGAGTATGGTGAAATTTTGTTCCAAACGCCTTGACACGTCGTTCATAAAAATAATTGTGGTTGTATGCGAATTGGAGGTTGAGAAGAACCATATTTCATTCTGGTAGTAATTGCATTAAAACAGTTTACGTAATTATCAAACTTCACCCAATTAATTTTTCACGCCAAAAAGGTCTTGATCATGTATTAGGGTCGATTAAAGCTGGACACAAAATTCGTCCA
Source organism: Oikopleura albicans (assembly GCA_004367875.1). Classification (NCBI taxonomy): domain Eukaryota; kingdom Metazoa; phylum Chordata; class Appendicularia; order Copelata; family Oikopleuridae; genus Oikopleura; species Oikopleura albicans. The sequence goes on along the minus strand of SCLG01000180.1, from coordinate 334,664 downwards.
ACCAGATCCAGTTCCTCGAACTTCGAGCCGAAATTTAATTGAACTCGAGTCAACTGGACCAGCGGTGAGTTTTGTACAAGCAACTTCGTCCAGTGAGCATCCAGTCGGTAAACAAACTTGCAAAAGAAAATCTGAATGGATCAGGGTTGCACACTGGCTTTGAATTTTTTTTCTTGGAGGAACCGTTGAGCTATGATATACTGTTTACTTGCTTAAATGATTGCTGTTTTCAATACACAGGATACCCAGTTAACCGGCACCCAGTTAACCGGCAATTTTCAGTTAACCGGCAGTTTTTTTAGCAAAACTTTTCCAGCGAAAACGCCTACACGATTATCATTTAACCGGCAGTTTTCAGTTAACCGGCAGTTTTTTTTTGCTTCAAATTTTTTTGCTACTTTTTTTTTCCAAAAAATCTAATACACCAGTTGTACAGTTATCTTTCGTACGGTTATCTTTCATATTTGAGCCTATTTTCAGTTATCTTTCGTCGTTTTAGCAAAAACTTTCAAACTACCTATTTTCAGTTATCTTTCATTTACGGTTATCTTTCATCATTTTTGTAAAAAAAAGTCCGCCTACGTATTTTTTGAAGCATTTTTCACAGTAAAGTAGTATTTTGAAGTCGCCATTTCGTAGCATGTTAAAGAAGAAAAATGATCGGGATGATCAGAAGCGTACAAACACATAATCTAAAAGAACAATAAATTGCTCTAGAGTTAAAATATGTTTGCTTATTTACAATGGCGTTATCCTCCAATAATAACGTAATTCCTATTTTCAGTTATCTTTCATTTCGTAGAAAAAAAACACGTATTTCGCAATACTTTCGAGTTACGTAATGCCTATTTTCAGTTAACCGGCAGATCTCGATTTTTCCGCGATATCGCCTACGCAAGTACCAGTTAACCGGCATATTTGCAGTTAACCGGCAGGTTTTCAAAAATTTTTGCCTGCCGGTTAACTGGGTATCCTGTGTAATTATGTGGCCCGTTAACGGTGCAACCTCTGTAAAATAAACTTACACATACGGTATATCATATAATATAATTTGTCAAAGTGTAACACGTTAGCTTGCTATGAACCATTTTTTTTCATAGACCACGTTTTTCAGAGAAAAGTTTTCCGAAGAGCACGTTTTTCGAACAAAACCATTTTGTCGGAAAACTTTTTCTACATGTAGTCTCTCCCATAAAATTGCTCCAAAAATTTGACCGCGGTTACTGTTTTTAAATGAGCACAGAAGACAACCTTCTAGCGGAAACAACAACGAGGAATACAGAACTTGGACATAGGACTCAACAAACGTGATATAAGCTCGTTTAAACTGTCCTTTAAAAATTGTATATTTTTCAATTTNTCATCTCTGAAAAATCGTTTTTTGTCCATATTTTTTTTCTCCGACGTTTTTTCAAAAATCAAAAACAACACGATTGTGCGCTTTATTGATACAATTCGTTTACAAAAAAAACAAATCACATATCTTCAAAACTGTAAAACTAGTTCCAAGATCGGTATGGAAGTTTGGGACAAGTTCAAGGCTCTCTGGGTGGTCTATGACAAACGATATCAGTCAACAAACTGGACTAATTTGTTACCTGAATCGTTCTCAATAATTTATAAAAAAACGACTAAAATTCATTGCGAATTACGGTCGCTGTAGTAACTTTTCCAACGAGACATTTTTGTAAACAACGCCTATGTCCCCTCCTTAAGTGGTCAATATTTATTCGTAATTATACAGTAATTTCATCCTTATGCTTACAATGTTTAAACCGAATATAAAAATACTAACTTTAAAGTGACAAAAACATGATGAATAAATTACTTTAGCCCTAATAAAAAATACCCATAGTCACTAATATTTTATCTTAAATATAGTTATAGTCATTAAAACTCATAGCTGACTGTTGATTATCGATTTTCTTTTGACCTGACAAGCGCGTAGTTTCTCAGGCTCAACTCAGATTTTAGGTAAACGTTAAATAAAAGTAGAAAAAACTTTAAATACAAAAGTATAAAAATAAAACAAAATCAATTTTAAGAAAATGGTGGTAACGTATCTCAGATAGGCTGTCTGACAACCGCATAATTTGCCAAAGACTAAGTAATTGTAATCTCAAGTGTACTCATATGCACTAGGTGATTAACTATACATCGTCGTCATGATATTATTAATTAATTAACTATAGAAAAATCCGATTATATTTATATATATTGGTGAAAGAGGTATATAAGTGCAAATTACACATGGTCTTGATCAATTTTGAAAATGTTATCGCTCAAGGTGTTACTGTTTCTTATAAGTTCAGTTTCAATTTTAGCAACTGAATTCGAATTGCCGAAAAAAATTATGACGCGGAATAATTTTGCACAAGATCTGCTCGAACGGCAACTGCTAACGATACAGTGTTTTTAATTGTGCAATCCGCTATTAAGCCATTCTATTGGCGCAACTAGTTATCAAATTGGGCACCGTGGTCTTTTGCGGAAAAAGTTTTTTTGCGGAATTTCCCCGAAAGCTTTTTTCTATCAAATACGTTTTCCGTGAAAGACCGTGTTCTGCGAGTTATTTTTTTTCATTAAAAGCTTTTTGTTGTCACACACGAAAAGGACTCATGGCAAAAATAAGTAGCTCATAAACGAATATCCCCGACAAATTGTTTTTGTTTTTTTTCGCGAATAAGATCGTCTTCCTTTTTTTTCGCGAACAAGTTTTTCTGTTAGTTGTTTTTAGGGTTGAAAATTTGGGCCGATTTTGCGTCGGGGTACCGTTGGGTTGCGGTGATATTGAAAAAAATTCCGTTGGGTTGGGCAAACTTGAAACGCTCAACGCATATTTACAACCCTGGTTGCGTTATCTTGCCTTTTCCACGAAAAACTTTTTTATTCATGGTATTTTTCGCCAAAAATGTTTTTTTCTACATTTATTTTCCGCGAAAGAATGAATAACATCGAAATGGTTACCTTGTTTGCACTTTTTTTTTCTAAACGAAGCGACCATACGATCCTTAACTCGGCCACGTCTGCGAAAATTCGTACCACGGCCACGTTCAAAAGGACCGCCGACGGTCCCTTTTTTAATCGTCAACTCTGAGCGACACGGATGTGATATTTGTATGATTTTTTTTGCATTTGAATCTTTAGTATGTTAGTAATCAAACTAAAGCTTTGATCGTAATATATTTCCACATGGCAATCTAAAGGCGCGCGTCAATTTTTTATATTTTTCAGCTGTTTTTCTCTCTTTTTTTGTATCTTTTTTCTTAGTAATTTTGAGAGAAAAAAAAGAAAAATCATTTTAAAACTATCAAAAATAATATCATTCTTCAAAAAACAAACAAACAAAAGACAGCACAAAATAGTCACATAACAAAAACAATAGGATAGCGCATGGGCGGCGTTGAAACGCAAGTTAGTCTAGCGCTAATCCAGAAAAAACTAAATACCTCAATATTTTGGTTCGAACTTTAAAAAAAAGGAGAAGAAATTTGTGGGGTTTAGGCAGTTTTCGTTTGAAAATACGTCGTTGCTAACATACTGATTTATCGAAAGGAAAAAAAGAGGGACCGTCGGCGGTCCTTTTAAACGTAGACGAGTTAATCAGGATAAATTTCCACGCTTTCCAATTCGGAACTTGTGAACTGAAGGTTGTTTAGATATAAAGGAACTCACAGTCGTTAGATGCGATCTACACGGTAGACATTTGGGACATCTAAAAAGAGAATTTGTTGTTAAAAAATCTTGAGAAAAAAATCTTGATAAAAAAATCTTGATAAAAAAATCTGTAGAACACATGTAAAAGAGCATGGTGAAATCGTACAACAATGAAAACAATCGCTGGCAATACAAGTAAAATGCTTGCGTTAAAATCCTATTAGCGCAATAATGTTGTGAACTGTTAAGTAAACGTTATTATATATCAAATAAAAATTATGATACTAAATAAAAAATTCTTACAATGATTAGTTACTTACTCCAAGTGGCCTGATAAACCCTCAGTGCGTGGACGGTATAGGCGAAAACTTGTTGTGAAAAAATTGGCCTGATAAGCGCACCAGCGGGCAAAGTGGCCTGATAAGGGCCACACAAACCCTGTAGCAGTGTAGTACTAACAACAATTGAATAATTGGTTTAAATACCATACTGTACCGGTGTAGTGATTTTGATTGATTTGTTAGTCGACCTTGTTTTCGTGAGTTTGAGCGTTCGTAAGGAGATATCTTCCTGTACTGCATTCGTGAATGAGATTGTAACTGTCGGTATATTTTCAGCTTTTATTTCGTTTTTTTTTGTATAATATAATTTTTTTGTATAAATTTTATAAACAGTAAATTCTGAAAAAACAGTTCTAGAACATATTTCCAAATACTGGATTATGTCGAGCAATAGACGGCCCAACTTCGTCATATTCTAAAATAAAACAATAATCCTCCGGAATCTAAGAAAATCTGTTTAAGGGGGTTACAACACCTCAAATTCTCGAAAAAAAATGTCGACAAAAATCTATCATAAAAATTGAATGGTTAACGCTATCAATTAATTTTTTTTGTATAAATAACTTCAAACATTTTCTGCTCCATAAGTGCCCAAATTTTTCACATATATAAACCGTACACACCGNAGATGTTTGAACCAACCAAAATTCTAAAAAACCGGTAAAATAACGGCTTTTCGAGTGGTTAACCACGAAGATGGTTCAGTAAAACACTGAAAACTCGCCAAAAATACCGCTATCTTAGGACACACCTTATGTTAGTTTTTTGAAAATCCACCACATCTGTGTTGGCGCTAAGGAGCAAAAAAGTGAAAATTACGATTTTTTGCCAGCTAATCATTATTTATTTTTCAATTTGTAGTCACTTGAAGAGCTCATGCTAGGCATCAGCTGTCTGTTAAAACAATAAGGATGAGAGGAGTATTATGCTTTAAGTTCTACCCTGAGAGTCCTTACTAGAGTCAACCTGGTATCACAAAAAGTTTACGAAGTCGTTGCACAATGCCTCATTGAAAGGTTCACTCACGATGCGTGGTGGTTATTCGACCCCTGGTTACCAGGTTCGTTTGAATTTTCTTAACTTTTTAAAAAATTACAAACGGGCCATTAATTATACGCCATGATTTTTTTTTATTTAGAAAACGATTGACGGAAACGGAAACATTCGGTGGATTCAAGTTAACTGCACATGATCGTGAAATTAATATGAAATAAACTAACGTTCTTAAGTGATCAATATTTATTCGTAGTTATACAGTAATTTCATCCTTATAATAAGCTTACAATGTTTAAACCGAATATAAAAATACTAACTTTAAAGTGACAAAAACATGATGAATAAATTACATTAGCCCTAATCAAAAATACTCATAGTCACTAATATTTTATCTTAAATATAGCTACAGTCACTAAAACTCATAGCTGACTGTTGATTATCGATTTTTTTTTTGACCTGACAAGCGCGTAATTTCTCAGGCTCAACTCAGATTTTAGGTAAACGTTAAATAAAAGTAGAAAAAACTTTAAATATAAAAGTATAAAAATAAAACAAAATCAATTTTAAGAAAATGGTGGTAACCTATCTCAGATAGGCTGTCTGACAAGCGCATAATTTGCCAAAGACTAAGTAATTGTAATCTCAAGTGTACTCATATGCACTAAGTGATTAACTATACATTGTCATCATGATATTATTAATTAATTAACTATAGAAAAATTCGATTATATTTAAAGGTGAAAGAGGTATATAAGTGCAAATTACACATGGTCTTGATCAATTTTGAAAATGTTATCGCTCAAGATGTTACTGTTTCTTATAAGTTCAGTTTCAATTTTAGCAACTGAATTCGAATCGCCGAAAAAAATTATGACGCGAAATAATTTTGCACAAGATCTGCTCGAACGGCAACTGCTAACGATACAGTGTTTTTAATTGTGTAATCAGCTATTAACCCATTCCATTGGCGCAAATAGTTGTCAAATTGGGCACCGTGGTCTTTTGCGGAAAAAGTTTTAAAATTGCGGAAAAAGTTTTAAAATTGCGGGTTACCGAGTGAAAAAAAAGAGTGTACCCTTCCATACCCTAGCATTGAAAGTTACCCGGGTTTATCCTTGTCCGCAGACAAGGGTACAAATTCTGCCGACCTCTGCTCATGGCAAAAATAAGTAGCTCATAAACGAATATCCCCGGCAAATTGTTTTTTTTCGCGAATAAGATCTTCTTCCTTTTTTTTCCGCGAACAAGTTTTTCTGTTAGTTGTTTTCATGGTTGTAAATTTAGGCCGATTTTGCGTTGGGTTACCGTTGGGTTGCGCTTATATTGAAAAAAAAATTGCGTTGGGTTGGGCAAACTTGAAACGCTCAACGCATATTTACAAGCCTGGTTGCGTTATCTTGCCTTTTCCACGAAAAACTTTTTTATGCGTGGTACTTTTCGCCAAAAAATGTTTTTTTATCTACATTTATTTTCCGCCAAAGAATGAATAACATCGAAGCGGTTTCCTTGTTTGCACTTTTTTTTCTAAACGAAGCGACCATACGATCCTTAATCAGGATAAATTTCCACGCTTTCCAATTCGGAATTTGTGAACTGAAGGTTGTTTAGATATAAAGGAATTCACAGCCGTTAGATGCGATCTACACGGTAGACATTTGGGACATCTAAAAAGAGATTTTGTTGATAATTTGAAAAATCTGTAGAACACATGTAAAAGAGCATGGTGAAATCGTACAACAATGAAAATAATCGCTGGCAATACAAATAAAATGCTTGCGTTTAAATCCTATTAGCGCAATTATGTTGTGAACTGTTAAGTAAACGTTATTATATATTAAATACAAATTATGATACTAAATACAAAATTCTTACAATGACTAGTTACTTACTCCAAGTGGCCTGATAAACCCTCAGTGCGTGGGCGGTATAGGCGAAAAACTTGTTGTGAAAAAATTGGCCTGATAAGCGCACCATCGAGCAAAGTGGCCTGATAAGGGCCACACAAACCCTTTAGCAGTGTAGTACTAATAACAATTGAAAAATTGGTTTCAATACCATACTGTAGGTATGATGAAAAGAATGACTAAATTTTCGTATAATTTGATGGTGGTTACTCCTCTTGGTGAATTCTCGACTTTAAAAAGTGTAATTTCTGTAGTCTGTTATCTATATCAGTAGTCTGTTATGTAGATACTTTTTTTGCTAATAATGTATTCTTATTGTTATATCTCTCTTCTTTTCTCATGAAGTTTCAACATTTCATGACAACAAAACGACATTTTTTCACTAACTTTTAACGTTTTATAATTTGTCGAAATTAGTTTTGGATTTAATGCAACCTATTGACTCAAAATATTTAGGTAACCATTTTGGCCAAAAATGCTTGAAGTTTAAAATGAGAAAAATTAAAATTCAATGTTTGTGATAGATGTTAGTCGACATAATGTCGACATAATGTTAGTCGACATAATGTCGACAATTTTTTTTCGTGAGTTTGAGCGTTCGTAAGGAGATATATTCATGTACTGCATTCGTGAATGAGATTGTAACTGTCGGTATATTTTCAGCTTTTATTTCGTTTTTTTTTTTGTATTTATAAACAGTAAATTCTGAACAAACAGTTCTAGAACATATTTCCAAATACTGGATTATGTCGAGCAATAGACGGCCCAACTTCGTCATATTCTAAAATAAAATTAAAACTACAATCCCCCGGAATCTAAGAAAATCTGTTTAACTGTTCTAATAGAAAATTTAACTCACGAGCTTTTGTGTGGCACACTTGATGGAACTCTGGAGTGGATCCCAGCATGGAACCACCAAACCAAACGGCGTAGCGTTGCATTTGGTGACTTATTACCTAAAATCAATACGGTGAGCAAAGAACTTGTCGTGTAGACTAAAGGTTAAATGGTCGATATTTTTTTTACTTGAACATCCATGGGTTTCGGTTTGATTCGACCACCACTTAGCTGCTCACTCGTCCTTAATCGATCGTCGACTATTCTTTTCAGATCACGTTGGATTCGACGACCAAGATTTGCAAACATCGTTGATCCGCCGGACAGAACTATATATTATTAATTAATAGGTTTTAATAAAAGAATTTTAATAAAACTATGTTGGTCGAAATTACCAAAAATGTAATCGTTTCTACCTACTATAATGGTAATGACAAACAAAAAGTTTGCGGAAAATTTGACATATGAATTTTTACAGCAATAAATGACAAATTACTAGTTTCATGGAAGAATGACCCAATTTTGGCGTAAAATTTTTACATACCAATATTTTTGTAAAGCTGTCTTCTAGTGTCTATCGGACAATTATAAATGACGTCATCAACCACGTCGCTTATTGATGTTGTATATTCCTCGTTGACAAATTCCTGAACAAAAAAATTTGAGTTTAAACCCGTTTTTAAACTACCATCATTCAACCAAATGAATAAAATTAAACGAACCGGATGGAAGAAAATTTCAGGTCCCATGAAGCGCTCGTGGCCAACGTCTATTTCGAAGGGCTGCTTTGTTTTGTTATTCATACCCATATATGTTTTAACCCATCGGGCGGCGTCTTGCTCATATTTCTTGTATTCTCTGGCAATATCTGGGCAAACGTAGCAAAATTTCTCTTTGATTTCCTGAAATACATAGCTTTCAAAACTGTTAACGTTAAATTTGTATAATCTCGAAAAATATCTTATTAGGCCATATAGATACATAAAACTTTTTGGTTTACTCATAATGACGCTTATCGGTGAAGTAGTTAAAGTAAAAATACATTCATTAAACCTTCGCAACTTCCATGGACTGGTCAGGTGGAGTTCCAGATTCTCTTTCTTTCAATAGCTGTTGTATGAAAAACGTAATATCTCTGCCAGCGATTGGTATCTGTTTGATGCAGCTTCCAATAACATAACCCTCTGCAACCGGAATCACATGAGTCGCGCCGTCGCCACTGTCAATGACTGTACCGGTTAAAGTTCGATCGCTCACTTGACGCGATGTCCATGACGCAGCAAGAGCTAGAACTGCTTGAACCGCAACATATAGACCTGGAAATATAGTAAATATTATTTACATTTTTTATATTTCTTCCTCACAAAGAACTACTGTACAGGGGATCCCCCCAAAGTGTGAGATTTTTTTTTATTTTTGAATACGTTCACTTATTCTCACTTACCGGGCACGTTGAATGTTTCAAACATTATTTCTGCAAGATATTCCCGATTTTCTGGCGGGTTAAGTGGCGGTTCTGTCATTAAGAAATAATGGTCCTCTGGCTCCGCTCTCATGTACTTGAAAATAACTTGCTCCATATATTTTTCGTAAAGGTCCCAGTCCTCAACAATTCCGTGTCTAACGGGCCATTTTGTTGCATAGTGGGCTTGATCGATTCCCTCGTCCCCAATTTGGAAATCTAAGTCTTCTAGTCCGTTAGAAACCACTTTCTTTCCGCCCAATCTTCTCGGTGGTCTGAAATTATACATAACGCAGAGTGCACGTAAGAGCTCGTTTTTTTTTATTTATCCAGAAAATCAAAAATGTGATTGTATATTACGAGGTTGAAACCGAGAGTGGTTATTTTTGTGTCCGGAAAAGGAGGCCTAGCCAAAATTTGCAAACCGGTCCCATGAACTAATCGCACATGCCTAGTGATATGCGTCATTAGGTTTCAAAAAAAATTCTGGACAAACTGTCACAGTATGGCGCGAACGGGAAAAATCGAAACATAACGGCATAGTCTATGCCGCACAGCCTGTGCGGCACAGGGTTAAACATACGGTATACAGATAGGTATGAAGATATGTTATGCTGAAAAAATATTTGTAAAATACTGAAACATAACAGCACGACCCGGAAAGGGTAAATCATAATAGCATGAAAGATAACGGCACTCCGAGTGTTCATAAACTAAGCTTTTTTTTGTTTCCGGATCGGTTAACAACACCTAAGTACGCTCCATGATTAGTATTTTCAACTGAATCTAATTAATTCGAGCTGGAAACATCTCGGATACTTTTTAAAGAATTTTGCGTCTCGACAAATGAGCTTGTTTTGAATATTAAAAAAATTGAGACTTTTGCTCTCCAGCATTAAAAATAAACTTGACTACATCATTTTAATACCTGATGCCTATCGAAGATGGGAATATGTACTCGGGTTCAGAATTTCCCGCATAACCAAACTTTGCATATCCTGTACCGATATCGACGACTGCTGCTGGCATTTTCAACGCCATCTTCGTTATTGTATCTGATTTTACGCCGATTTCAAAGAAAAAATATGGTATTTTACTAAATTATCTTTCTACGTAAATGATCCTAGATAAACACAATATAATATTTAGAAGTTAATTCTCTAAGATCTTTGTAAAAACGTGTTTTATTCATCGTTGAATTTAGTGCTCCTAACGGAAATGATTCAACAAAGTATTAAAGCAGCGTGTGTACTATTAAAAACTCGTCCTACCTTTTAGGGGCTAAAAAACTTAAGACAAGGTCAACAAGTGAACTTTTGAAACCCCTAGATGGAGCTTTAACGATTATTAAAGGCCCTTCAAATTAGAGGCTTAATTGAGATTTCCCTGATTCAACATTACAACCCGAAACGGCCACTTTCAACAAACCTTGGCAAAATGTTATACCGTATAACTTATACGGGTTGAATATAAGCTAGCGTTTTTCTTTAGAATGCAATTTCAGAATAACTGAAACTGTCGCAAATATAATTAATAGTAAACATCAAGGAACCCAAAGCTGATTTGATTTCAAATCGCCTTTAAGTAGGTTTAAAAACATGAATGACTAGAATTAATGACTGCAATACAAACACGTAGTAATAGTAATCAAATATTCAAATCATGCATCGCCTCCTTAAGATGAAAAAAGCTCATGTTCGGTATCAAATATCAAGCAAAGCAATTGGCCCAACGTGAACACATCTCTCGAGCAACAACGCAAACAAAAAAACCTCAGAGACAAATTAATGTATCTTTTGAATAATAAGATTACTATTAATCTAATGTTTATAATTCCATTTATTCATTTTCTTAACCTACTTAAAGGCTATTTGATGTCAAATCAGCCTTATGTTTAGTGCTCTAGAATGTTCCGTCAAAAAAATGTTCCGTTAAAAAAAGTTCAATCTGAAAAACAGCTTAGTAAGAGCATAAAGATCAATTAAGAAAAGTATGAGAACGAAAAATGTTATTGCCACTAGAAATTATTGATTGAAATTAACGTTTAAGGGAAATTAAAACATAGCTGCGTATTGTGTAGGCGGCCACGCTAGCAAATTTCGCTAATACAAATTCATAAAAATACATNATGATGACTGATACCAAGGTACGCACGGAAAAATAATATTTCTAGTCAATAATAAAATAGATAAATAAATATTGGCAATTTGCGTGTCACGTAAATTACTTGAACTTCAAAATGTTACTTTTTGAAAAACGCGCTATGAAAGGTATTAATTATTGGTATATTTATTTTGTATATTACTGGCATTGTATCTGCAAAACTATATACTAAAGTTATACATGCCAAGATAGAGACAAAGTCAAAATATTAGTCCTTAGTGCTTTCAGTTCAGAGAGTATGAAAAAAAAGCTAAAAATGATAACATTTGATTTTTTTAGAAAAAAATATAAAGACAAAAACATAGAGAATGATTTTTTGAATATTTGCGATGGTCCATCGCCGATGGAAATGAGGTACATAACCTTCCCAGTCATATTTTTAGGCATTTGTCTACTTTCAAGTGCAGTCCTTTGATTGGTTTTGTATAAAACCGATAACACAGGTACTAAGGCTGAACTGTAGCCGCTAAAGAGAAAAGACTGACTATTTAATACTAATAATTTAAAGACAATTGTGCATGAGAGGCTCTGAAACTCGGTTTTAGACTACTACTGAAAGATACCCCAGTTTTGTAAATAGCAAAAAAAAATTAATGAAAATATCACGAAGTTTTTGTTTGGACTTCAGCAATATTTTATTTTAGAAAAAAACGTGAATCCCCAAAAACGTGGATGATTTAATCATAATAAATGTCCTGAACCATTTCGGTTTAATGAATTCACTTTTAGAAAAAAAATGGTTAATTATTCCCAAATAACATACCACTTTTAGCTTTATTTCTTGGAATTCTGTTATCAGTTAATGCGCGGACAATTCGGAATCCTGAAACGAAATCCCAAAATCAACTATGCGCTAATCCTCGTGAGTCTTACACAAACTACAGTTAAAAACTAGTTTGTCCTCAATATTTGGTTTAGTTATATGCGACAAAACTGTTCAATACAAAGAGGGTTATACAAACTACAAATACATCAAGCTAGGTTTTCACTTGTGTGGTTATACACCCCTTCAGGGTTTATCCGGCCACTATGCCCAATCATGCGCTTATCCGGCCACTATTTTACCAAAAATTTTTCGCCTAGCCCACCCACGCACCGAGGGCTAATCCAGCCACTTGCGGGCTTATCTAGCCACTTGTGCAGTTAATATACATGGCGAATATGTACCCATTGCGGATTTATCCGGCAACCTTGAAATTTCTGTTTAACTTCATCACACAATCTGAAGTTTATTCAAAAAATAAAAAAAGTGAAAAAACGTAAGAGAATCGGAATATGCACTGATCGCCCTGTGACGTGCGATGACATTGATCTTGAAAACATAGACGAATGCAATTCGATGGTCATTGCGGCACCTGAAGTTGACTGTGACTGCTCCTCCGTCTCAGACAGCTTTGCAAAACTCAGGAGCCGATTTTTATCCTACTAGAGATAGCTCAAAAAACAAGGAAGAACTCAAGAAGGAAAACCACGTAACTCAAACCATGTCTCATAAATATTGCCAAAATGATGATAAGTCTAATACAAATTTTGTATTAAACTCGATTTTAACAGTCATGCTCATATTGGGTAGCTAGTTACCCATTTTCACTTTATTTCTAAATAAAAGTGAACTGCTTGTGATAATAAAAAAACGGACAACGGATTCGAAATAAAAAAAAATTACGTTTTTATATGGGAGAAAAATATTTTTTTAAGAGAAAATTGTTTTTACGTTTCGGTCCGAAGGACCAGGGTTAAGGTTGAAAATCACCCCAGTAAGAGAAGAAGAACAGGGCTTCGAAATAAAATAATACTAAAAAAATCCGTTCATTGTTTGGCGCGCTAGAGCAAATTGGGTAGCTACCTACCCCAGATGCGCATGACTGTTATAGTAAACTCGATGTGCATGACTGTTAATTAAATTCAAATTTTTTTGTTTCATTCAAATCAGGAGCTTTTTCCGGGAAGGAAATGACAGAATAGTACTTTTTGATTTGGTTGATTTTTAATTGTCTGATTTTTCAAAAATAATGTTGATCTCAAAATGAATTTGAGGAAAAAATTATAATTTAGCATAGAGTACGTCCTACCTTTCGAATACCGCACTTTTGATGTTCCAGAAAATCATACTAATTTGATAATGATCTGTATATAGTTTCAAGAAAAGTTTTTTGTGATATACCAGAGGCCTCATTCGTCTGCTTCTGAAAATTAAAATAATGTTTAACTGTAAATTACAGCATTATACTGTTTAATGACATAAAAATGATTTTATCGGTGACATTAGTTGTATAATGTGTTCGGCAAACTCAATAGCAACTGGCGACATCAGCGGATGTAGTCAATATTGTACAATTACACAGAATACTGCTAAACCGGAAATGTGCATCGAAAACCACTTATCAGAGTAGGGTTAACCAGTGTTCAATTCGCAAATTTAGGGTTACTACCGTCAACTTTGGTGTTAACAAACTTTCCCTAATATTTCCAGGCCTTTATAGCCTACTGTATTAATAATAGTCTATTATAGACTGAGATACTTGTCATATATGTGTTCTCCAGACTATAGAATTGAACCTTATCTTTATTATATGTACCATGCATTTTTATACTGTATAAAAATGCATGGTACATATGATAAAGATAAGATTTAAATCTACAGTCTGGAGAACACAAATATGACTAGTATCTCAGTCGGTCATGAAAAGTCCTGTTATAGTTCGGTTTGGAAAATTACCAAAACGCGAAATTTTTCTCCATTTTGTTTTTTAACCTTCCGTCTTTCTTGTTTTGTTTTTCCGTTTATTCAACGGAACTCTTAAATGGAAGCGGAAATCAACAATAACGATAAGACATTTTTTGCTTCGTTTCTATACTCATGAGACTTTAACTCTATAATACTAGAATAGTATTATGCTAATTAGCCTAAACCCTTTATAAGAAACAATAAACCATCCGGTAAGACTATCAAAAACAACGAGAAGACCACCAATTAGACCAAGGTTGTAAATCGGCATTGGTGTGAGCGAATTGAATCCAAAAAGAATTATTTTTTATAAATATTGCCGTAACCAAAAATTAAGCGCGCTGCTCTACTCCAACCTTTTTTTTTTCTTCAATTCAATGCAATATTGACCAAAATTTATAATCTTGAAATAGATTATCAACCAGGCGGCCCACGAGAAGAACCTTTTCTTCGAAGAGCCCTTCAACAACCACTACAACAACTGCATACACTACTACAACTACTACTACACCTGCTACTATAGAAGAAGTGATATTGATAACTTCTACTGTACCACCAATAATCCTGTCGGACACAATAATTCCGGCAACAGAATATCCGGCACATGCACCCTCAACTTACGTAAGATGTGCAGATGATTCTTCATACGGGTCCGGAAAAGACTACTCATCAAGCTCTGGACGGCCATCATCAAGCATTGGATGCTATTGAAATAAAATAAAATATTTTGAAGATAATTATCATAACAATTTCAAATACAAAATAACAATTGGCCACTTAAATGGGCCAGTGAGAGTTAAAAATTTAATATTGCAAGGTGATTGTTGGCACGATTTCTTCGAAGATGATATTGATACTGATGCGGTTTGTCACTTTGTCACCGAGCCCAAATTACCTATTTGTTGTTACCATTTTTGTTCCTAGTCTGTTGGACTCGGAATACAATTTATGTGTGACCCAAAGTTTTGAGACCAATAGTAGAGCACATTAAGATACGGTTTATTTATTGCGTTTTCAACCAGTCAGTACACATTATCCAATATAGGGTACAAATCCAAGTCCATAATTTTGCTCGGCAATAAAATTGTAATTAGGTAACGTCTTTTGTAAGTTACCCAAGAGTGAGTTTATTAAATTGTTCATTTCATCTATTTTACTTATGCATTTTCTTGATCTCAAACATCGAATACTACCAATTTCAGTACAATCGCCTTAATTTAGGGTTTTTAATATAGTTCTGAATTAGTGTTGACCGCATAACTGCGCATACCATGGGCGGAAAAGTGAAAAAAGTGAAACGTGCTGGATAATAGAACCAGCGGGCTAATTTACCGAAAAACTGCGCAGGGGTGTATTAATATGTATATACCGAGTATATTTTAGACATGAATTATAGTTTGTAGTAATTTTTGTTTATAAATAACAACAGATTGCTTCATATTTTGAGTAATTACGGGGTGCACAGCCTCAACTGATACGTTTTTGTAAGCCTAAATAGCGACAAAACGTAGTAGTTGAGGTTGGATACCCGGTAGGGTAATGAGTCATTTTAAAACTTACACATCGAATTTTGCAGGGAAGACAAAGTGAAAAAGATCCAAATTATTTTTGACATTTAAGATTTGGCTTTTGAACTTCTTCTTGTGGTAGCCAGTTTTTTTATAAATCGGTTTATATACAAATACAAATGTATATTAATACAAATGTACAAATACAAATGTATATTAATATTAATAAAGTGTCAGAAAAATAGCAGAAGTTTTGAGCTAATTTTCACTAGGATTACACAATACGCTTCAAATGCGATGGCAACTATTCATGAAGCGTAGACGAAAGGTTCATTGAGGTGAAAAAATCACTTATGACGGAAAGTGAAATAAAATGGACTATTTTGAGTAAGTTATGTTGACCCGGCCGTTTAGGGCTGTTTATAGACTACCTTTCTAAACACACAAATAGGGTAGTCCTAAACTAGGATACCGACTCTTACGAGTCGGTGGTATTTATTAGTGTACAACAGTTGTGTAGACAGTTGTCATGAGGGCATCACAATTGGCTCGCTTTGGCTCGCTCGGAGCCAAAAATTGCAATTTCGAGCCGAGCCAACGAAAAATTAGGGTAGGCCTGAGCCGAGCCGAGCCGAGCCAAGCTAATTTAGAGTAGGCCCGAGTCGAGCCGAGCCAAGCCAAGCAAATTTAGAGTGGGCCCGAGCCGAGCCGAGCCAAGGACTTATAAAAGTAGCGAACCACAAGCCAAGAAATTTTCGAACTAGAGAGAGCCGAGCCGAGCCGAGCCAAGAAATTTTTGAACTAAAGCGAGCCGAGCCGAGCCAAGAAATTTTTGGACTAGAGCGAGCCGAGCCGAGCCAAGAAATTTTTGAACTAGAGCGAGCCAAGCCGAGCCGAGCCAAAAAAAAATTGACCTAGAGCGAGCCGAGCCGAGCCGAGCCAAAAAAAATAAATTGTGCCGAGCCCTGGTTGTCATAAAGTACATTGGGCTTGTAATCCTATGGATCGAAGGCGCGTCAGCTGGTTATGCGCTTTCGCATATTAAATGCGGGTTTAAACCGGATACAATTTGAATACCTACGTGGGCGGAAAACAGTAAAAGCGGATACTTATGTTTGAAAGTTAAAAATTTCAATGCTTAACCTTTGAACACATATTTAAAACACTTCCCTGAACACATCGGACGGATCTTTGTCCGTCCCATCTATCGTTGTGTTCTAATGTACGTAATTTTTCTCCATGAGCAATTCAATGGTCCTAAATCGAATGAGCATGCTCTCGAAAGCGGTCCGACCGCCCTTGGACACTTTTTGGTCGATCTGACCACAAAACCACAAATTCACAAACGATTAACCGGATGACGGACGGGGTTCATTTTTACAGGCTAGTGTTAAAAATAGAAATAGGAAAAAGTTAAAAATAGAAATTTTTATTTTTATTTGTTCTCCGACTTTGTAATCGATTAATATATGTAAGTTTTCACTGCCGTTACATTTAATAGAATGAGACACCATAAAAAAACGCATTTTGTACGCCCGGATGGACAAACTTCCGTCATGTGTGTTTGAAGGTTAACGTTTTAACGCGTAACAAAAGCGTTGATTTATTGAAAAACTTTAAATGAAAATAAGGCAAAAGAATTAAAAACCAAAGTTATCCAAGCGCTTCAAAGACTTCACTGACTCGCCAGATTTTCAATTTTTAACGCCTAGAGTGTGAAAGATTTTAGATCAAACTATTTTCAATGTGGTTTCACATGGGTTTTTCGCTAAATTTGGTGCATGTTTCAACGGTCATTGGTGGTATAATTAGGACAGTTACCATGAACAATGCAAGATAACACCACAGTTCTTTATTCAGGGTAAGACTCTTACCGTAAGAGTAGAAAAATATTTACAGAATTAAAATAAATTATAAGATATTGGTAGATTTCGTAGAAATGGAGAAATCGTGATTTTTTCGAGAAAAGGCCGGTAAAGCCAAATTATAGAGTTCGTCAAATTTCGGCGATCTGAATAATCAAAATATGGCTCAAATGTTTGCACTGTAATTCAATTGCACCCATTTAAACTTGACCAGTTCCACCCGCACATCTTACGTTATTGAGTTTATTTGACCACATTCGCCCAAGATTAGCCATTCTGGCTGTCGTCAATTTTTTCTTACACTGTGTCAAATAGCGGCTGCCGAAGCGGTTAAGGATGTTCCCGAGCTGTTTGTTAGCCTGATTTTTGTCCGTTCTGCTGACGCGTAAGTCAAGTACAGTCTCAATCTCCTCGCCAGTCTCGTTTGCCGCCTGTCGGCTGAATCTTCCGCGCAAGGATAGATTCCGCGGTGGACCACCATGCCGCAACTCTGGATCAAAAAACCCGCAGATTTTATATTGTTTTTCGACGCGGTTAACAAGACCTAATACCGTATGTTTAATTTTTCGATAAATTAGTTCATTGTCACGACAAATAGACCAAATAAAGATGAGCAGGAACACACTGTCCTCTGAAGAAACATTTCTGGAAAATTCTTTCTGAAGCATTTTTGACAAAAAAAACGCCATTTGGGTGAAAGGTACGCGAAAAACCCGTTTATGAGTACGTTCGCGATCACACATTTGGTCGCGAATCGTTGTTCAAAATTGGATGTTTTAGACAAGGTTTCGCGACGATTTTTTTTTTTCACCTCAAAATAGTGATCGCGAAACCTCACCGAAAACATCATTTCGCGACCATTTGGTCGCGGAACCAAATTTTGAACAACACATCGCGACTTAACCATGTGGTGGCGAAATTCCCAAAATGCAACTTTTACCCCATTCCCTTTTTCTGTCGTTATTATAGTGTCATGAAACTTAAATTGAAAATTTTAAACGAACCTAGAAGGCGGTCAAATCGCTGTCGCCGTAGAGCGGGACATTTCCGGCCATACCATTGCTTCCAAACAAACTCAATATCGCTTCTGAGTTTGTCCAATTGTTTTTCAGGTGTCTGCAATTTTGCACTTATCACAACCGACGTAATAAATGTCCAAAATATCATTTCATCAAAACTTGTAAATAGTTTTGAGATTGTGTAGTCCAATTGTCATGGTTTATATAGAGACTAGGCCAATATGGATAAAGCAAAAACTTAAAAATACGTAGTGCTTTCTCAACGTGAGGCTTTACTGACCACAAAACCTATTAAGATTTCACTGTATTCCTGCGCTCATTGTGTCAATCGTGCTTTATGACGGAAATACAGTGATTTTGTTATGATATGCCTTCTCAAAAATTGGGACCCTCTTAGGTAAGTTATTATTTTTGTTTACTAATGTATGTCTTGTGTCGAACCATGACCAGAAATGGATACAGGTCGAATAATTAAAAAAACCTCACAAAAATGAATCACATAAGCGAACTGATAATATACTAAGTTTTAGTAAGTTTTAGTAAACTTCTATTAAACCTACAAATATTAACCTACAAATTCGATCTTTTTGGATATTTTCGTCATCCTTTTAATCGGATATATCGTTAATCTTTCATATTATACGCCACCTGGAGGATTATCTTACCAGTACTTATCTTACCAAGATTTGATTATATTATCACTTTTTGGACCAAAATGGATAGAGGTTTTCGCCTACGCCCTAAGTGGTTATCTTACCAAGCTTGAGTTATCTTACCAAAAACCCCTAAATGAGGTTATCTTATCAGAGAAAAACTAAAGTTTTTAACGGTTTCCGCCTGCGCTCTGAGTGGTTATCTTTTCAAAGTTGCGTTATGGTGATGTTGCGTTATGGTAATGTTGTTGCGTTATCGTGATGTTTTTCCTATTTTAGGATGTAATTTTTTTCTCAAAATTTGAACACTAATACCCTCTTATGTTTTGTACTATGAAGTGGGAAAATATATCGACGCTTGCTTCCAGATTTTTGTTATAACAATTTTAATTTTTAGAAGAGGTCTGTTTTGGACAACTGCGTCTCGTTAACACGCAATTATTATAAACACTGGACTATTTTGTGATTCGTCGACATTATAATGTACCCTGTGTATATTTTATACACATATTATTATAAAATAACCAAGACCGTTGCTCCACATTCTATTCGAATCCAGCCTGTATAAATTACATACAACTTCAACTTCACTTCCGACTCAAACATTAAGCGTTTTGGGTTTTTGGATTATATCATACCATGATGAATAAGTTCAAATATAAACGAAAAAAGGTACCCCGAGGCAAAAATATGTATTGAAACGCCGAATTTTATTTTTATATTTTGAAATAACTACCTTATAGTAGCTGTTAGAGCAGTTAAATAAATTCAAATGTTTCGGAGTTCTCTAAGCTCGTTTGTCAATTCGTCAAAACTCGGTAGGACGCGTTTGAATCTGTGAAGGATTTCTCAGTTCCATTAACACAGTTAAATTATGTTAACAGTTTTGAGGTTTGATGGTGTTAGTATAACGGGTTATGTGGTATATGCTCATAACTTATTTGATCCACTTATGAGTCATAAGTGGATCAAAGACAAATTCCTCATTGAAAACAATAGAAAAATTGGTGGTCAAGGCTTATTTTTTTTCTCTTGGAGCAATAATATTTTCCTCAATCGATCCTTACTTGGCGCCACCAACCCTTACTTAAGGGTTACTTATTTGGCGACTTCCTGTACATGTTTTCATATAGCAGAGTTTTAAAACTTTGAAGTATACTCAACTCTCAGGGGGAAGGAGTTTTTGGGAACCCGTAGGGGGAAAATGCGTGTAAATAAACACGCACTTAAAAAATTCACAATAATTCGCAATAATTCAAAAAAA
>SCLG01000180.1:290538-314196 GCA_004367875.1 Oikopleura albicans | reverse complement strand
GTTTTCATATAGCAGAGTTTTAAAACTTTGAAGTATACTCAACTCTCAGGGGGAAGGAGTTTTTGGGAACCCGTAGGGGGAAAATGCGTGTAAATAAACACGCACTTAAAAAATTCACAATAATTCGCAATAATTCAAAAAAACTGGTAAAGCCAAGTTGTAGAGCTCGTCAAACTAAGTCGATCTGACTATTCAGAAATTGATTTGCGCCACCAGGACCCACTAGAGAACTGTTTGAAATCTCCAACCTACGCAATAAATAACACCGTCAATCGAATTTTCTCGAAAAGTTGAGGGGGGCACCAATACCCATTTTGCCCTACGGGGCCTCCATATGCCTTAAATCGACGAAAAACCCAGTTGCGTGTCTATTTACACGCACTTCCCCCTGTGAGTTAACATAAGTATGATCAGAAATCCTGCGAATCCCTAAACGAAACGATCCCATGTTGAACATTCCAGGCGGTGCGTCATTCACCAACATTTCCGCAAATGCTAATTGAGCAGTAAAAAGGTAAAATATTATCATTATTTTCATATTTGACAGGCACCGATTGAATACCGGAAATGTGCCTTCGGATCAAGATGAACCACGATAAGAATACGTTTATACTATTGATTTAGATGTCGGTGCTCATCTTAATAGAAACTCGTTAGAAACTAAAAATTTGAAAGATGAAAAAGTTCACAAACCAGAACAATTAGACATCAATTCACAATTTTTATTAGCAAATTGCATGTATTCAATTTAAAACAACTTAAAACAATTTTATTTGATAGCAAAAAACTAGTAGAAATTTCGAAAATATTTGGCGATTTTCATTCGGTGCCTTTCTGGTTAATTTGGTGATTGTTATTGTATTTTTCGAGTTTTATAAGTAATTTTCAAGGGCTGATTAATTTTTCATCAATATTGTACATTCATCAATATCGTGTATATGCATTTATTACTAGACATTGTCTGAAATTTAGCAGCTTAATATACACATGCAGCATGTTAAATACAATATTTGAAGGTTCTATTAAGCACACTCTATCAAAAATAGAAAATTCACATAGTGGCTTTTGAGTGGCACAGTTCACTTGTTCCTTTTGTTCCTCAATAATCCTTGTTTCCAAATTTTCTTCAAAAATAATTCATGCCCCAGACGACAGTTGCCAAAACCCTTTATTTTCCCGGATTAAAACTCTGAACCTTTCTCGAGTTCTTTTAACTTAATTGTAAATATCTAGAGATGTTATCAGTTCAAAAGACTGATACAGTCAGGGACATATAATTGTAATAATAGTTGTAAATTTGATTTGATTTTGGGTTGAGTTGCCGTTGGGAAATTATGAAATTTTCCTTGGCGATCGGTTTCTCACTAGCGTTGGACCGAACACCAACTCAACGCCGTTTGGGTCATTGTTTTTTTAATACCTAAACGGCGTTGGGGTAATAGCAAAATGACAAAATCATCCCGAGTGAGAAATGCCCCAACGCACAACGTAATTAGGCGTTGGGTTGTGGCGTTGAGGAAATCTTTAAGAATCGCGATAGCAAAGGGACGCCTCAAAATCATAAAATATACACATTTGTAACCCCCTTATGAGGAACAAATGAACATTAACGTAGAGAGATTGTTAAAAAAAAATTGGGACGAAGCGCATATCTAGAGAGCCTTGTCTAAACAATGCTTTTTCAAGTTTTCATTCACTGGTTGAGAAAAAGTTCTTTGCTTACGGTTGCTCAACCATAATCAAGATATTTCTGTTGAATCTGGAAGCTTTTGCGGCAAAAGTTTTGCCTCTCGCAAAGACGAAAAATGATTTATACTTCTACGGTAAGTCACGACCTATTGACTTAATATTAAGTCTCCCGCAAAGTGTTAACTTATTAGTCAGTGACTTGATGAATCTGAATTCAGTTTGAAGCTTTAAACGTGTTCCCATTTGAAAATATACATTAAGAATTCAATGAAGATATATTTGCGACTAATTTCAAGATCAAGCCAAACAGAACGGATGAAATAATAAATTTTCGAAACTATCGCAGTGATTTTCAAATGCGAAAAAATAAATAGTATTACCACTTTTTGGTAACGTTGCTTGACAGCGCGTCTTAGGCCTATGTGGCCTGCCATTGGTCCTTTTTGAGCTATTTCATTCTTTGGACTTTAGAATTCAGAGCATTTCATTCTTCGAGCTTCATTGAGCGATAAAAATGACCAATGATAGGACACAGAACTCATAGGCCTCAGACGCGCTGTCAAGCAACGTTACCAAAAAGTGGTAACATTATGTATTTTTTTCGCGTTCAAAAATCACTGCGATACATATATACCATTCATGTACCGTATGTCAGGGCTCAGACTGTCGGGCTTCCCGAAATTTTCCTATGATTTTTAACGTTATAATACCGTTTATAATTTATGGCATCATCCCGATAGTCTCGAACGCCAACACACGGTTTCATACAGTGTAGCTTCGGATTTTTTTTTTCTTTCGCGTGTTCTGCTTGGCTTGATCTTCACATTGGTCGCAAAACACTGTTGGTCGCTTCAAATATGGTGGTGTGTAAAAACAAATGAAAATTTGTAAAATTATTAAAGTTAAACATTAAGTATTTCGTTCACTATCAGAGTCTTTAGACTGTTTGTCTGGTCATAAATAAAGGGATAGAATCGGTGGTTTGGTATAATCCGGAATTTCAATTAATTGACAAAAATTTCCCGATTCTACCATTTCCGTCAGGACTCGATACGCGGCTTACCTTGACTATGCTCGGTTTATAAAGCTAAGCTAAGTCAATCTCATTTCTAGCTTACCAAAAATAAGCTGAGCCAAAATCAGGTGTTGGCTTAGCTTAGTTTTGGTGAGCCAAGCTAAGCTAAGCCAATGGTGTTTTCCGGCTTACATAAGCCAAGGAAAGCCAAGCAAAAGTGTATTTCTATCCAATGTAAACTTCTGACCCACTCTCCACTCTCAAGAGCTCATAAGTTATGGCCGATAAAAAATGTTTTTTAGAAACATTCTTTTTTTAAAAGGCAGCTTACTCCAGGAGTTACAAATTCAGTATTTAACAAGCTAGCGAAGAAGAATACAAACATATTTTTTGAAATTTTTAGTTCATTTATTAAAAATATATAAAAAAGACAGTATAAAATATGTACAAGTTTCAATATCAGTCGCGCCATCGTTGCAAAATGAAATGTTTTTAATCCGTGTCCCCGTTTTGCGATAGAGAGACATCTACCGTCAAACTCAAATTAATTAAGTTTCATTCCAGACGATGGCCAATGGTCCATAAGACAATGGAACATAAGAGGAAAAAGTCGGGGTTTGTAACAAAGTTTCAACCTAACCCCAAACTCTTAAACGTTTTTTTTTATTAATCAAGGAGTTCTATTTGTCAAATTTTAAGTTGTAATATCAATTGACGGATAATATCACCTTAGATTCATTATGCACTAAAAGTAGTTGGTTTTTGAATGTTAAACCTACCTAAGTAAGTTACACCAAGTAATTTTACACTTAACAAGTTAACACTAAGTAATTTTACAGTTAACAAGATAACACTAAAAAAGTTTAAAAAAAACCTTCAGTAAGTTATCAAATATTTTTGTCGATTTTAACTAACAAATAATCTCGTCTTTTCAAGGAAACTGAGCGCATTTTATGTTTTTCAGTTTTTTCTCCCAGGCTGCGCTCTTTTGGGCCATTTTATTCATGATTTCGTCACCGCATGGCGCCAGATATTCGGTCGCGAACTTTTTGGCCTGTCGGGCGAGTTGTTTGGCGGCCAGGTCCTTATTGGTCGTACTAGCACGTAACGATATGAATTGATCGGGTGATAACGTGATATCCTCGTAAATAATATTTCCGTCTGAATCGAATGAAAAAATACTTTGCATTAATTGGCTCTCGCGGTCATAACTTCCATCAGTACTTCCTGACTCGGACCTTACGATTCCATTATCAGTTTCGATGTCGATTCCATTATCAGTTTCGACTAAAAGTGTATCTCTTCGACGGCGTTGGGACATATAAGGTTCACCACATTTTTCATAATGTGTTCGAATTCTCTCCACCAAATTAACAAAATTATCGCGGCGTTGAACGCGATTTGGACATCTCGAATGTTTAACAAAAAACACTTCCCAAGTTTCATTAATCTGCTTAACGAGTCGGTCCAGTTTTACATGCGGGTCATTCTTGTCCACCTTTTGTTTTTGCGCCGAAATTAAGGACAAAAGCACAATTGAGAGTTTCATCTTCAAACCGTTTTGTTATTTGTGTATGTGTCGTTGCGTAAAACGCAATTTTCTTTATAGAACGGTTCGATTGCCGCTAGCGGTTTTCACTGGTTTCCCGATAGCGACAGTAATCACAAAACACTATGGGTCGCTACTAAAATTACGAAACCAAATTTTACCATAATAAATATTTCATTACGTTAGAAAGATTCTCGGTATTTCGGGTCACATCAACTTCGTGGTAGGCTGTCCATTCTGGGTCAGTCTCCCTCCTAGTCGCTGAAATAATAAGAAATTGATAATGATTTTTTACTTGAAACTGTAGGGTTCTGGCACACGTTTGAAATGAATTAGAACTACCTATTGATTTCAAACTCGTGTCCGCAATTATAAATAATGAACCATATGAAACAAAATAAACATTGCTCAAAATATACACCAGTTTAGCGTGTATCTTTCCGAACAACCCAAAAAGTCGAACATGCCAAAAATGAAGACAAAATGATAGTATAAGTTGAGCTGAACGTAAATGCAATTGAAAATAAGTGTGAGCGATTTACCAGTCTTTTATTTCACAAATACAATTAGAGAAGGGAATCACTTCAAGAGATCATACTATAATAATTTTCCATATTTTTTTGAAAATTATTTCTACATTTTCAATAAGGGTTTCTTGGTATTTTTTATGGATTTTGAAGAAATAATCCATACCTAAAAATCCTTTAAAAATGTATTTTTTTCATCATTTTTAGGAAAATGTTTGATTTTGAGGTTAACCATCATCATTTTCGACCTCTTGAACTGCTCGAGCGTGCTCACAGCTTTAAGCTTTTATTAATAATAAAGCGAGTCCAGATTAAAATTATATTTACAACTGAAGTCAATTTTTCTGTATAAAAAACTTGAAATAGATTAACGGATGCAGATTAGCTGTATGAATTATTCAAAATACATATAATATGTAACATATTCCATACCTTTCATTGAAAATCTTGGCCGTTGCCTTTTTACTTCCCGATTTTTGTTTCTTTACCCTGGACCGTACATCAGTCACGCTTAATTAATTTTCTGAATTTTAATTCTTAACTATCTCTACTAGGACAAAAGATACAAGTTTTTGGTTTATTATGGGGCTAATTACAACCTTTATATTGTTGGGCATTAACAATCTTTTGGCAAACAGTTACAATGCAAAAAATATACTGGTAACAAATTATTAAAAATTGAAAAACCCAGTGTTTGGCCCCAGTCGTACGCTTTACGGTTCCGGGTTAAGCACACACGAAATTTAAAAAATGTCTTTTCTATCTCGGATATTTCCTGATTATTTTTTGCTCGACTTGCTCAGTGTCCATTCAAAAATGTTGAAGAATAAGCAGACAAAACGTCTAAGATAGCCGAAAGCTAGAAAATTTAAATTGTGAGGGTTGGCGTATTATTATTATTTCTTTTATAGCTTCCAAATGCGTATGGAATAGTTTACAGAAGCCCGTTGTCTGGAATTATCACCTTAGTTGCTGAAAGCTTATCTTGAGCCGTGTTCGTCGCTAGGTGGCTAGCACTGTGCTTATTTGGGTTCGCGAACGGCGTTTTTTTAATAAATGTTATGTAATTTAAATTATTTTATGCGAAAATGCCGAGAAAAACTTTTGGGTCAATTGTTCTCGTCAATTAAAAATATCAGATCGAAACTTCATTTGCATATCTTACTAAGGCCTGAGATTTGCTTGATTTAAGAAATTTATAAATGGCAAAAATGTTTAAGGTGAAGGGATTATTTAAGGGTGCAAATTTTTATCCTGGCGACGATCCTGGGTTGGTTTGACCTTTATTTAAAATGAGTTTACTGGATTTGCTCTACCCCAAGCGAAAATTTTAGAGGTAGTGCAAATCCACTTCAAATGGATTTGGTCTACCCCAGCAGGTAGACCAAATCCATTTCAGATGGATTTGCTCCACCTCAAGCATGACGTCAGATAAAACCGTAAATTTCGTGAATAAGCTTCGAATGACCGTATATGAGACTTATGAGCGTAACTCAGTAATAATAAAAAATCTCTTTGCCTTTGAAAATAAAAAAAAATAGAAAAAAAAAGTTCCGCTCGAAGAAGAGCAAATCCATCACCTCCTTTAAAATACGTCCATCTAGGAGTATTAAAACAAAATCCTATTTTTTGTGTATTAAACATGCTAACAATGCAGTGCATAGTCTGTTCAGTAACGAGTTTAGTATTTAATTAGAATTATTTAAAACTGGGACCAAATTGTTTCCCAAACAACAACAAAAACACAAAACCTTCCTATATGAATCATATAATATGATGTAAAAAATATGAAACTTTTAATACACCACTTGCGTCCTTATCTGGTCAACATTTTTGCCGAAAAAGCATTTTGTTACGTTGTAATGATCAGATAACGGCGCAGTTGTTAACATATAAAGATAGGTCTTTCTCTAAAATTATCGCTCAAAATTCCGGCCATATAATGGAACTAGTGTCAATAACGGCCAGATAACGGCGCAGGGGTGTATACAACTTTTTCACATTTACTACTCGAGTTTAAAAACATTTTTTCCGAAATTTGCGCAAACCCGGATAAAGATTGCACACAAAATAATCGTTGACACTTTGCTTTAATAGTTATCGACCGACAGTTTCAAAAACTAGGCCAAATAATAGTTAGTTATAGGTATCGTTACTATGCAAAACGTCAATGAAGAAACGAGTCAAGTTTTGGATTTTTTCGTTTATTAAAGATAAAAATGACAGTATAAAATATGTACAAGGTCCAACACCAGCCGGTTCATCGTGGCAAAATGAAATGTTTTTAATCTGTGTCCCCGTTTGACGGTAGAGAGCAGTCTACGGCCAAAATCAAATTAATTAACTTTCATTCCAGACGATGGTCGAATCGAGCACAAGAGGAAAACAGGACTTTTTATAAAGTTTAAACCTAATCCAATTACAAATTTCAATTCCGAAAGTTAGCTTTTTGTTTTCGTGAAAAATAAAAATAATTGTCGGTCAAACCTGATTTCCTCTTTTGTCGCGTTTTAACTTTGGAAAGTTCGATTATATCAATCGACCAAGAAAAATAGACGCATATCATCACATTTAGTGAAAAAATCGATTACATATTAAATTGGAATTACAACTTTTGTTTTATATCTTGAATTTTTAATAGTGAAACATTGCTGTGGTTTTATATGATTTAACGCATACCTTATTTCATGCTTATTGCATAATTTATTTTCCATGACTTGTTTCATGTTCTAGTTCATGATTTTTTTTATATTCATATTTAACGCGTAATATAGAATTATTATATCTATATAAATTTCAAACCACAAACGACTAGTTCTCCAAACTCTAGATATAAATGCTAGGCATAAGTCTCATTTAATACGCCATCGATTAAAAATCAATGAAAAAGTTATGTTAAAAAAATTACAGCGCATAAGTTAACACTTTTTGATGCAGTGTTAAATAATTTGATGGATACCTCGGGAGGCCTTGGCTATTCAGGGAAACTGAGCACATTTTAAGTTTTTCAGCTTTTTCTCCCAAGATGCGCTCTTTTTGGCCATTTTATTCATTCTGTCTTCACCGCATGGCGCCAGATATTGGAGGGCAAACTTTTTGGCTTGTCGGGCGAGTTGTTTGGCGGCAAGGTCTTTATTGGTCGTACTTGCCCGTGCACCTTGTTCGTCGTTGTCACTGTCCTCTTCGGTGGCCTCTGCTCCCTCCATTATATCTGCCATCAATTGCTTTTCTTGATCGGACGAGTTAAGGACGCCTTCATCATCTCCTTCGTCACGTCGGCGACGATTATTATAAGGTTCACCGCATTTGTCATAATGCGTTCGAATTCTCTCTATCAAATTGACGAAATTATCTCGGCGGGCGACACGTGCTGGACATCTCGAGTGTTTTACATAAAAAACTTCCCAGGTTTCATTAATCTGCTTAACGAGTCGGTCCAACTTTACATGGGGGTCATTCTTGTCGACCTTTTGTTTCTGTGCCGAAATTAGCGAAAAAAGTGCGAGTGAGATTTTCATGTTTAAACCGTTTTTTTTTGTTGCTTCTCTGTGTATGTGTGGTTTGGTAATGTGCGGTTATCTTTATAGAACGGTCTGGTTGCCGCTAGCGGTTCCCAATAGGTTCCCGACCGCCACAGTAATCACAATACACTAAGCGTCGCTAGATAATTACGAAACCACATTTCGCAAAAATAAATATTCCAATTATGAGTACGAATAAATGTATTCTAATAGCTATATAATTTTTCTCGTGTTGAAATAACCGTCAGTATTGTTAATACGGATGTTTCCTATTTCAAATTTTTTCCGCGATATGCCAAATTATTAGAATGGAAATCTCCAAAATTTTTACTAAACAATTAAGATAATTATCCAATACATTTTTTGGGGGAAAAGTTCTCCGTGAAAATTTTGACCAATCGTTTGGTCTCTCTTATATACCGCCGTGATTTTCAAACGCGAAAAAATAAATAATGTTACCACTTTTTGGTAACGTTGCTTGACAGCGCGTTTGAGGCCTATGTGGCCTGTCATTGGTATTTTTTGAGCGCGGTTGGCCAATAATCGAAAGGCAATTCATCGAAAAGCGATTTCCTTTTTTTTAATATTTTTTTATTACAGTCCTACCCCTCTTAAGTGCCGCACTTTAGGAGAAATATGCGTTTCCGCTATAGAAATTGCTCCGCGTTTTAAAATCAGGACGAAACAAGGGGAAACCCACACTTGTACCTAATATCGCCAAGACTTTTGTATAAGGTAAATCTAGGATGAGGCTGACATATTAGTTCGTTTATCTTTTATTCAATATATATTCGAATTTGGAAAAAAAGTATTCAATAAAGTTTGATTTCAAAACCCTTATTATGCATACCTTCACCCCATGTTTCATAGGAAATCAATACAACCCTAACTTGGCAAGCCCTCACTTTGCGCTATCTCTATAGAACTCATTACAGTCCCAGTGTGTTCAACGTAAAATAGAACGATAAATAAAAGTAGACTGTATAAATGTCCCCTTTTTCAGTTCAAGCCGTGTATGATTAACAATTAACAATTCAATGATTTGTAGGGCAATCTTTAGGAGGAAGATTTCATAAATTTGAGATGCAATTACCTAACATCTAAATCAAATTAGGACTAAACGGAAATAAAAACGTATAATCAATTAAATCAGGATTTTCAAGCTCAGATTTCCTATTTGCTTTATTTTCCTGCGGCAAAAGTTTCTTGAAATGATTTTATGTTTTTGTTTTAATTTAAACGAAGAACCATTTTTTTCTAAAAACTCCTTGTCACGTTGTTTAAGGCATTTGGTTGAGACTTGTTAATTAATGTGCATTCATGGGTGCGATTGATTGCTAAATCTGCTAAACCACTTTTTTCGTTAACCTTCTAACACATATTGCGGAAGATTGTCCGCATTGGCATATGAAACGCGTTTTTTTTTATGTTTCATTTTAGTATATCTAGCTGCAGTGAAACCAACATAGAGTACTCGATTACAAAATCAAAGAGCAAATAAAAATTAAATTTTAATCTTCATAATGAAATTCATAAATAATATTAAAATTCATAATAATATTATTTAGTCATTTATTAAGAAATCTCAAAAAGAGGTTATTTGTAATTAAGGATGGTCTGCTCGATTTTTTTACAAACATGCATCAAAAAGAACACCTTATTGTGGACAAGGCATACATTCCATCATATTGAAAATGCCATGTACACATTTTCCCCACTTTTGGGAATCATTTCCCATCTTTTCACGCACCATAAGTTATGGTCCATAACTGTTGACAGTGACCTTGAATTTCAGCCTGAACTTGGCACGTCCGGTTTACTATTTTTGCTTCACAGTCTGAACGGTTTTGTGGATCAATTTTGTTTTTTTGTGGAAAAAGTGTGAAATAAAAAACTTTACAAATTTGTAAGAAAACATTTTCAATTTTTAATTTATTTTTTTAAATATTGGAAAATTAGTGTTTTGACCTATTTTCAACTGAAAAAAAATAACCATCCAATAAAAAATCTGAAAATAATTTCTTACAGTTTGGTAGCGAAGGGCCTTAAGATTATCAGAAAGAAAGAATCAAATAAATATCATTTGGCGTATTAACTCTGAAGCTTTTTTTGCACTCTTTGGGACTATATTTTTGCAGAAAAATGATAATGTTTGGTGCTGTTAGTACTCAAAGCGAGATTGATTTGACCCCAAAGTTACTGTGGAGTTACCCTAAAGACTCCTTATGATGATAAAAGTCAAATTAAAATAAAAGAAGAACGCAAACAAATTTTAGCAAATAGCAATCGTGGGAGTGATTTCCCAGTTTATCGAAAAANTTTTTTTTTGTATAACAAGTTTCAAACATTTTTGTTGCACAGATATATCCATACTCACCGGATATCCGCAAAGGGCAAAAGTGACCAATAGTGATATTTTTTTTGCTACGTAAATTCAAAATTTCTGAAACGCGGAATATAGGTTCGCATTTGTTTTCCGCTCATTTTGCCTAATCTGTTTTTTAATTAATTAATTTCTCTGTTACTTACAGATCGAAATGTATTGAAATTCTCATCAGTTTGCGATTTTCAAGAATATGACGGCAAATAAAGCAAAAAACGATTAGGCATATTTAGCCCATATCCTTTATCTCTTAGAAAGACCTTTCGGACGAAAAATATAATAATAAATACAAAAAAAAAATAAAAATACGGTTTGTGATGTTGTTTTGTGAAATCATGAATGTTTGATAATCCAACTTGGATTGAAAAAGAAAATGAAAACAAAAAAAAACAAATCAAGCGATACCGAAAAAAATATCTAGAAATTTCTGACTGAAATTACGATTTTCTTATTGGGGAATTCAGCTGGTGGTGTAACCCCCTTAAACATTTGAAAAATAAAAATAGTTTTTTTAATGCGTAAAATTCAAAAAAAATATAATCGAAAAAACTGCCGGTTAACGGAAACTGCCGGTTAACGGATACATGCGTGGGCGTTTTTACTGGAAAACTTTTGACCAAAAAACTGCCGGTTAACGGCAAATAGCGTAGGCGCGTTCGGTTAACGGGGGTTCGGTTAACGGCGCACCCTGTGTATGTATTCAATGTGGTGTAATGAAAAAATGATGTTGAGTTGTAAACAAATCGAGCATACCACCCATAAAAGCTTTCACGCACAATTTTTTCTCTGTCATATTGTTCCGAAACTGTTAAATAGTCAACGGCCCACTAGCCTACAAAAATGAACCCCGTACCGTACGTCACTCGGTTAACCGTTTGTGAATTCGTGTTTTGTGGTCAAATTAACCAAAAAGTGCCCAAGAGTGGTCGGAGAGCATTCGAGAGTATGACCATTCGATTTCAGTGAAAAATAACGCAGATAAGAACAAGAAGAGTGATAATGCGGACAATCTTCCGAATCTGTGCTCACGGAACTTTGTTAAATATGTGTTTGAAAGTTAAGGACGGGATAGCTGTTATGTACAAACTGCAGTAAATCAGTAATGTCCATTATTGTCACATTTTTGATGTTTTTTCACAATTCAAGGTGTTAGCTAATGTCCTCAAGCATGGCGAAGTTCATTTGGTCATGAAATTCTAGAAATTTTGATGTTTCAAAATTCCGATAAAAATTTGAGTTAAAAAAAATGTTTCATACAATTTTTGAAAAATAAATATTATTCACTTGTTTTTTCAAGTTTAATTTGTTCATGATGGTACATGTAGTCTACATTGTAGACTCTACAAAGTTAGAAGAAATGATCAAATATAATTTGGTTGCAAAATTCGATCAGAGTGACAACGCAAGACAGAGAAACAGACCAATAGAAGGACGGTAAACGCTGCGTAGGCGTAGCGGTGATGGAGGTTAATTCGAAGGAGGCGAGCAATTGGAAGAATACCAAAGATACAATTATACAATACTTTTTATTTGTTATTAGAAAGTTCGTTGATCATTATTCATTTATTTATTTATTCATTCATTTGATCAAAAATCCCAACAATTTTAGATATCAATCAAACAAATCGGTCCGGTAACACTATGGAGTTAAAGTTTTTCCTTTGAATCATTTTGATGAAAAAATATCCGAGTAAACGGTTCAGGATACTTTTTGAGATTTGTTTTTGAGCTAAAATAGGGCCTGTAGCTACATGTAGAGGGTATATGTATTCATATATTGCAATATATTGTGTTGTTATATTTTCTCATGTTCTGGTCCGTCAAAAATGTTTGTAGACTCATGCAAAATTAAAATTGTATTGTTCGCGCACTTCGGGAGAAGTGGATTAATTTCCGATCACATTTTTCACAAAATTCTCACGGGTAAATTACATATTACTTGAAAATTTTAAGAAATTGTAGAAGACACAGACTCTAGTAAAACTATTGGATCCAAATGAATTAAAAAGTAACACCGTGATTTTTTATATGTCAGATTTCTTAGCCGTACAACCCAAAGATGAACAATAATGCCAATTTTTGTATTTATTCACTAGCTTTGATGACTTTAATGAAAATTTCCTTGTGATGCTTCATTTTTCTAAATATGAACAACAACAAAAAATTAAATACACAAGATATGCCGTTCACTGTTATGCTTAACGATATTCCGTTAACACTGGACGATTAACGGGTTTTTGAACGGTTAACGGCTCAATTCTTAGGCTTTTGTTATGGGAAATTTTAAAAATCGAAACTGGACGGTTATCGGGAAATAGGGTTGATGGTTAAATAGCCATTTTATATGAAAACTTGATCTCCTATAAGTTAGAGGCTATAACACGTTACTCATCAATATTTTACTATACACTCCCTGTGCACTTATCTTGCACATTCGCGGACCGAAAAATTGGCCAGATAAGTGCAACTGGCAAGATAAATGCACATGGCGTAGGCGGATTAGCTGGAAATCATGAATTTTTAAAGATTTGGCAAGATAAATGCACGATCTGGAATATTTCGAAGCTCTAGAAGCTTTTTCAAAAACGACTATCTATATAACGTTAACAAATTCTAAAAAATGAATCTGATGTACACTTGTTGAAAAAATTGTGGATTAAATGGCGAAAACAAAAAAAATATTTTTATTCTTGGCTGTCGCAGGTAAAAGTTGCTAGTTTCATAGACGCTAGTTTCATGGCGTTTATATTCTAGTCTTAATTTCCAGTTAACCACAAAAAACGAAATAAACAGCGCAATATGATTAAGGTCACCTTGAAAATATTGAATTCCTTAGGTTCGGGTTATGGTGTTTTCGTCAAAAAAAAAATAGTCGTCAAATAAATAGTTTCGTCAAACAAAATCGTCAAACAAATAGTTTCGTCGAAAACGAGTCGTCAAAGAACTTCGTCAAAGAATTATTTCGTCAAAAAACTTGACGAACACAGTGTTCAACACACTTATACAATTTTCAATAATATTTTCATCAAAAATTTGACGAACCCGCTAATATTTATTTGTGAAAACTACACCATTTTATATATGCTCAAGCTATTTATGGGCTATTAGAATTTTTTGGCGAGATAAGTGCAAAGTGCGTAGGGGAAGGTGATGGAAAATATTTTTGGAAAAAATTGGCAAGATAAGTGAACCATCAGGCTTTTGGCAAGATAAGTGCACATAAAGTGTATAGTTTACTATATATTTTACCATCAATATTTTTGTTTTACTTTATCATACTTTTCAAAATTTGGACTCATTGAAAAACTTTCAATATTGCTATGTATGACATAAATTTTAGGGAAACGAAGATAAAATATTCGAAATAATTTACTAAAAAACGTACGATTAATGGAGCCTGGACGGTTAATGGTGCACCGTGTAGGAATTAGCTTTGTAAAAACATTAGCCCAAAAATTGAACGGTAAACGGGGTTTCGGACAGTTAACGCCTAGACGGTTAACGGCATATCCTGTGTATACATTTTCGAAATTTTATGGCATTAAAATTCATGTATTTAACTTCCGGTTTAACGTTTTTATTTTTTTTTCCGTTTTCGGTACAAAGGGTCGACCTTCAAATGAGAAAAAACAAACAGGAGCTGTTCAACACAATGATAGGTTTTTCATTGATTTATTAGAAAATAAAAATGACAGAAAAATATACAGATTTAACACCAAGTAGTTGATCGTGGAAATGAAATGTTTTTAATCCGTGTCCCCGTTTGGCGGTGAAGAGTGAGCGCTAAAACCGCCAAAATCAAATTAATTAACTTTCATTCCAGACGATGGTCAATTGAGTACCGGAGGAATAAACAGGCAGATTGAGAGCGGGAAAAGTTTGGCTAATTTAATCCGTTTTCTTATCGAAAACTTTCTTTATCGCTTTTTCAGGAAGGTATTGTTTAAAATAACAATCGCGGTCCTTTTTGGGAGGGAAAGCTTTTATAATTTTGCTACATATTTTTTTTGAGTTTCGGGTTTCTGAAATTTTTTTAGGTACTTTTTTGGTCTAATTTCAGATTTCTTAGACGTTTGTAATTGCGAACGTAAAGTATTTTATAGTTTCTAGTATGTACATATGTCCGCCTGATTTCCTCTCTTGTCGGGTTTAACTCGTGAAAAAAAAACGGTCAAATTTTACAGCACCATACACTGATTTGTTAACTAATCAACCAATCAGCTTCGGTTTAAGGAAATTTGGCACACTGCAAATTTTTCAGTTTTTTCTCCCACGATGCGCTCTTTTTGGCCATCTTATTCACGATTTGATCGCCACATGGAGCCAAATATTGCGTGACAAACTTTTTGGCTTGTCGGGCTAGCTGTTTGGCGGCCAGGTCCTTATTGGTCGTGCTGGCCCGTTCGTTTTTGTTGTCAGAATCTTCGGGATAAACAACTGCTCCCTCCATTAAACTTGCCATTAAGTTGGCAAGTCGTTGTTTGTCATTATCGAATATAGGATCCGAATATGTTAATGCCACAGAAAGTGAATCAGATTCGGAGTTTGATAATGCTGAAGCTAGTACCTCCGTTTCGGCTCTTGTTAACGCCACAGCTAATAAATTTGGTAAGGCATCTAAGGAAGCCACTTGTCCATGTTCCACTTGTCCATGTGCCTCGGCTCGCCGGCGCCGACTATTATAAACCAATCCACACTCATCATAATGTCGACGAATTTGGGTACCTACCAGTTTGACGAAATTATCTCGGCGGGCGACGCG
Organism: Oikopleura albicans; assembly: GCA_004367875.1. NCBI lineage: Eukaryota > Metazoa > Chordata > Appendicularia > Copelata > Oikopleuridae > Oikopleura > Oikopleura albicans. The sequence continues at coordinate 298,750 of SCLG01000180.1, read as the reverse complement.
TTTTGCACATCTCGAGTGTTTCACATAAAAAACTTCCCACGTTTCATTTATCTGCTTAACCAGTCGGTCAAGCTTCACATGCGGGTCATTTTTGTCCACTTTTGGTTTACCTTTTTGCGCGGAAATAAGTGAAAAAAGTACGAGTGAGAGTTTCATGATTTTTTTTACAATAAAAATAAATCTATCTTGTATGTATGGTTTGGTAAATGCGGGGTTAACTTTATAGAACGGCTTAATTGCCGCTGGCGGTTTCCAAATTTATCCGGATCTTGACAAGAGATCTGAGAACACTAAGAGTCGCTAGAAAAAATAATAATAAAGGAAAAATAAATTTGAGTAATTATTTGCGGCTAAACACGTTTCTTGTGTGATTTGAAATGGCGACAATCTACGCCGCTAAATGGGACTAACGTGCGCTGTCCCTATCTACAAACGTATTACCCTATTACCGCATTTGTGCACATGTTATGTACAACTAAATAATGTTTCGGTTTATTTTATTTTTAGACACAATGTCATGTTTTCGCATAAAATTACGGCTGTTGGCTGACTTACTTTGGATTTTTTTTTTGTAATAGTTACTCCAAATAAAAAGATGCTGGACAATAATATATCAAACATTCGAAAAACATAATTATGCTGTATTTCAATCTATTTTACCATAATGCACCATTTAGCGATGAATATTATTTTGACGTTATTCCACGGACTTATTAAAATTTTGGCAGTTCATGAGGAGTTTGTGAGTTCGTCTTTAATTTCCAAAAAAATCATTTTCAAATTTCGATGAATAAATTTTGGAAGAATAAATTTTCGTAAATCATAATATTAAAACCCAAATTTATAGACAATCAAGCACAAAATATTTACTCATAATATTATTAATATGAATCATTACTCATGATAAGTCATGACAACATAGTGACTCCTGATAATATTGTGAGTCATAATTTACAACACCTTATAATATTTGACTGATAATAATACTATCGCAGTGATTTTCACACGCGAAAAAATAAATAATGTTACCACTTTTTGGTAACGTTACTTGACAGGGCGTCTGAGTCCTATGTGGCCTGTCATTGGTCCTTTTTTGAGCACGTCAGGTCATTCACCAAAAGGCAAATCCCCGTTATATTATGATATAACTCATAGATTATGACTCATAGTTTATGAGTCTTTTATAGTATATGAGTCATAGTAATTTATTGTTAGTTTATGTGGTATCTCATTTTTCTGTATTCTTCATTTTTTAACGAAAAAAGCACAGTCTGGTATTGAGTGCAATTTTGCCGAACTTCTGAACATCCGATTGTACTAATTAATGATAGAATAATCTCGGTTGGATACTACCCGAGTAGCTCGTGTACAAACGTTAGCTGTGAAAAATTACTTACAGTTTAAATCGGATAAGAATTACAAAACTTTCTAAACAATCTTCAACGTTAATCCGGAATGGTTCATGATAGCTAAAAATGTACCGGGTTTCAAAAATTCTGAATTAATAAACAAGTTCTTATATTCTATAGGGCGGTAGTAATTACTGAATATTTTAACACTGGCAAATAACGTCCGTACTTAACTTAAAGTTAAATTTTAAAGTTAAGTTTTTTTAAAGTTAATTTTTCTTTTTAACCCTAGAGATAAAAATCCATGTCGATAAAAAAATAGTTACGCCACACTGGCTACAACAGAGTATATATGGTAAAATTGTATTACACTACGTTTACAGTGTTACTTTTCTGGCATAATATTTAGTACCGTTAAATATTTATTGCCGTTTTTTCGTGAGCGGTTTATTATCTATGACTAATCCTTAAGCACCGATAACAAACAATGACAATAATCATGATTGCCAAAAATAATGTTCACATTCTGGAATTGTTTTGAGCATGCGACGTTTGAAAAAAAAATCGAATTAGGCTTGAGCACTTCCTGACTCTAAATGGTCTAAAGGTTAAACACCACGCGTCCTACCTCAAAATAGTTTTATGTTTTTCAATGTTTCGACTAAAAATTAATGTTTCCCCTGTACTTTTGTGATTACGTTTATAATGTAAATACGTTGGTGACTGAAATCGTTGTTTAAGGTTTTAGTCGCGGTTCAAATTAGCGTCATATTAATAAGAAATATACGAAACTCCCTGTAATACTGTAATTTTGTTTTTTCATAGTTCATAAATGTTATTTTAGACATCTGAAAACTCCGTATTATCCAGCCAAGCACGTATTAAGTGGTACAGTCTTTACTCTCAATACGGACGATTGCGTCCAATACGGACGCTTTTGTGAAAAAATGTCGCCAAAACAGTCTAATATGGTCAGTTTTTGATAATTGATCCCAATACGAACGATATTTTTGAACATCAAAATCGTCCGTATTGGAAGTAAGGACAGTGTATCTAAAGCGATGATGGAAAGTTATGGCGAAAAAATGTTTGCGGCAAGGTTTAGAATGTCTAGTACAATTTAGCTAATTTAGTCGTCAAACATTGGCTTATTTTGGTTCACTGANTGTTTCGACTAAAAATTAATGTTTCCCCTGTACTTTTGTGATTACGTTTATAATGTAAATACGTTGGTGACTGAAATCGTTCTTTAAGGTTTTAGTCGCGGTTGAAATTAGCGTCATCTTAATAAGAAACATACGAAACTCCCTGTAATACTGTAATTTTGTTTTTTTCATAGTTCATGAATGTTATTTTAGACATCTGAAAACTCCGTATTATCCAGCCAAGCACGTATTAAGTGGTACAGTCTTTACTCTCAATACGGACGATTGCTTCCAATACGGACGATTTTGTGAAAAATTGTCGCCAAACCAGTCGAATATGGACAGTTTTTGATAATTGATCCCAACACGGACGGTATTTTTGAACATCAAAATCGTCCGTATTGGAACGAAGGACAGTGTATATAAAGCGATGATGGAAGTGTTTTTAAGTGATACGTTATTGGCATAGGTTAAAACTGTACTATAGTAGAGTTTTCGCCCGTGAAGTCAATGATGTGGGTTTGACTCTTGTTGAAGGTCACCTATTAGGTTGGACACCTAGTGGGTGAACCAACTAGTCACGGGGACATTGGCGTCGTTTTTTTGGACCGCACCAGGGGCTAAGTTTACAGACTCGTGCAAATGGGTTTCGGTCCTCTTTGCCAGCTGGACTTAACCACTGGGGCACCACTACATATATAATAGGGGTTCCTTAAATGAGCGATTATTAGGGTTAGGGTTTAGGAATTTCCTATGTTTTCCTTCTGCCTTATGCAGTCGTACTTCCTGTAATTACGCAAATACACTTCCACACCATGATCAGCTCACCATGGTGATGAAACCGAACCGAAGGTGAAAAAATGTTTGCGGCAAGGTTTAGAATGTCTAGTACAATTTAGCTAATTTAGTCGTCCAACATTGGCTTATTTTGGTTCACTGATGCAATTTTAGCATGATCTTTAGGGTGAATTTTAGCAATATTTATCTGAGAAAAAAAGTTTAACAGAATTCTTGATACAGTCCATGATTCCTTAACGGCCATTTTCGGTCGTTATGGGGTTAACGGACGTGGAATTAACACCAATGTTGGAAAAGTTGGCCAACGCTCCACATTTCCCCAACGCCCAACGCTCCCAACACTGAATAATACCCATTATAGAATCGAGGACTGTACATGCAATAAATTGTGCCCCAATTTGGCTCATTGTTGCCTACCATTCAAGCCCAGAAATATTTTTGAACATGCAAGAATATTCAAATTATAAGATGACTCAATATGGATGACTCAATCGAGGTCGTGAAATTTTTCTGTGTTAAAACGACACAATTATATCTTTCAAGTTTTATGGATTTACACAAAAGATAAGAGATCCCAAGACGGTAAATTCTTGGATGATCCGGAGCGAGACGTAACATGCGGAGATAATTTGTTTTTCGGATTAACCCGACCATCCATGGCCTTACCAATTGGCTAGAGCCGGATTTTGAAAATATCTTGAGTTGAAAATTTGTTGAAGTAGAAATTTTGAGCAAAAATTCGGATGCTTATTAAACGCGTGTGCTTGCCACCTGCATGTAATTTTATTTTAACGAAGACTCTTTCTGCAGAGTTCGTTGTATTTTAGAATTCGGGGGATTAATTTATTATTACCTACTTCACTGTCAAGCACTAAATAACGATAACGAGTCGGTATTAACAACCCAAAATTTGTCACAAAATTTGACAAAAAATACAGTTATAACTCAGATTAGGGGCGTTTTCAATTTTTATAACAACTATTTTTATGACCGTTTTTGACTGTTTTGACAAAAAAATCTGAACCGAAAGTGTCAACTCGTTACCACACCAACTGAACACCCTTGATCACCATGAAGATAAAATAAAATGCCGACTTTTTATGTAGCTAGTAGTTGGTTCTAGGACTAGTATTCGGACATCACGTTTTGCATAATAAGAAGTGTTTATCTGGTACTTTATCCATCACACCCTTAGTCGGATTTCGCACTGAATACTTTGTCCACACACAGTAGATGTAACATGCGTAATATCGCTGCTCAAGAGTAGCCGTACTCAACATCGGATCAACTCTGAACCCTATTTTGGAGCAAACGCTAATCGGATCACCTGCACATTAGCCATCACGCTTTTCATTTCAACAAATTGTTGATTATGATCTGAATGTCAAGGTCGAGTACACAAAAAATAATATTTGTGTGAGTTCAGTTTTTGCAGCAAAGAACGAACAAAGCCACGTAACAAATACATGTATTTAGGAATAGTCATGTAAATCTTCGTTCCACTGTGTGAAAGTGGCCCCATAACCGCATATATCACTCACGTTACGTTTCAAAGGGCTTCACAAATGCGAAAACCAAAACTTATAAAACGAAATTTTGATAAAATAAGTGATGATACGTATAGGGTTTATTTTAAGTTAATTTATTTTGTGTGGGGAAAATGTTCAATGGAATGAAGTACAGTTAGTCCTACAGTGTCTTTCACAAATCTTGGCATTTCAAATTGGCCAATTTCTTTTTGAATTTTTTACCTTTAACTACAATGTTCAATCCACCCGCGCATTTTGTCAAATATCGCTCGCCAAATTTCTTAGAAGTCGATAAGCACAGTTGGTTACGACAATGCAACCTTTCGAAGAAGACGTTATCACAGAAAGAGGTTTCTCGGAGAATAAATTTTCCGGGTAAATTATATTAATGTATGTCTCGCATAAATTTAGAAAAAGTAATTGGCTTTTACGCATTTCATTAGCGCTTATTTCTACATCAAATCGAAATCAAACATTTTAGGACAATTCATTTTAGTTTTATATCTGATATAAAAGCTTGACAAGCTATACTATATAGGCTACAGTCCTTACTCCCATTATGGCCGGTTTCGGTTATTGAAAAAACGGCCCTAATGGGATAAATGGTCGTAATGCGATTAGCGCCCCTAATAGGATTAATTTGGGCTACTGTATCCCGGATACATTTATATGAAAATGGCTTGTTGAACTTGTAAATGTTAATTTCATTCCATATTTCATGATTTATGTGACAACTTAGCATTCGAAGGTTAATTTTTGATTTTATTTGAATTATTGCTTATTTTTGACGATACTTCTCCAAAAATATCTTAGCTATCTCAGTTGGTTTTGTTAAATAAGCCATTTTAATACACACATATCTACAAATAAATGACTTACGGCATGAAAAACGGCCCTTTATGGCCCTTTAATTCTGTAATATGGAATTTGTGAGCTCAAAAAACGTCCGTATAAACAAGCGGCCGTAATGGGATAATCTCTTTTTTGACGGAAAAAGCGGTCGTAACGGGATAAACGGCCCTAATGGGAGCCCCGGTAATGAGAGTATGGACTGTGTACGGTATAGCCTATATTATATATACGATTGAAAATCATGTTTTTTTTTACCATTTAAATGCATTGAATCTGACATGTAAACTTGACGACTGAGTCAAATTTGTTTACTCATGTTTTTTTTTGATAATTTGTTTACTCGTTTTTTAATTAATTTTACAAAATAATTGTGCTGGCCGATCCTTAAAATGTGACTCAATCTGCTGGACAGCTTTCACTTTGTCTGTTTTGCTCAATCTTGTTTCCAATTCGTCCGCTACTTTTAGGGGTACTTTACTAAATTAGTATTATATGCAATTAGCCGAAAAGGATGAAACCACAAAACGCCGAATGATGAAAAATGTGAAATCAGAAAACGGCAGAAAATTAAAACCTTAATTTTTTGATCTAAAACTTTAAGTTTACTAATAGTATAATCTCGCTTTTATTGATAATGTAACATTTACAATATTTCCCTTTCCTCGTTTCATATATGACTTTTCGCATTCATGTGGGGTATTTATACAGTTTGGTAACCCTAGCTGTATCCTTTTGAGTATCGTCTAAGTTTGGCTGTCTAAATGACCGACGACGACGTCTCTCGGCCGAATCGGGCGGCGGCGGTCCACCGTTAGGAATTTCCGGGTCGTATGTACCACAGTTTTCGTATTTTTTCTCTAATCGGCTCAAAACCTTGACTAATTTAATTTTCGTGCCATTCTCTCCACAATCTAAAATAAAGTCATGCTAGTGGAATTATGTTTGATCTGTTATAACAGTCCTTACTTAAAGAATGGCCTATAGTCTATAGCCTATAGAGTAAAATTTATAGTGGACATTTGCTACGAACGAATCTTTAAATTATTCATTGGCGCTTTGGTCCGAAATGGAAAATACAGCCATGGTAATTTAGAACTAATCTGTTAACACCATATGCCGTTTTGTTGAAAAACCGTTTTGTCGAAATAAGTTTTTTTGTAAAATTTGAAATAATTACGAAAAATCGGGTAAACTTTTTGGGTAGCTATAGCCTATAGCCTATAGGCTATAGACATTACGTTGAGGTACGATTTTACGGTGTTATAAATTATAGGAATTTGTGAACCATATGGTCAGGAGCAGTTTTGCGAAAATGCGACTAACCTTAACGACGGCCGGTCAGGGGCCTATTTTATGATGAGCCGAAAAACATTATAATAATGCAATTTGCAGTCCGACCGATTGTGCCGAGCCCTGACATCCGTGTTTCTCGTATGTGCAATTATAATTTTTCTGCGACTGTTAGAATCTTGAAATCAACAAAGTACAGTAAAATCGATTTTTACCGTGGTAAACATTGCAAAATGGTAAATATAGCAAAACTAACCATGACTGTTATCAAATACGTGTCATGAAAATCATCAAATTGGGGTTATATGGGGTCGATCCCTTTTCCCAAAAACTGATACCATAGTTCTAACCTGAATACCACGTGGACCACATATAATCGACGTGCTCTCGAAGCTGCTGAATTCTTTCGGGAGGCGTAAAAGTGCGACCCGCCGCTGCTGCCGCCGATATAAGAAAAACGTACAGTTTCATTTTTTACGTTCAAATTCTTGGAATCGTCCCATTAGATTCATTTTATAGTCCAATTTTTTGTTGACGTAAATAGTACAACTCTCCAGCTAGCGCCATAATATAAAAATAATTGAAAAAATGACTATTATTGGACTCGCGAGCGCGCTTTTTTGGATCAATTTGGTTTGGACCAAAACAAGGTGTGTTCATTTCAAGACTTATTCAATTCATCGTTGGGACTTGTCATCTTTTAGAAGGTCTTTTAAAAGCCTAAATAATTATTCTGATGTGTTTTACATTAGAAGGCTTATACCAGTGTTCGAAAACATCCGAGATATTTGGATGTTGATTGGCGGTAGATGATCGCAGGTCAGATGCGGATGGGCTGTAGATGGTCGACCATCCGCCCATCGACCATCCGGGATGGTCGATGGTCGACAATTTTTTTTTCTATTTGTGTAATCTGAGCAAAAGTTTCGAGAACCAGAGAATCCGGCACGGAGCGTGCGCAGCGCAGCGAGTGCCGAGATACCCTCTACGAATAAGAATCCGGCACTAGTGCCGAAATACTTTCTACGAATGAGAATCCGGCACTAAATTGAGATAGTTTTATAATAATGAGATTGCTTAACTATATTTTTATGTGTTTTATCTTTTTTTAATGAAATAAATCATGAATTTGATTTTTTTATTAGGGTTTTAATTAAATACAATTTATGCAATACGATAATAAAATAAATATATTTTAAAACGACAAATAAATACAGTTGATGTGCACACAACACGACGCTGCACAACG
>SCLG01000180.1:250631-274839 GCA_004367875.1 Oikopleura albicans | reverse complement strand
CAATTAATAATTGTCATTTCGTTAATCGACTCAGAAGTTATGTTAACTTTAGTTAAGTTAACAGTTTTCCGCCCACACTCTGCCCAGTTAATTGTGAACCGTTGTATTTTGTTCTTTCCATTTATGTGACAGTAGCAAACTAGTATGCAAAACAATATTACCACCGAAATTACTTTCCTTGTACATGTTCTGATAATCATAATAAAGAGTGAAACATTAGAGTGCACCCGGTGTATATGAACTTGGATTAATCTCCGTTGATGGCCTACAAACGATGAACTAGTCTTCTAACTAATATCCCATACAACAATCCAATGTTCTGTTATCTAAATATAATTGGGTATTAGCACCGCTCACATTATTCAAAAATAAAGTAACTTATATTTGTGCTAAATAAACGTGATGGATTAAAGTAGCGGACAAAAAAAAAAGCAAAACGGCACTTTTCCAATTGGACAAATTGGAATCCGGCAAATTCTAACCCCGATGTTTATTATGTAATTNTCTCTGAAATACCCACCCTATTTGGAATGTAAGCCGATTGCGAAAAAAAAATGTGACCAAGTTTAAAATGACTTCAGTTGACTACAAATAAAAGAAACACCGGGTCCTGTAAGGATAGCGAAAAAAGTATTTTGGACTGTTGGACTTTACCTAAAAACAAAAAAACTGGTAACAACGTCCAATAGAATTAACGCAACCGAACAGTAAATGCGAAATCGTATTTATTAACCCATTTATTTTTGCTTTCAAAGTTCATTAGAAAATGATAAGTTCGAGTCTTGTCAGCCTTGTCTTTTTTTATTCTGCTTATATTTAATGGTTCCGAACCAAACATACGTATGCATACAGCTACAAATAGCCTCATCATGACATTTTTGAGAAATTAAAAAAAATGTATCTCCTATTTTTGTTCCAATATTTTCTTCGTGGAGTTGGGTTTGACCCATCTATCGGCGATTTTTGATTCGAGGCCGTTCTGAATCAAAACTTTTGATGAGATAGAAGGAGAAATAGGCCGTTGTGTGACGATCGTCACAGTGTGACCTCCAAGAGTTAAGAAACATCTACGGAGTTGATGTTGCGGATCATCTTTCTGGACGTTATTTTTAATAGTAAATATTGTGAACAACGGTACCGACCCGGATGGACCGTACAAATTTGTCCATACAGTACCATACAGTATGGTATAAACAGTGTGTATTTTACTTAGTTGAATACTCAAACCTAAAAAATGATTCAGATTATTGTGCAAGAGTTATTTTTAAAAATATAGCGTAAACCAGAACTTAAACCTAGATGACAGCTCTAAAATAGTGGTATATATGAAATCAAGTTGTTGATTTTGAAATGTTTTTGACCAGTCTGTCATATAAATGCCAAAAGAGAACATTTGCCAAGGCTTCAATATTTGTTGCAAAATTACATATTCCGAAGGCGAGCCAAAAAGGCTCCAATCAGAGGCAATAATATTTAATTATAAATATGGTGTCCATAATGGATACACTCTGGCCAGATTTCTATATTGATTATATATTCTATTATGATACGTATCAATATATATATACGTATATACGTATCAATATGCTTAAATATACACAAAGTTAATATAAAGGCTCCAACACAAAAATAATCGCAGGATATGGCAACGTCCTTTCTGTTGCTCTCGCTTTTGCTTCATTCGACTTGTAAGTTTTGATAGAATTATAGTAAACATCTTCATACTAATTTAAAGATAATTTAGAGATATATAAATACTAATGCACAATGGGTATGTTCTGATTTTTCCCCTTAATATTTTTCTCGCCTACGAGAATTTCATTAAAAAACGTTATGTACATAGGGTGCGCCGTTAACAGCCAGCCTTAAATTTTCCAAAAACCTGCATCTTAAGGGCAAATATGCCTGTTAACGGTCCAATGCGTTGTATGTAAATTACATTGTAAATTACATTGTATTATACAATTATCTCTGGGAAATTTTTGGACCAAGACGTGCTTGCTAACGGCGCACCCTGTGTATATAAAATTATACTTATAACAAATTGATAGTCAATTATGAAACATTTACATTGTGTAGAACATTACAGGTGTAGAACACTTCTTTGGTATCCCCGTAGAAACGAAATGCCTACGCACTGCGGGCACCGCGCTCTTTCCTAGAAAAAGTTCATCAGGGAAAATTCACAAATTTTTTTTTTAGAGAAAATTCAAGCATTGGGTTTTCCAAGAAAAAGTCTTTCAGGGAAAATTCCAAAATGGTTTGTCCATTGGACATCATTTTCTTGAAGAAAAGGTTTATCCAAGAAAACGTTGATCAGGGAAAATCCAAAACAAGCATCGTTGTTCCGATTCGCATTTCAAAAGCAGCTTCTTCTTTAATTATCATTTGTGTTTTTTCCGGGAAAATCCACTTGTGGTTTATCCGAAAAAATGTTTTTCAAGGAAAACGTTTTTCCAAGAAAGGGGTTTATCAAGGAAAACTTTTATCCGAGAAAACGTTTATCAGGGAACTTCCTCTTTTCTCGGATAAACGTTTTTTTGGAAAAACCGCGGTGCCCGTACTGCGCACATTTTTTTTTCTTGATTCCTTATCGGATCTTTCATTTCTACTTTTTTGTTAATATTAAAACACATCCTCACCATACTCACCATATTATAGTCTTAAGCTTTATCCTAAAACATAAAGCCTCGCGTATTTGAAAAAAATTATGAAAGAAAAGTTGAGAAAATTACGTTATTTTAATACATCCTTGAATTTTATCTCTTTCTAAAAGAGCCCTACTAGGACTTTTCTATAGTTAAAGAAACTTTAGACTCGTATCTTGGCGCCTATAGGGCTCCTTATCGTTTGGAATTTTTCAAAAACACGGGTCAGATGCCGTCTGTTCAGTACGATAAACGCCAACAAAGTCCAATTGCCGACCTGCTTCTTGCAGTTTCGGGACACCTTTAGTAGTAAAGTTTCACTTTGTCTAAAGTTAGACTTATTTCTAAGTGTGCCCTAATTCGCTATAACAACTCCGTAGGGGTTTATTCGGCCACTTTCGTTTTCAAAAAAAATGTTTGTTTTAAAATTTAACAGTTTGGTGTTCCACGAAAGATTTGAAAGAAAATCAGGACACAAATGTCGAGTGGTTACATTCGCTGCCTGAAATTTTCTCCCAGGCTGTGGTTTTGCTAAACAACCCACAAGAAATGAGTAAAGGGTTCTCAACCAACCTTATGATATACAATATAAATTACTTAACCCTTTACCTCCGCTCTTATTTGTCACAAATTTCCCGAAAACCAAATTTGGAAAACAATGATACGGCACAACGAGTAGACAAATTGTCTTGAAGTATTTGAAGGACAAATGACAATTAATTATTGTCCATTATTGTCAATTATTGTCAATTATTGTCAATAATTGTCAATTATTATCAATTACAGTCCTCGTACCCGAAACGTCCGTACCCGAAACGTCCCATTCGTCCCGAAACGTCCCAATTTTTTTTAATTTTTTCAGTGTACCCGAAACGTCCCATTATAATTTTTTCAAAAATATTGACATTTGTTTCCATGAAAAACTAAATCCTAATAATAATAACACTTTTCTTTAGAATTTAAACAAAATTTACGGTTTTCGAGAATTTAGTTCGAAGTTTTGTTGAGAAATTTTATAACATAATTCAACAATTAGACGCTTAATTTTCAAAAATACTTTACTAAATAACCAGAGAATGCCTAACGAACGAAGGCCAATAGAAGAAAGCCATTTTAAACACCTAAATAGTAAAAATTTGTACTAATAAAGGTTTTTAACGTTAAAAGCCTGATCGTCCCGAAACGTCCCATTCGTCCCGAACCGTCCCACTTTTTTTGAAAACATTTTGGGACGTTTCGGGTACGAGGACTGTATTGTCAATAATTGTCAAATAACATTCGATTCTTATCTTGAAAGGGTTATTAGTAATAACTTATTACAGAGAAAATATACTGGATTAGTAAGTGCATAAAGTATTTGTACGATTATGTTTTTGTTGACTGTACATTTAGTGGTTAAACTTCTCAAAACTTATTTCTTGTTTAAAACCCATATAAAGTCCATATTCGGTAATTCGAAACCGCAGTGGCTATTCAATTGAATAGAGTATCTAACATATGTACCTTACGTAACAAAAATGCTGGAAGTCCTGTTCCCTGACCGCCGCAAGATTCCAACTGATTTTCAAAACAAAACTTAATCAATGGTCCACAATTTCATGATTGGAATTAATACTAATTGTCAAGTTCAAAACATGTTTTCTTTGAAAAAGAAATTCATAAATTATGACAAATAAAAATTCGTGCTCTAACTTTGTTAAAAAATCAGAAATCTTAAACTTGTAACGTGTCGTTTTAAGTCTCATAAGATTAACTCTTAGATTAACCCGTGTTCTCCACCGGGATACAAATTTGTATCCCGACCCCTTTCACTTCTTTGCCGTTTGTAAATTACGCGGAAAAGTTACTGTTTGTCTTGGCTGAGGATTTCTTACGGCCTTTGAGGGGTATATGAATTTTAGTAAAACAAAAAAAAATTCAAAATTTTTGCAATCGAGGTCAGAGTGCGCCCGATTTTGGCCTTTTTTGACCTTTTTTTTCGCAATCAAAACTTTGAAGGCGTTTTTCGTCACTTTCTGGTTACAATNCTCAGCTGTTTTATGTCAACAATAGAAATTTGTAAGTTTTTTTTAATAAACAATAGCCAGTGTATAAAATTAACAAAAAAAAATCACAAAACACCTGCTTAGTTAAAATGTGTCTGGAAAGAAAAAAAACCTTGACAAACACCAAACATTGATTAGTAATTGGCCAAAAACATTATTTATTTTTGATGTTCAATAATTTTTACTCAAACAAATGTTAATCAATACTTTCATAAGTCATTTAAAACAAAAATATCATAATTCGACCCACTAATAAACGAATGGCAAGCATTTTAGTGTTCCCCGTGCGCGGTCCCTGAATAGTACCTAGTGCGCGGTCTAGGGTTAAGATGATAAATTATAATTGGATTCTTACTACTGTAAGTTTAAGTGTGAATTTTACTGTACAAGTACTGTATTCTTCTGTCGCATCATGTGGTTACGTAAAACATGTATCTTATGAATTAGAGTTTGCAAATATCGCCCACAAAAGGTTGGTACAATTTTATGGCTTCATTCTGTCAGCTTGAAAAGTATCGATAAATATTTGCAAATAAAAAAATACTAATTACGATAACGCCTGCGCTATAAGTGGTTTTAGAACATTTTGTATAGGTAATATCATCTGTTTAATCGCTGAAAACATACTTCACAACAATTTTCTCCGAACTTTAATGTCATAACGAGGTATCAATAAAGTTTTTTTCCCAATTTTGGTCAAAATTTTTTTTCCACGCTTAAAATATCGTGAAAGTTCAGAAAGAACTGCGTATCAAATAATAATTGTTTAAACTTTGCAGGACTCTGAGATATCCTATTTCTTTAACAGTCTTACGCATCGAGTTCACTTTAACAGTCATGCGCATCTGGGGTAGCTAGCTACCCACTTTTTTCTAGCGCACCGTACAATGAACAGATTTTTTTTTATTACTTTTTACTATACTGTCCTTCTTCTCTTAGTGGGGTGATTTGCAACCTTAACCGAATTAACCCGCGTCCTCGACGGCCGCAAACGTATCGAAAATTTTCTAAAAAAAATATTTTTTCTCTCATATAAAAACGTAAAATATATTTCAAATCCGTTTTTTATTGTCACAAGCCGTTTTCCTTTTATTTAGAATTAAAGTGGAAATAGGTAGCTAGCTACCCAATATGCGCATGACAGTTAAGATAGGTGCCCGTGAATAAAAAAAGATATACAGTATATCTTTAGACTGAAACAGTATATACTGAAAAAAATAAAGGTGAATCATAAGCCATTCGACAGATTGAAATAATTACCTACTTAATTTAAGATTAAATGCCCCTTACCCACCTTAACCGTTCAGCTCCAACGCATCCCTAACCGTAATTTACCGCAATCGATTTTTTCAACCTTACAACGAATCATCACTCTGAAACGCGATGGGCGAATTGATTTAACGGCTAATGTTTATTGGTCTAATTGGTGGAAAATGGGTTTATCGTATAAAGCTCAAAATGAACTTGTTTTGCGGTAAAATTAATTTGAAGCTGATTTGTCATCTTACATGGTTCGCAACTCTTAAAGGCCTCAGAATTCGGTCTATTAAGATGATAGTTATCTCGTACGAAAATCAGTTCCGTAAATTAACTAGGTCAATATATGCTTATGCCAATTGCGGCACAGTATGCTGAACGAAAATAAAAAAACTATTTTTTGATTTTTCCGCGAATAACTTTTTCTGCGAGTTGCGTTGTCTTACCGCCAAAAACTTGTTCTTTGTATTTTCTGCCAAAGACCGCGGTGCCGAGTTAACGCTGCGAGGAGTTACTTTGATTTTCCGCGTAAATATTTGTGTACTACAGTGTAGTAGATTGTCCTACATAAAGACGTCATACTTTTGCCTGCTGGAAAACCTCTGAATCCGCAAGGACTTTCAAGGTGAAAAATGTTTCTTTTTTTTCAAATTTGGTCGACCAGCATCAGTGTTGCAAGCTTTGCACGGCGCTTACGTTGAGAAAATGTCTGCATTGGCCAACGTTTCCAACACTGAATTTGAATTTCGAACAAAAAAAATGTGTTCATATGGAAACAAACTGAAATGTCACCATCAATAAAAAAGAAGTAATAAAAACGTCGGGAATTCATGCCGAACGCTGAGAAGGAAATAAGTCTCGGTCCGACCATGGGTAATGTCCGGTCCAAGTTTGAATGGGTGATTTTGGTCGTTTAACCCTAATCTGTGACAAAGTGAAGTGACCGACGCGTCACCATTTGACGTTTAATGGATCAATTTCGCACCCGTCAACCGTCATTGTCTGTCATCATTTGGCGCGTCTGGCGCGGAAATTAAGATTTGAAACCTGTGGTCACCAACAATTTAGTTTCACTTCGCCATTGTCATCATTATGACAAATTATCCGAGACAAACAATATGCGCGTTATAAGTTATAACTTATAACGACGGTAAAGTTGTTTTTTCGTCCTGCTTTGGTATAAAGTATGTATGACAAAAAATTCTCGTTTGAGCAATAGATAGGTTGGTGAAACATCCAATTTGATGCCACCGACTCATAGTAGCTCAACAGTTTGAACACCCACCCATTATGGGCCATAATGCGGGGTGCAGCTAGTTTGAAAAAGTTGGCCCTAAATACAAAAATTAGGGGCTTTGTGAGGTCAAATAAGACTTTTTACGTTTGTGGTCGAATGTCTCCGTAGCTGACCACATGTGGTTGGTTTCCCACATTTTATTCTTTTATTACATTACTGAAACGAAACAAGTGTTAAATACAAAAATTGAGGTCTTTTGAAGGTTTAATAAGACATTTTACGTTTGTGGTCGAATGTCCACGTAGCTGACCACATGGATCGGGCCCCAAAAAAAATTTTACCGCATTCTTGAGGTAAAACTAGGTTTTATATACACATTTTAGGCGCTCTAGGTTGATGGACCAATGGAAATGCAAACTAGATGCACCCCTAACCATAATGCTCACTAATTTCTAAAAACAACAAAACAAAATATTTCAGGCATTTCTTTTTGGGGTAACGTTAATAAGTTGAAAACACAATGTGTCTGTAACAACATTTTTATAAAGACATTTTTGTTGAGTCAATTTTTTTTTTTCATAAAGATTATTTCCTACAACCTCATAGTAGGAGATTGCGGTGCTCAATCTTCCAGAGAAAATGTTTTCTTGAAAAAAAAGTTTTTTCCAAAAAAGAACGATTTATGAAAAAAATGATTAGAAAAACATTTTTCTGCAAAAACTTATATCACAAAACAGTGAGGCTGAACCATTGTTCCGACAATGCGACGACCGCTACCGACGCCCTGTAAGAAATTTTGAGATATTTTCTCCGAGCAGAGATCGGCATATTTTTTTTTCTTACCCTACCCTTCCTTTTTTCCGCGGGTCAAGCCGGGTCAAATGCCGGGTCTGACCCGAGCACGAAAAACGGGCCGGGTCAAACAGCCGGGTCTGACCCGGCCTAAAACAGGTGCTACCCTACCCCTAATTTACCCGCGGGAAAGCCGGGTCTGACCCGTCTTACCCCGCGCGGGATTCCTCGTGCCGATCTCTGTCTCCGGAAAACGTTTTATTTTTGTATTTTGTCCGAAAATGTATTTTCCGAAAGACCACGGTACCTAGCTAGCGCATGACGATGTTCATTATCTGAAAGCTCTAAAGTTAAGTGAGAATACTCTATGATCAGGCACGAGACTGTCAAGCACCTTATTTTAGCAAACAAGGCCTGAATACAAAAAAAGTAAAGTGAGAATCGACGACAAACAATATTGTCTATTTATAAAAGCAATAATCAGAGCGCACTAAAAAAAGTATTTGGCCTTGAATTTTCCCAAAACAATAGTCAGAAGAATGCGTTAACGTCGCGGCTTGATAACACACAGCTTGTGGTTAACGCTTTATTTTGGTTAATCCGTCTTTTTATACAAATATGAAAGTTTTCATAAGTCGAAAAACGCGATGGAACATGGAGAGAGAAAAATTGGATTTACAAAAACTTGAAATATCCCAAGAAATTAAGTCAACGATCTAATTTTTCGTTTTCAATCAGCGTTAACTGAGACGGTCATTTTTTTCGAAAACAATTACGAATGGCCTATTAGAATAACATTTTTAGGTTTAAGCCCTTTAAGATTATTTTTTTTAAATTTAAAACACCAGTAAAACTATAGTCATCATTTAACATGAATTTCCGCCGTTTTTTCTAGCGTATTTTCTAGATAGCCAAACTCGAGTTTTTCACGGCAAAAACTCGAATATCGCTATCTTGAAATTCCAGGAGAAATGAGGACAGAAATTCATGTAAAACGCCGAGTAGCATGTTAAACTTTGACTTTCAATTTTCAAAAAATTGGTTCTTAAAAAACTTAACATTGGATAAAGAATAACAATAATTAAGTTTACGATTTTGAACAGTAATCAATTGTCCGTCGAAGTCAAAGTCCTAATTGTTAAACAAATGTGTCATAGAAGTAGATTTTTAGGAACAAGCTCGATTCCGCTTGCCAATTTTGACATATGCCAAAATTATATATATATATATTTTTCTTGACTTGATTGAAGCAAACAATGTGACGCCACTTTTGATTCTGAACGACAATCAAAGGCCCCAAAAGCGTGGCTCAAACTTCCCTCATTTTAAAGAAAGCTTAAATTGGTTTTGAACATATATTAATATATTATGAATATTTATTAACCAACAAATCTTATTTTGAGTCCATAAAAGAATTTCAGAAGTTACCACAAGCATATGAAACGATTCTATGACGTTTCAACTGATAGAACTCCACTAATTCCTGACCGTTTAAAATGTATATTAGAATTTACTATACAAATTTACTATACACCACCTACCTACGTAAGTTAACACCACGTAAGTTAACAAAATTCACTTAAGTTAACAAAATGCACGAAAGTTAACACCTTTTTTTTCCAAACGTTTTGTTAACTTACGTAGGTAGGTGGTGTATGTACGGAAAATGGTTTTTGAAAAAACGAATTTTTTTAAACTTGGTTAGACAAAATATTCAAGTTTGATTTTGCAAAACTATTTTTTCAAAGATCATTTGCATAATCAAATTTTGGTATTACCTTAAAGGTTGCCAAGAAAAATATTTTTGGGACTCCCTATTTCGGGTAAAATAACAAAAAATCTCTTTTGGAGTTTTTTTTTTTATTTTGTTGATGAATTTTGAATTTTTTATAAATTTTTGTCAGCCGTCAAAAAATAATTATAATAAACTATCAGAGAAATTTAACAATTAATAATATTCCCCAAGCAAAGCCGGCTACACACAATACGGGACATACATGTGCTTCATTCGGAAAAGTGACGCGTTTGCCTCCAGTTTTCGAAGGGGTTCCAAGTTCCGCCTTCGATCTTCGTCTTGATGCAATTAATAACGATCGCATTTCTCGCCTCATCTCATTACGAAAGTTAGTTTTACGCAATTTACGGGTAAAAGGCTCAGGCATCGGTTTTGGGAAATTTTAAACATATTATATTACATTTCACGAGACAAGTGTATGCATACACAACTAGTGTCGGAAACTCCGATAGCCTATCGGCGATAGGTTAAAAAGACATCAACGACCGGCTGAGGTATTTTACGATAAATTTGATTGTCAGGGGTTTCGATGATTAAACAAAAAAAAATTCCTTCAACAAAAAATCCTTAAAAATGTGCTAAAGGATTTGACAAGGATTGTAAGGTCAAAGTTTGTAGCCGATAAAAATTTCGTAAACCCTACCCTGTAATTTTGAAATTGTCGTTTTCGGTAATTATTACAACGAAATTTATCCCCAAATTTGTTAGAAAAAATACCTCGTACATTTCTTTTAATAAGAACCGGTAAAAAGACATAATCGAAGAATGTGTTCGAGCTCGAATAATAAATTTTACAGATGGTTCGACAATAAAACACAAGCTGGACTCAGACACTGAAAAAGCTACACAAATAGTCGACTTAATAATTGGTTTGTGAAAATAAAATATTTTAAATTCAATATCATTGTCTAAATTTGAACAATAATTTTATTACTAAAAACACTTTGGATAAGACAGACGTTAGATAATTTTCAAATTAGCGCTAAAAATTGTCGAAAGTTTTTTCCTGCAAGCCTGTTTTGGTGAATGAGTATTAATATACCAGTTTATATACCATTTTGTTTACCGGTCTATACACCAATTTGTATGGCAATCTATATACCAAATCTATACCAATTCAAACATCAATTTATATACAACGCATTATAACCAAACGCAAAAAACAGGCAGCGTCCGTATTGGGAAAAACGTTTTTTTTTTCGCCGAAAAAGCGTCCGTATTGAGATCATCGTCCGTATCGGAACCGTCCGTATTGGGAGTAGGGACTGTACCAATTAATAGACGAAATAATATACCAATTTATATGTCAATTTATGTACCAAATAGTATACGAATATTTTTTCAATAATTTTTTTGTATAGCGACGAAAGATGGTCAAAAGCTGGAACGTTTTGTATCTATTCTTCGAAGTCGCCACGGTGGCTGGCAAGGCTATATTGCCGAATGTTTGGACGACATGTCATCACCCCTTGACGTGCGACTGTTAAAGAAAACCTTTTGGATTATTCGGTTTATTGCCGATTGGATTTTTCTTAAAGACGCACATTCATGGTTGGTCCTGACGCGTCTAATGAAGCTGCCGAAAAATGATTTACGCCGAACTGTGCGTGAAAATTGCCAAGTTCGGGAGCAAATCATGCACGGATTTCTTATGTATTATAAAAGAAGGCGTTTTAAAGGGGCGTTCATGAAACTGTTTTATAAATATCTCTTTGATAAAATTGGGGCAAATTTCATAACTTGGAACCTTATGCAGCATAACTTATGCATATCATAGTGTGATAATCATATTGTTTGAATTAGTCGAATTTGGAATTTTCAACTTTTTAATTAACAAACGTAGACTACTTATATAACATAACATATTTTTTTCTGAATAAAGCTACAAAATTATGAAGGAACTTATTTTTAATTTCCTTATTAGGTCAAGTGACTGAAAGATGTAAAACTTATGATCAAACCCCTCCTATTAACCCTTGAACACAGAATTGTTTCACGCTTTTCGCGTTTTGTGTGTTTTTGGTCTTTTCATAAAAATGGCGACAAAAATCAACATAGAGTGATCGATTCTAGAACGGAGAAACGTAACGAAAATGAATAATGATCAACTAGAGTTTTGTAAACGCTTACAGAGTCTCCAAGGCATCCTGAGCAGATCATTATAAAACTGCTTGATTCGGGGGGGCCACGTCGTAAGAACGTGTTTTGTGACCTGATTCGGTCTATTGAATTAAAGTGTATGAGAAGTCGCATTTCTGAATCATAAGTCGCCTATGTTCAAATTTGCCTACTTTTCACTTATTCCTGCATAACTACCCGTTTCCTGCGTTTATATTTCGAGTTATAAAAAATAATAAAAAAATCTGTTACAACCCACTTTTCATATGTATTATTACTAATATAATTTTTCAATTCACTTATTTCAGCACTTAGAGCCCACATGGGGTCTTACTGGCTCTGTTTTTATGTCACTTAATGTTCAACACTACCTTATAGTGTGGACCATTATGTATTTTAAAGTAATTGATTATTTATCAGGCGATCTGCTCTCATCAGCCAATACCTTATCAAATAAACATTACTTGAGTCCCATAACGATGGTAATTTTTTATGTTCAAATTTCACTGGATTCTTTGCATCTTGGCAAAAAACACCCTTTTGTTAAGGTCCTAATGTCTTAAGGCAGGGACTTCTCTCTCTCTCTTTTAGCGAGATGCACCCCTTTATTAGAAAGCGACAATGTAATAACGATTACTATTAAAATGTTTCTCAACTTATGTTACCTACGCATGTAGAAACGAACACTTTTTGTCACCACAGTGCTTCGCGGAAGCATCCCACAAAAAGCCGTTATAGATGGCTTGTTATTTGCTGCTATTTATATTTCTAGGAGAAAGTGTAATTTTGCCGAAAAAACAAAACTCCTTCTCGCTATGCGCCACAGTGCCTTCTTCCTTTTTTATCAAGAAAAAAACATTCGATTGTCCCCATTTTGCGAACCAGTGACACAATTGTGTACATACCCTTTTTTACTACATCCGTTTATACTACATCCGTTTATACTACATCCGTTTATACTACATCTTTTCGCACTATATCCCTTATTACTCCCAAAAAAAATTAAATTTCCTTAAAAAAATAAACTATTTTGAATTAGGACCACCTTTTTTACGCACTGGTACTCATTAATGCGCCGCTTTCCCTTCCCACTTCGCTCCATAAAAACACCCCAAGTCTCCTATCCACATCACAAATTCAAAAAAAAAACTATATTTTTTTATTTATCATCGATTTATTATAGATCATTTTTAAAGACAAGATAAAATAAGTCGAGAAAACCAAATTAGCAAAAAGAAGAAAAAAGGAGAGGGAAACGGAGACAAAAAGGTGAATATTTGGTGGTAAAAAACGTTGCCGGTAATAAGTTACAATACTTCAACCTATTATCGATTATCGTAACACCAAACGTATAATACGTTAATTTAAATAAAGCGTACAAAAAACGTGCACAACGACCATCAAAAAAGGTTTAGAAAAACTGTAAAAAAGTGTTAAGTTCCGAGTGACAAGTTAAGTGGTAACTTAAACGGGCGTCTGATGTATAAATATTTTGTCAAATAATCCAGTTTGATTTAGAATTGTAATAACAAAAACAGTTGTGTTTCGAAAAAGTTCGCTCGATCAATAAGTAAAACGTTCTACATATCAGTCTATTCTGAACATATCAAAGCTTATAAATCGATTTTATATTTAGGCCCCACTTACGAGTTACAATAGTTTCAAGTTTCGTCATAATAAAACCAATTTCAAAACTACTTCAGCGATGGCCATCATATGATCAAACGATCTGGATAAACGTTTCCACACGAGTTACTATATGACCCACAATTATGTTAAAACTTAATCTAATCTCATATGAAAATTAGCCTAACAATTTTTCTGGTACAGTTGGCTACCTGCTGGCAGGCGCGCTTAACTCAATTAGCTCAGAGGAAAGTCTGGCGTGAGGTGACATACCTGATTTTTTGAGATTTTTACATTTAAGTCATTTTTTATGTCTAAATTATTATTATTTTTTATGTGAAACTTTTTGCCCAATTCCTTAAAGCACTTTAATTAATATATGTAATGTAGTTTTCCGAAAATAATTTTGCAAAAATAAAATAGCGACCAAAATGGTGCCATCAAAGATCTTGAAAGTATGAACTATATTCTATGGTATAAAAAGCTCATTACTTCTAGATTTTTTACTTGTTATCAACATCAGCGTACTAGACTATCTCCATAAAACATAGTAGATATCCAACTACACGTACATTTTCAAAAAAAACACAGAATACGAATCATATGTATTTTATTTGAGTACCAAATTTTCGGCTTTCGCCATCTTCTGGGTATGATATACTAAAACTGACAGAATGTTGAAAAATAATAAACAAATCAGAAACTTCAGACGTTCTAGAATAATGTGTTCTTACCACCACTTCCCTACTCTTTCAAAAACACATTATTCTAGAACGTCTGGAGTTTCGATTTGTTTATTATTTTTCAACAATCTGTCAGTATTAGTATGTCATACCCTGAAGATGGCGAAAGCCGAAAATTTGGTACTCAAATAAAATACATATTATCTCAAATGTCTCAAATCGATAGAATACGAATCATTGCATTTTAGATCACCAACGTCCTCAAAATAAAGTTGAAAACAGATAAAGATAATTTCATTTTACTCAAATTACCTAAAAACCCTTGCGCAGTGTAACGGCAAGTTTTCACTCAAAAATACTTTACAATTGAATCTACAGTATTATCTGCGCAGTTATCTGGCATCCTACACAGTTATGGAACCCTGGAATCTCGAAAAAAAACATTATTTGCGGATTTTTTTTTGTTTGAAGGTCATATAAAACAATAAACAAACATAAAACATAAAACAAACATTTTTTGTAGAACACATGATAAATTCATTATTGTGTTAGTTTCACAAACATTCCTCAATTAATAAATGGCGGATAATTAAAAAAAAACTGAGGTCGATTTTATTGAATTTTTCGAGGTTGGAGCGCGGAATTTCTTACAGTTAATACTTTCTTTAAAGGATATGTAAGGGATCTTTAAAAAACTACTGTAAATTATTTTCAGACTCCCCTGTTTTCTTTAGGTTCACAAACCTCGGCATCCCAGTGGAAAAAATCCAATATTTGATGGATCCCATGTCGCTCATTGCTATTTTCAACATTTTAGCGCATCGTGGCGAAGTTTGCGTCACGGCGGTCATAAACTGCGGACCAATTGGGGAGCCAACATTCGCTGGAACTCTACGAGGGAACGCGTTTCCTACCCGAATTTTTGGCAACTTTACGCAATTCGGCGCTCATCCGAATGGTAAACGCGTTCGACGGGTCAGGAACCGAAATATTGGACCGAATCAGTGTCTCGATTAAGGGTTTGGAAGCGAAAATGAACCGCGCCGGCAACCTCGAACTCCCGGCAAAGTTTATTTACTCAATTGGAATCGACAAAACGACCCTCTGAGCGGCGCGCGAAATTCAAAAGCGACTGAAGAATTTGCATACCAAGAGTGTTCGCAATTTAAGCTTGATTCGCCGGCGGGCTATTGAACGCGGTCAGGTACACTTCTTCGAACCTTAAGTTGTCGAAGGACTTGGAAATCAACAAAATACAAAACAACACCATAGGCGTTGCCGTCGATCGATTTGGAAGCGCCTTGTGCTTCGCGTTGATCGACAACAGCTGGTTCGTGAGAACACGAACTCATGAGTGGATTGCGACACCAGTTATAACTTTCGATGGGAAAGCGATTGGGCAACTGCCGATTGCGTTGACGGTCCAAGGCAATGACTACGTCGAAGAAGAGACAATCGACGAAGAGCAATTCCGTGAAATGACATTGACAGAATTTTAAAGTGTATTTAGCATGATTTTTATCAGCGACAAAAAAGTTTGGTGTGAAAAAAGCATTTTTTTTTAAATGTTTTGAAGCGAAGAAAAGTTGTTAATCGAAGTAAGACTTTTTAAGTTCTTTTTTCTCGCGAGAGAAAATTTTTAGCGTAAACATTTCGTAGCAGAATTATTTTAGCGAGAAAGAAAAATATTTTTTGAAAGGAGGTAAATGCCTTTTTTGTGTTTTTGTAAACAAATCTAAAAGCTCTTCTTTTTGAAGAAAATAAGGTTTTCAAAAAAAAAACTAAAAAAAAATTTAAAATGATTCGCAAAAAAAAATTATAAAATGTAAAAAAAAGAGTACGAAGGGAATAAACGAAACAAAAAACGATTTATTTTTATTGTGAAAGGCGTCTCTCTGAGTCTCTTTTCCCTGCATGTTCTCCACCATATGACTCTCTAATTGCCACAGTATAAAAATAAAACAAGTACTAATCGTGCAAAGTGGCGGTCGCTTGCGCGACGCGCGCGTTTTATTTTGTAAGGATATCACATTTTCAGAATGCTACTGCGTTCTCTCTTTAAAAGTGTGACAACTCCACTTGATATAAGGTTGAGCAATGCCCCACAGAGGGCACTGGTCCCCATATTAGAGCTTTCATTTAATTAACAGAAAAATAAACAATTCAATTTGCGTTTGAGTTTTTTTTTTCGGAAACAACTCAAGCTACTGCCAAGTTTATTTTTTCTAACAAAGCAAACAAAGAGCGATATACATTATCACTATCATCTACTGGTTGTCGTTAGTCAATTTTGACGAAAGTCAATCGTTCCAACTTTCAAAATAATTTACTAAAGAACGGACGGTTAAGCCAAACTGGAGGGTTAAGGGCATAGGGCGTAGACCTTAGCTCTGAACTAAAAATAGCTGAAAAGTGCACGGTTAAGCCGGTTACGGACGGTTAAGTACTTAACCTGTGTAAAACATTTGTAACATGCGACACGTTCGGCGCCAGAGAGGTCCGAAAAGAGCAAAACAATGAGCACAGTCACAGAAATTTTTCTAATTTACCACTCCCAGTCAAGCACGGGCCTAAGTTTATAAAAATTGATTTTTTTTTTACAATTCTTGGCTCCGAGTATAATAATTGCATACAGTATATGACGTGTTTTAACTTCTAGACTATCGAGCATAGAATGACAGAAAATAATGAATAAATAAATTTAAAAAACGAACTCACATGCACGACCGACAACACAACTGTTTCCTATTTCTAAGATTACATTTTGCCATCCAAATTTCCAACAAACGCCGAGTAAAGTTACAATCTAAAATTACCGCTTTGCTTTGGCGGAAGACGCGCGTCGGAAGTAAACCGGACATTGCTGGTCTCGGGCAACGCTAACGTTAATAATTGTCATTTTAAATATTATTCGTCAGGCCTATGTAAACTGGGCCGCATTTTGGCTTTTTATGACCGAGTTTGATTTTCACTTGGGACACGCTAAATTAATAAGTTTGCGATTTTAATAGTTAATATTATTGCAATATAAACCCGTTTATATTATAAAATGAATAACTACTTGCGCCGTTATCTGGTCGACATTTTTTCCGAAAAACATTTTGTTACGTAATAATGGCCAGATAACGGCGCAGTGCTTATCACGTAAAGATAGGAGTTCCTTGAAAATATTCCTCAAAATTCCAGCCAGATAAAGGAACGAGCGGAAAATCCGGCCACATAACCGTTGCCCAGATAACCGCGCAGGGGGTTTACTTATTAAGTAAATAAGTTAATAACTCACCACAAGTGTAGTTTGTATGATTGATTAATTAGAAATATTAAGTACTTGCCGATATCTAGTGCGCTGAATCACGTTATACTTTTACCTTATAAGCTAGTATTACTAGCCTAGTAACCACTGGTTACTAACCACACACAGTACTCTGAATTGAATATAATTAAAAAATAATTAAATTAAAAAAACGAACTCACATGCACGACCGACAACACAACTGTTTCCTATGTCTAAGATTACATTTTGCCATCCAAATTTCCAACAAACGCCGAGTAAAGTTACAATCTAAAATTACCGCTTTGCTTTGGCGGAAGACGCGCGCCGGAAGTAAACCGGATATTGCTGGTCTCGGGCAACGCTAACGTTAATAATTGCCATTTTAGATATTATTCGTCAGGCCTATGTAGACTGGGCCGCATTTTGGTTTTTTATGACCGAGTTTGATTTTCACTGGGGACACGATAATTTAATAAGTTAGCGATTTTAATAGTTAATATTATTGCAATATAAAGCCGTTTATATTATAAAATGAATAACCACCTGCGCCGTTATCTGGTCGACATTTTTTCCGAAAAACATTTTGTTACGTTATAATGGCCAGATAACGGCGCAGTGCTTATAACGTAAAGATAGGAGTTCCTGGAAAATATTCCTCAAAATTCCAGCCAGATAAAAGAACGAGCGGAAAATCCGGCCACATAACCGTTGCCCAGATAACGGGCCAGGGGTTTACTTATTAAGTAAATAAGTTAATAACTCACCACCAGTGTAGTTTGTATGATTGATTAATTAGAAATATTCAGTACTTGCCGAAATCTAGTGCGCTGAATCACGTTATACTTTTACCTTACAAGCTAGTAACCACTGGTTACTAACCACACACAGTACTCTGAATTGAATAAAATTAAAAAATAATTAAATTTAAAAATAATAATTAATAGTTGCCAATTAGTCTTAACTAACCAATCTCCACACTAGGGGTGGCGTGAGTAATTTGTTGAAATTTTTGGTTTCGATGGAATGGATAAAAATCAGATTCGGTTGTTAACCAATCAGGGGAATTTCAAAGCAGAGTTAATGTTGTGTATTTTTTTTTTTTGTTATTTCTTCTCTCCCACCGTCTTCGATCCATTTTTCTTAAGTCTGGCTTTGATAATACAAAAATTGGGCGGTTCACGCAAACAACAAGACTGCGGTTGGTCTCGTTTCAACCGCGGTTGCCTAATTTATTATTCGGCCGAAATCGGCCAGGGCTGCTAATTGGCGCATCAAAAAAGCGTGAAAATGATTTGGCGCGTGGCGAATCCGCGCGGAGTGAGAGTGACGGATTGATGATTCCACCCTATATATAAATCAAAACCACCTCTGTTCAAACCACTTCGAATAATCGAACGGAAACTCACTTTACACTCCTTTTTTGTACTTTTAGAGGCTTTTTATTCACTAATTTTGTTTTTTTATCTACCGAAAAAATGTGGACAAAACAACTGGTACTTTTTTCCGGCATTGCCTACGGACAAGGTTAGTCATTTTTTGTACTTTAAAAGAGTGCTTAAACACCTTATTTGGAGTGAACATACAATATTGAATTATTTGAATATCTCGGTCAGAAAATTGTCTCGCGAAAAATGGTCCCGCAAAATTTTGTAACTGTTGAGACATGATTATTCAGCGGATATTTCAAATAATATAGTAGCCAAGCTTCAAACCAGTTTTGACCGTTGTTTCAAAATGCACCAAAATTCCTCACTTATAATATGATAGTACATGATGTATATGAATATCAGAATTACTCTAAATACGAGATTAATTGATACAAATACTACACCAAGATTGGGTTATCTGACCTCTTTTACAGAAAAATATATCGAGCTTTTTAATTATTTTGTCAAGCACCTTGACTTATTTCAGGCTATATTATCATAATAATGCATTTTTGGAAGCAAAGTTATTTTTATTTTTGTAGTCTAGTTCTGATTTTTCGATATTAGGTCATAAGTTATCACTCATAACCAAGATAATTTATTTGACAATCAGTTTAACATAATGTTCAGGCAAAACTGGAGTGGACCGTGCCGAAAGCGAAAGACGCTATTCCCAATTGGTTGATATGATGGCAACTTACAATCCAGACTTTGACGAAAAGAAATACTGGACATATGGGTGCAATTGTTTCATTCTTGGTAAGACCGAAACAATCTTTTTAACTCCTGCGCTCCCGACATTGTACGCAAAAGTTACCATGTCCAATAATTCCAATAAATATATAAAAGCAAGCCCATCATTCTGGTTTTATTAACCTATTGGAATGATTAGACACGGCCGGACATTAATTTGAATCAACAGTGCCATATGGCGCCACAGGAGATTAAAAGCGGGAAATAGTTAATTTTCAAAAAAACACGAAAACTTTTCAGGTGACCGACCAATGAGCGATCCGGGCCACGGTGCCCCAGTTGATGAGCTCGATAAGGTTTGTAAGGCCTACAAGGATTGCCTCAAGTGCACAAGACGGGAGCACGGCGACGAATGCATTGGCGAATTCGTCAAGTACAAATATGTGACCAGAAAGGGAAACGTCATTTGCCGAAATCAACCCGGCACCTGTGGAAGAGACTTGTGCGAGTGTGACGCCATGTTCGCCAAAGGTAGAGTGTCAAACAATCATTACAAATTATTTTACGAAAAATTTCTTAAATGAAATAAGTTTGCAGCCCGGAGTTTTTTTTTTAATTGTACTATATTATCGTTTTGGTCTCTTTTCACTTTAAGTGTCCCAATTTTTCACTAATAGTGTCCCAATTCACAGAAAATATATAAATGGCTATCATACCTTGTTAATCCATTGGCACACCGTGTGGATTCAGCGGGGAAACATAGAAGCGATAACACCGTATTCATTTTTGTTTTAACTGAAAATAACGTTTTTAACAAAAAATACATTTGTAAAAAGTATACAGCATATGATATTACTTCTGCATTCCTCGTCAATTCGTTGAGACAAATTTATATGCAATTAATAATACAATTTTTAACAACAAATTAAATTTCACCAGAACATGTGTTAAAAAATAAGAAATGAAATTGGTATAAGAATTTTCTATTGTCGTGTTTTCCCGTAACTTTTGGTTACCGATAAATGGGAAATTTAATTGCATATATTAATTTGAGACTTATAATAATATAACGATTAACTACACAATTGATATGCTTTCGAAATAAAAAAAACAGATACTTGGGTCTCCCGGGAGTTAACTGGAAATGATTTTGTTCCTAAAATTACACACGGCACAATGAAAGGATATATTTCCCGGAATCATCATAATAGAGTATGATTTCTGACAAAAATAATTATTATTTCAGACCATGTTGGTCTGACCGATGTTTTTGACGACAAATATCACGGTTTTTTCGGAAACTTTGAGCCAAAAGAACAGTGCTTCAAAAGTGCCAAAGGAAATGCCGAAATGGAGTGCTGCGGAGGCCGAAATAAACACTTTCTGCTCTACAATGCCAAACGATTTGACTGTTGCCAAGACGGCTCCACTGCGCCAACTGGAACATGCTAACTTCCAGAGCCAGTTAACTACCATTACCCCCCATGAACCCACTTCGCTACTAAACAACTGTACAATTTTTAAATCACAAACGAGGGTACCTTTATGGTCCTGAAAAAAACTACTTTTCTCTGAAAACAACAACAAACTTCACTAGAAAAAATGTGTTTGCCCGAAAAATCGGAACATAAATCGGACCAATGATTTATGGTCCGGTACTTTGGCTAAAGACATTCAAAACAACACAAGTTCAACAACAAGAAAAAAGACAAGTCAATCAAAGAAAAAAATTTTGTAATCTTATTGGCGATTAGCAAAATTTTTGGAAAAATGCAAATCGAAATATTTGTTTCATTTTTTCGTGTTTTTTACCCGCTCTTTTTTATACTGTTTCTTTTGGCACATACAATTTTATAATAAATATTTAAAAATATAAAAAAAAAAGTGATTTTCTTGAAAGTAAACCACTACTCTTGCGCCCAAAAGTGCCAATATAGCATATGAATTGGGCCATATGGCACTGTCTCCCTAATCTGAGTAACATGTTTTCTGTTTTGAACAACCAATTGTTTACAAATTCGATATAGTTAAATAGTATAGCACACAAAGGACATCACTTAAGATCTGCCGGTCATGAAAAGTTGTGTAATACAAGTTGTGTACTGGTGTCAGTAACGAGTTTGTCACCCAGCTGAACGGGACGCGTCGTATATTATGGGCCATAACGACAAGTCCCGTTCAGCCCGATGACAAACTCGTTACCCATACCAGTATTACATAGAGTACATAAAAGTATATAACATACCATATTATACGGTCCGTATATAGTCTAGGTAGGAAGACATTTTTTTTCCTTTTTGCACTGTCGGGCGCAAGAGTTAATGCTTGAATAATTGCTTGTAACATGCCTGTTGAAAAAAACTTGCTGAACTTTTTCGACATTCTCTGTCTAGAACAAAAACAAATTTATCAAAACCATCTTTTTAATTATAATAATCAAAATTTTCTTGGTTCTTTTTATCTAACAAAAATTTTGTTCTTGTGCGACCCATAATGTTATTAACACAAAGCAAAAACTAGACCCAGTACCGCTGCATTAGTCGGAACGATAACTCCGGCCTAATATATTTTACCCAGGAAAGTCCCATCGGAAAACTTACGGCGAATAACGTTTATTGCCGTGTAACATAGTGGTATACGGTATAAATTATATTACCGTATAATATGGCGTATACCATTGCCATGACACATAAATTATGCGTTTTGCGGTCTCCCGAGAAGACCAGCGGGATTTTAGAATGACGCCAACTTTAAACCAACCCAATACACGTGTATAAGATACCAATGGCTTAGTTTTTCACGTAGTTTCAATCACAAACTGTTGAATAATTAAAAAAGTTGAAACAATTTACATGTACACGGGGCGCCAAGGAAGGGTAGGAACGCGAATTTGATAAAGGACTCCAAATAAAACATTTTTTTGTAATACACCACCTAACCATTTGACTTAACACATTTTTTTCCGAAAAAAGGTGTTAATTTATATGCTAATTGTTAAGTCAAATGCAAACTGTTAAGCCACATGGGTAATGCGTAGGTTAAAACCCTGGAAAACTTGAAACAAAAAAAAGTGTTAAGTCAAATGCAAATAGGCCTTTTCTCTAGATTTAAATTCCAAATTGACGAATAAAATGAGCAAATAATAAAAAATCATAGAAAAATCGTTATATTTCAAATGATGTTAAAAGAGAGTCAATTGCAAACTGTTAATTCACATGGGTAGTGCGTAGGCGGAAATGCTGAAAAAAAAAATCAAAAAAAGGACAAAAAAAGTGTTAAGGGGGTAAATGTTGCTCAATTTCTCGAAAAAAAGTCCAGCCGAAAAATCATCATCAAAATTGAACGACTAACGCTATCAATTAATTTTTTTTTGTATTATCAACTTCAAACATTTTATGATGCAATGGTCCATTAGCCGATCTGTAATATGTCCGTACATATCAGATTTTTTTAGTTCGGCCAAAGTGACGAAAATTGAATGCTTGGCCAGTACGTTAGTCTGATTTTTTTGAAACGCTGAAAGTCGTTTCTCATTGCTAATACGCATATTATTGCTGATCCACTTTTTTAAATAATTTTTTTCTCTTTGAGTTGCGGANCTGGAAAACTTGAAACAAAAAAAAGTTAAGTCAAATGCAAATAGGCCTTTTCTCTAGATTTAAATTCCAAATTGACGAATAAAATGAGCAAATAATAAAAAATCATAAAAAAATCGTTATATTTCAAATGATGTTAAAAGAGAGTCAATTGCAAACTGTTAATTCACATGGGTAGTGCGTAGGCGGAAATGCTGAAAAAACAAAATAAAAAAAAGTGTTAAGTCAAGTGCAAACTGTTAAGTCAAATGCAAACTGTTAAGTCAAATACAAACTATTAAGCCAAATGGTGTTAAGTCAGATGGTTAGGTGGTGTATATACAGTCCTTAGTAGGGGACTCCCCACCTCAAATTTTGTGTCAGGGACAATTTTGACTTGGGGAAAGTTATTATTTTCGAAATTTAAATATTAACCTGTGACCGTACGGTAAGTACTCGGATCATACAGCGTATGAAATTTGTCATACTTAATCTGAACGCTTGCCGTTTGAATACTTCTGGGGCAATTTTGGAATTAAGTTACCAGCCTCATCTCAAAGTACGCTACTGATTTAAAACTTGACAACGCCAAGTAAAGGTAGGTTTCGAAAAAACACCAAACCTACCATTACTTGTCGCTTCCCTTGTATATTTAAATAATTTATTAAAAAAATAATTTCAAATACAAAAAGAATATTTTTTCGGGTAGCTTAGTGGTTATTTTCGTCTTGCATCAAATAGTTTTCTCACAAATCTCATGTTGTATGAGTGGACGTTATATGAGTCATACAGCTTCCACAGTTGAAGTCGACATTGGTGGTAGCGCGACCGTTTTCTTAGCCTTAAATAATGTTTAATATTATTTAATTAAATAACTTATTCAAACAACATTCCTGTAAATAACAGCTTACAAATAAGCGATCAATTCTGGACACGTTGACTTCAAACATACACACATACAGTAATAGTGTGTATAGTAATAGTGTAGTAATAGTAATAAAATATTCACATGATGCGTCGCCTCCTAAAGATAAAAAA
>SCLG01000180.1:202555-226827 GCA_004367875.1 Oikopleura albicans | reverse complement strand
GTATAATAACGTACATAACTTTACGTATATGTCGAACAAATGTAGTGATAGGGCGCTAGCTATAATACCGATTTTCATATCAATAGTGGCCCGATAGCTGCCCAGGGGTGTAGCGCAAATCCCAATATCATATTTGCAACATAACACTAATCTAACAATTTACCAAATCTATCAAACAAAAATACACCCCCAGCGCTGTTATCTTGTCATCCGTTATCTTGCAGATTTTTCCGCTGGCTCCGTTATCTTGCAGATTTTTTAGGCCAATTTTCCACGAATCCCTGTCTTTATGTGCACTGCGCTGTTATCTTGCATATATCTCCGTTCGCTGCGTTATCTTTCGGATTTTTTCATGCGAAAGTTGCAAGATAACAGCGTAGGGGGCGTATTACATACCGATATAAAAAGTCGAAAACCGTAGTTTTCCATGTTTATCGTACAATTTGGGAACACGTGCTTACTTTTGAAGGAAAATAATGCCAGGCTCATTTTTTTCAATGAATGTTATGAAAATAAAAATGCTCCGGATTTTAAACTCGTAGATGGCAAATCTTTTGGCACAATATTTGCAACCAAACTATGCTGAATTATTTCTTGAATTTATCTCCAAACTAGTTCTAAAAAGGCGATAAAAACACACTCACCGCTGAATAAGTCAAACAAATTACACCTGGCGTTATTGGAACAATCCCACAAGAATTATATGATGCTTAAATCGTTCTTTGTATGTCGTTTTTAGTATTTTTTACAACTTGCCTAATCAAACGCTTTATTCAGCCCTATTCAGCGGGTCTGTTTGTTAATAATTTTGTCATATTCAACCCGCTTCGCGGGACTGCCTCGTCTCTATACCAATCGCAACTCAAGTAGATTTCCAATTATCAAAAATCCTCAATTGTTTTTTTTTTGAAGAAAAATAGAAATTCCAATTCGTTCCCAATTCACTACCAAATTAAAAAAATATTATAAATCAAAAATTTTAACCCCCTTGTCATAACTACGTAATAATTTAGAGTTAAGTCATCAATACTTAAATAATATTCATACCAAAATACGATCGACAGCTGCAATAAAATTTCCCATTTTTTTTATCTCGTAAAAATGTTTTTTGACAAAGTCAAATATTCAAATCAAATCAAAAAGATGGGCATTTGTTGAAAGCTTTATGAGATTCTGAAGAAACCGCTAATAATTATGTTTCATTTTTTCTTCAAAATACAAAGACAATAATTGAATCCTTAGCAACAAATAACATAAAGCACAGCCAATTTCGTACGTAAAACCGTGAAAAATATTTAAATACTACATGTATACCTTATAAAGTACACAGTATAAGTTGATAGCCTATCAATGATAGGACTAGCAAATATACGTACCCCATTAAAAGCCATAAAATGTCTACAATGTACGCATTTTTGAAAACAAAATGTGATAAGTTATAACATTTTGTTTTCACAAATTCGTACATTGTAGACCTTTTATGGCTTATAAGTTATAAGTTATAACCGAAATGTTTCAGTTTTTCGATATTAGTTAAACTGCAGAAAATAGACCAAGACTAGCACATGTCCTTGGCATGCTATGCGGTACATGAAAATTCATAAAAACCGCAAAAGGAGAGTTTTTGAGGTATCAACGGAAACCGTACCGCGTTGTACATTAAATTTAACCAAAAAGGGCTTTTTTACCAAAAGCTTGTTATTTACTATAATTACCGTAGTCTTTTGGTTGTTGTTAATCCAAAAATATGTTAGCCTTGTTAGATTGACTAATTATTTTCCTGTATTACCGAATGATCTGCGAATAACAAAGTTTCAAAGAAAACATTGAAGAACAAAAATATAAAAAAAAATCATAATAAATAATCCTTGCAGGGCCCTGTGATCATCCCGCACGCTTCGCAGTCATTTCTAACAAATTTCATACCGTTGGAGTTGATAAGGTCGATTTCGAGTGAATTGGATGAGTTTGAGAAAAGGAGTTATGGCCCATAAGTTATGGGCCATAACTTATGAGGTTTGTTTTTTTGAAATTTATTTATTCTTTTATTTCGTCTGAAGTGAAAAAATGCGGGATGAAACGAACACGATGATCAATTTCTCTCATCGGACAATTCAATTGCAATACATTATTATTCAAAATATTTCTCAAACTCATCGATTTCATTCTAGACCGACCTTATATTTGGACCAAGTATAGCATGTTGTCGATTTACATGATTTTTTTCATTCTTTATAATATTTCTTTTTAAACTATTTCTTAAATTTCTCTATGACGAAACTCTTAAAATAATCTTTTGAAATCTTACCTCGTCAGAACTTTCTTCGGAGCTTTCTTCGGCTTCTCCTTCGGCTTGCTCGCTGGCAATGGGACCATCAACGTCGATGTCCTTGATATAGGCTGTCCATACTGTACATAATTTAATAATGTCAATTACTCAAAGAGAAATGATTTTCTTGCAAAATGAATTTGGACAGCCTAGCTGCGCTCTGGAATTTGCATAAGACCTCACGGCACTATTCATGCCATCCCGTAACGCACCATCGACCAAATCGCCCAGATTCTCTTCAGTGTTGCGTTCCATTCGATTCTCACCTTCAAAGTCCTAAAAAAGAGAAATTTCAACAATTTGTTTCTACTTTTATTTATCAAACACTTTGAACTATTCGTGACGATAAAGCACATTTTGCCTATTCAATTCGACAATGCAAGAATAAAACACATTTGATTGGGGCCAAATTTGTGAAAAGATCTTTTGTCAGAAACTTTTGTTCATAGACAACCTACTAGAGATTTGCCTGATTATTCGACATTGCGTCAATGTTAAATCTACAACGTAACACTTCCTTCTACAGGGGGTCCCACATTACGGGACCCCAAATTAAGGGGCACACCAGGGTTGTAAATTTGGGCAAAACCCTGGGCACATTTACCAAAACGGTTCAAATTAATGAAGGAATGCATTTTTTCGAAAAACAGTCTCAAAAAATCAAAATGGACAAAATGGACATTGATCAAAAATAGCAACCCATCCCTTTATGCGAAACCCCTGTAATCCTTTGAAGACATATTTCTAAAAATTTGTAATATATCGTTATACATCGTTGTATATTGAGGAACGATAGCAAAAAACGTCTCTCATCAAATATGTTTCATGCTAAAACTTTTAATTACCTCAGAATATTCCGATTGTCCATCCATACGCGAAACCGCTGCAGATCTCTCGGCAGACTTCAGTCCATCCCTGAGGGCCGCAACGGAAAGTAACTCGGCATTATCACGACCCAGTTTTGAGGCAGCTGCTGACCTTTCGGCCTCATTCAGGCCCTCTTCCATTGCGTTTGCCGTCACCAACGTGACGTCAGGGGTTAAAGTACCTTCAATACGCGACCCGGCTTCCGATCGCATTGCTGATTGCAGTCCGTCTTGCAAAGCAGATTCCGCTAGATTCGTCACATGGGGCGTAATCGCTCCGCCTACATAATTTATATACTTTGATAGATACAATCTAGCGGGACAAAACTAGTTGTGTTAGTCAGCTCAACCTTAGACCTCAACTTCCTTATTGATATCCCATATTGACAAGTTATCGATGATATGTTTTACAATTATATTTAAAAAACATTTATTCTTAACCCCTGGTACCGATTTGGTCAAACAAATTGCCGTTTTCTCCCTCATCCAAAACAATTCATAATTGGTCTTGTGAATGGTATTTAAAATAAATTTGATAATCAAGTATGTAACACACTGAATGTTCATTCGTGACAAAAAATGCATAATACAAAAAAACCGGTGCCGATCAATTATGGATCAATTATTAATACTATACCTGGTGCCGCACTTCCGACTCGTGAGCCAATTGCTGATCGCTGTGCTGACTGTAATCCATCCGTTAACGCAGCTTGGGTCATGTCGTTTACTTGTGTGCTCAATCGACCTGAAAAAGTTTACAGTAAAACTTTACTACTAAACTTTACTACCGATTGCCCCGAAAAAAAGAAGCGATTTTTTTTCTACAAAATCAAAACTACAGGCCCTGTACATGGGAGTCCAATCATGAGCTACCCAAGTAGGGGACGCTTAGGTCGTTTTCAAATTAGTAGACGCCAAAATTGGGCGCGCTAAATTGCCCCAAGATTTTCTATTGGATGCAAAACAAATTATGGTAATACCTAGTCCCAAACTCCCGGAATTTTTGTTTCAATTTTGGCGTCTACTAATTTGAAAACGACCTTAGTCCAACTCTGGGACACGTTTCAAAAAAGTCCAATTCTGGGACGTTTTTTTACCAAAAAATTAGAAGTTTAATTCTGGTTCAAAAATACGCATTGACAATGCGCCATTGTAATCCAAAAATTGCTTAAAGTCCGATTATGTGACGTTTTGTTGAAAAAAGTCCGATTCCGCGGAAATTCCGGGTGGTTTCTGTTTTGTACATACTAGGTAAATATGCGGAAGTTAACCCTACAAAATTTATGAAAGTTAACGAAAAACAAAGTTAAGTGATTTTGGTTTTTTGACAGTTTCGCGAACGTAATATCGACCTAAATCGTATTACAGGGGGGGTTGGTTATAAGGTCAAGGTCTGAAAAAAAACTGACTTGACCTTAGTGCAAAAAAACTGACTTGACCTTATAACGGTACAAATGGCTGACCTTATAACCAACCCCCCTGTAATGAGTCTCTAAACAAAAATTACCTTGAGTACTATTTTCTACTGATTGATCCGGTTCCTCCATTTCGGCACTTTTGGCGGTAAATTCGCGCTCTGAATTGTACTTTTTTTTGGTTTGAAATTACGTCTTCAATAAAAACATTTTTATATAACTCGAAGATACAATAGTTCGCGACATTGACTCATTTGCTATTTGTCTGAGCAATTCCCTTGGATACTTAATGGTTAAATAAATAGAAAACTTGACGTGTGTAAAAAGATATCATAACCAACATTATTTTTAATATTTCCGTCTTGTTTAACGTCGGTCGATAGCTTTGTTTTTGTTTATTTCTGTATATTCTACATAAAATTCTATGTTAACCACATCAAAATTGGAGTTACTCATTCAATAGAATAAGTTTACTTTCAATTATGTGAACAACTAACCGTTTCAAATGTAGCGAGTGAAATGAGTAGGTCTATTTTTATATTTTATGGGATCTCTCAGGGGGAGGGAGTTTTTGGGAACCCGTACGGGAAAATGCGTGTATATAAACATGCACTTAAAAATCATAAATTATGATTCATAATAATTCGGAACAATTCAAAAAAACTGGTAAAGCCAAGTTGTAGAGCTCGTCAAACTACGTCGATCTGACTATTCAGAAATTGATTTTGGCCACCAGGGCCCCCTAGAGAGCTGTTTGAAATCTGGAACATACACAAAAAACACCGTCAATCGAATTTTCTCGAAAAGTTGAGGGGGGGTCGGCAATACCCGTTTTGCCCTACGGGGCCTCTAGTCTGGAGGCTCCAGATGCCTTAAATCGACGGAAAAAACATGTTGCGTGTCTATATACACGCACTTCCCCTTGAGCGTTAAAAATTCTGGTCACGAATTCCATGACAAAAAAAAAAAGATTGCTTGGGAAACGTTTGCTCTAGGTTTATCTCTATAAATTATAGACTTTAATGGTTTATCTCTAGCATGATTTATCTCTAGAATCTATTTTTCAGAAATTATAATAACCTTTTGATCCTGTTAACCCCATAATTATCAGATAGCTGATAAAAAATATTAAAATAACATTATTGTATTATCGATTATGAATTATAATATCGTATTTGATCACGGATGTAATNTATTTTTATATTTTATGGGATCTCTCAGGGGGAGGGAGTTTTTGGGAACCCGTACGGGAAAATGCGTGTATATAAACATGCACTTAAAAATCATAAATTATGATTCATAATAATTCGGAACAATTCAAAAAAACTGGTAAAGCCAAGTTGTAGAGCTCGTCAAACTACGTCGATCTGACTATTCAGAAATTGATTTTGGCCACCAGGGCCCCCTAGAGAGCTGTTTGAAATCTGGAACATACGCAAAAACACCGTCAATCGAATTTTCTCGAAAAGTTGAGGGGGGTCGGCAATACCCGTTTTGCCCTACGGGGCCTCCAGTCTGGAGGCTCCAGATGCCTTAAATCGACGGAAAAAACATGTTGCGTGTCTATATACCCGCACTTCCCCTTGGGCGTTAAAAATTCTGGTCACGAATTCCATGACAAAAAAAAAGATTGCTTGGGAA
Organism: Oikopleura albicans; assembly: GCA_004367875.1. NCBI lineage: Eukaryota > Metazoa > Chordata > Appendicularia > Copelata > Oikopleuridae > Oikopleura > Oikopleura albicans. The sequence goes on along the minus strand of SCLG01000180.1, from coordinate 220,576 downwards.
ACGTTTGCTCTAGGTTTATCTCTATAAATTATAGACTTTAATGGTTTATCTCTAGCATGATTTATCTCTAGAATCTATTTTTCAGAAATTATAATAACCTTTTGATCCTGTTAACCCCATAATTATCAGATAGCTGATAAAAAATATTAAAATAACATTATTGTATTATCGATTATGAATTATAATATCGTATTTGATCACGGATGTAATAATGAAATGTCGCATTTTTGACTTGCGATAAATATTGATTCTATAAAGGGGAAGTGTAACAATAATACAAAAGCTTTTTCTAGATAAAATGTACACGGTTCTTTTGATTTTTGACCCAGAAACCGAAATTGGAACTCAAAGTTCCCAAAGATTTTGAATTCTCAAATGACCAAGCCATAGTTTTAAAGTCAAATCCTAAATAAATTGATCATTTTTAAAGACCTGACTTCTCTGCGAACGAAGTGCATTTTATCCACTTATCTCGACATTTTTAAGACATACATTTGAAGGTAAGTTAAAAATATAGGGGGTTGTCTATATAAGGTGTAAAAAGGAATGGCTTTAAGGTCTTACGATCTTATTGTTCTAAGGTCTTATGGTATTTTTTGAGTGAAACCAAAAGCAAGATTTCTTCGAGAAATGTATAAAATAATGTCTGTTAACGCTTTTCCTAGATGAAGGCCATCCATTTTGATGGTCCAAGTTTTTTTTCAGATGGTTATAAGGTTATACGTAGGTTTATGAGTTCTGCGATTCTTTTTAAAATGCATATAAGGTCCAATGGTCTTTTTTCTTAAGACGTTATACCCAACCTATCTGGATTTTGCAACACTGACTTGACCATACAACGGCATAAATATGAACCTTATAACTACCCTTCTCTATTTAATACTACCACCAAACTTCCGTAACTTGACATGTCTAAGTAATCAATGCAACAAGGTTTGCATTGCTTACCTAAGATTGTAGCTGCTTGAATTAGTGTTTGAGCAATTGTAATCTGCTGCTTAATAGCATTTGTATCTTGCTCCTTTAACGTTTCACATTTGTTAACATCATCGAACAGCTCGCCCAGCTTTTCATTAAGCTTCCTCTACGGTGTTCAAATCGAACTTGAAACTAAACTAGCACTGAGTCCCTGTAATATTTTGCAAATCTTAAAAAAATGATTCATTCGAAAATGAATTATAAATATATCAAAGCAGAAGTGCATTACAAAGATTGAACACTGTAACTTAGTAGCATTTGCTGAAAACGGCTCCAAATCAGTCAGCCGATCGCGAATAACCAGCGCCAAAATTGATGTCAAATCTTGAAGGTCATACAGTATGTTTGTTGTTTCGCAGTCGCCAAGGTCAATCGCCAAAATTTTTACTGTCGTTTGCTCAAATTCAGCCTAAAATGATGTTAATGAAATACTGACAAGAGTTAACTCCTACGCCCTCATATGAGTAAAGATGTACACATTTCAGCTCAGTGTCGGTTTTGGTTTTATAAAGAAATATATGTTTCATACAAAGGGGGCTACGGACAAGGGTTAAAGAAGAAAAAGTGAGAAAGTGGAGTTCTACTTTCTTTCTTTTTCTAGTTGCCCTTGTCCGTAGCGCCTTTTGTTTGAAAAATATATTTTTTTATAAAACTGGCAGACCCTCATGCTTTAACCATGACCTTAAATGATCCTATGGGTCAATCAAGTTTTTTTGTTCTAATGAAATATGTTAATGAATTATGTTAACGACGGAATTTCAGCCTTCAAAAACATGAATATGGTAATTAGTTGTGAACAATATATGAAGGGTAATTTTGAGGAATTTCTTTAACCAAGGTCGAACTCATTCAACCTCGCCCTGTCTAGGAAATTGGAAGCTTGGGACCGCCTAATCTAAATAATTCTTGTTGAAAAGTTATTTACGATTGAAAAAACTACCGTCGACGTATGTCTTAACTTAGAGCAGGGACTGTAATTAGAGGTGGGTCGTGTTATGTCCTAGTTGATGTCATTAAGACAGCGCGGTTAATTGGGTCCACTCTGGGGTCAAAAACTTAAACAAAGCGTTAAATAAAATTAAAATAAACCGCTGGTAAACCAAGTTCATTGTTTCCAAAATTTCGAAATAAAAATAGAGCTATATTCAATTACCAAGAACACAAAAGAATCAAATTCTGATTTAAACGCCTTCAATGGCAATTTCACAAAGGGTCAAGTTTTACTTTCCTCACAATAAAATCCAGATACAGTTGTCGCAGTCGTTTTGATCCTTTATAGAAAAATGCGGGATACTGGTATACCGTATACAGTATACCAATACGTATACCGTATACGGTATACCAGTACCGTATACTTAAAAGGGGCGTAAAATAACTCGGAAAAGTCAAAAAACTTCGAAAATTCGACATTTTCAAAAACATTCGCAAATATTCGTCTTTTTCACTTTCCGTCTTTGCTGACTTGAGTTTAACTGAAGTTTAACTTATTTTATTGAGTTTTTCATCTACAACGTTATCTTTTAAAATGAAATTTTCCTGCGACTTTCCCAAAGCTACAAATTGTACGCCCGTCATTACGGGGTTAAATTGTTTTTTCGATTCCGGCAATTGAGGTCAAGTTAGTGAGGATTTGAAAGTCAAATCCAAAAACACGGAAATTCCACGACAAAAAAAAAATACAAAAACGTCTTATTACCAAAACACGCCGTTAAATCGATTTTTTTCGTTTTTGTCAACGTTTGTCAATAAACTGCAACACAAAGGAGGACCACGTGTCCATAACAAAAAAACTTTGGGTCAAGGAGGTCAGCGTGGGGTAAAATATTTAGATTATAGCGTAATACAGACCTCAATTCCAAGTGCTGAATCCGAGGTAGGGGTCATTGATCCAGACGGATTCGAGCGACGGCCGTCATTAATTGCGTCTTCTACCAGCTGGAGAACCACGGGAGTTAAACGTGAAATATCCATTTCAGCTGTTTCCGATTCAACTAAATTAAAGTGTTTTAAATTTTATACGGGCCGTCCAGGTAGGATTCGTGTGTCAAGCGGCACAAAACATCTCGTACCAATAAAAAAAAAGACGTGCGCACTTCCCCTGAGGCAATTTTATATTTTATCATGAATATTTACATGCATTGCCCAATTTTTATAATTTACTGGGAAAAAAACATTTTCTGACCTCTAGTGGCGGATATTCGACCATCTTGAATCGCCTCTTCCACAAGTCTGAGAATGCTTGGGGTTAAAAAACCAGAGGTGTCTCGTTGTTGCGATTTATCCGGAATGGGTTCTTCTGTTTCTTCTTTTGTCACAATTTGTTCGGCTTTACCGTCATCTGACTTGACCATGGAGGGCTCGGTCAAAAAAATTGTCGGAGGCGGCACTTTGTCCATTCGAGATACAGCCGCCGAACGCTCTGCCGAGACCAGCCCTAATTACTGTGGATCAGAAAACCGCTATCTATTTGATATGATACCGATATCTACATAATATGATACCGATTGAGTTTCATGAAAATTAGGCGAGGGTTTCTAGATTGTTTGTAAATGTATTCGATTGACTAACATTTCAATCGAAGAGGCAGTCTCAAATTGAGAGTCTCAAATTGAGAGTCTCAAATTGAGAGTCTCAAATCAATCGAATAAATTTACAAACAATCTAGAAACGCTCAGCCAATTTTCATGAAACTCAAACTGTACTAAGCTCAAATGTCGCCCTTTGTTAATCTAGAAAATTAGAAAGAGCGCCATGTTTGTTCTAGAATAAAAACGGCAACTTTTGGGGTTTGACACATTGTTTGTTAAATTGTTGTTTAAATGCCAAACCCCGTAACATTTTAATCGATTGAATGAATTCTATAAATTTCTATAGGTAAATTTTCACACGCAGTTTTATATTGTTACAGCATAAAAAGTGCGTGCAAAAAGTTGCTTTGGTTAATTCATTGTTGGGCCACACAGTACTGTGCAATTTTGATCCATCCCTGATTGTATTGCGTGAGTGCCCAAATCTGCTGTAATATTATCAATGTCGTTCTGGTCATTTTGGCCCAATCTGGACACAGCAGCAGAACGATTGGCGGATGCGATTCCATCAGTTAGCGCCGACGTGACTACTTCATCTGCATCACCACCAAGCCGCGACGCTGCCGCCGATCTGTCCGCCGATTTCAGACCACTATCTAGCGCTTCAACGCTCAACTCGTTAAGATTTTGAGCAGCATGCTGGGTTAACAGAATGAGTATCAATTATTGATCTACCATCCAAATTCGGGAGATCCCTGTATGTTCTGATAATAAATTTCACTTCTCTATTAATGTAACAAAATGGTTTTATAAAAAGATTTTTATTAAAAAATAAATAATGAATAATAAAAATAAAAAATAATTAACTGCGCGAAATGTTACTGCGCTAAATGAGCTCAACCAATTAGAGTGTTTTTATGATGTTTCCACATTTTCTCGGCCAATCGGTGACTAGTATGAGTCACCGACAAACAGTATGACTCGTTTTTTCGTAGGAAATGGCCCATACAGTATGGGCCATACTCTCGTTTTTTATCACATAATGTGATACAATTTGTATTATACTGTATAATTTATACAGAAATGGATAAATTGAATTCTGTGAACCCTGGCCATGCGTGACGCCGCCTGAGAGCGATTGGCGGATGCCAAACCACCCTCTATAGCTGCATGGCTCAATTCTTCGACATTTTGACCAATCCGCGACGCTGCAGCCGACCTATCCGCCGATTTGAGGCCACTTTCCAAAGTATCAGCATTGATTTCCTCGACATTTTGCGCCATTCGTGATGCAGCAGCGGAACGATTCGCCGACTTTAAACCGCTGTCAAGCGCCTCGTCACAAAAATAATGGTTTCAAAAATGAGTACTTAAAGCTGAGCACAAACGTTAACTCCTTCGCATAAATTTTATGTCATAAAACCTCAGGAGATCTCCAATTTTATGAATGCTGGAGAAAATGTGCAGCTGTGATTTCTTTTACAGTTCTCAATTTCTCGATTTATCACAAATTAACTAGTGCTACGGTAGCACTACTACCGTTGAGCTAAGTAAGTGTTAATTTAACATAATTAACAAGTCACTTAAAATAAATCAAATACGACTCGTAAGTTGAAAGACGTTTTCTTGTAGATCAAATATTATGATTTGATCACAATAAATAAATTGCTATCTTACAAACAAAAAAGCAAAGAAAAGGAACTTTCGAGATTCGCGTACTCTTTTTTGAATTTTTTGCTATTTTATAATTAATCTTGAGTAAGCTATAAAATACTAAAGACTCCCAACTTGTAAAAATTGCGGCTTGTTAAAATATCTCAGTAATTTTCAAAGGCGAAAAAAAATAAATAATGTTACCACTTTTTGGTAACGTTACTTCACACCGCCTCTGAGGCCAATGTGGCCTGTCGTTGGCCTTTTTGACCGCGCTCGGCAAATCAACGAAAGCCAAATCACCGAAACGCGATTTCCTTCATTTAAAATATTTTTGTATTACAGTCCTCCCTGCTATATGCATTTCCACTAAAATTTTTTTTCGCGTTTTAAAATAAGGGCGATAGTAAAATGTGTTTGCTGAAAAAAAAAACACAATTTATTTCAAATTTTTGAAATTACGCTTTTGTTCAAAACCATGTCTTATGAGGTCAACATTTTGTCCGATTCGTGACGCGGCGGCTGATCTATTTGCGGATTTCATACCGTCGTCGATCGCGGTTGCACTTAGCTGGGTGATATTCTGGTTGAGATTTGGACTGCTCGAAGAACCCGAGGATTGGGCCGATGCCGAGTCGCTTCCGGAGCAACTTTGACTGTCTTCATCGACAACACTTTCTTTCAAATGTGGGGAGCCCAGTCTTTCCTCCTCATTTTTAACTTTTTTTGGTATCAATTTTTGATTATAACTCACCGGTTTGGCAGTTTAATACCATTTCATAAGCCCCATCGGGTATTGTATTTAAAGGACGTGCCCTTAATTATTTTATGCTACAACAGATGTCTTATTATCATCTATGTCATCTGTGCTGCATGTAGACTATGCCTATATTGTTTTAGAGTTTTTAGGGATTTTTTTTTAACTTTTTGTCGGAATTTTTTATCTGTATTTTCCTGTATGACTGGATTTGTCAAGTTTTGTCACCAAAATTACATGCGTACATAAAACAATCATTAGAAACAAGGTATTTTGTACTGAAAAGTCATGTTTTTGAAACTGAATTATTTCAAAATTAACTCACTTTTGAAAATATCTACTTCAGTCAAAGATACCATAACTGTTTCTGGGGACGTCATACCCGTTTGTGGCGTTTTCGTTTTTTTCTCTGTAATTATTTCTTTCGCATCTATTTGAGCGTCTTCTGAGTCATTCCTAGAACTTTACAAAAAATCGTAATTTTTATTCTGATAGTCGCACTTCACTTGGTGTGTTTATTCTTGAGTGCTTAATAGAAGGGTCACAAAATAAGAAAAAAAGTGAATGTTAGTCGTCTCAACTACTCATTGGCTGACCTTAATGGCCGTTGATTAGTCTCCTCAACGTGCATTTGTTCTTTCAATCTGTTTATTGTCTCGGTAACAATGTCGTTGACAATAGGAGTGAGTCGCCCTTCGCTCACACAAAGTGAGATTTTCTCGCGCTGATAAAGCGCTCAAGTGGGGTGATCAACTTTTTGTCCGCAGGGCAAATATGACGCATTCACAATTGCCCAAATTACATAAATTTCCAGAATAAAACTACATTGTTACTTTAGTCTTTTTCGCAAAATCCACGACAAAAAATTCAAAAACTTATATAGATAATATGGTCAATTTTTGTGTCCGGGCCAAATATAACACATTCAATGGAAAAACGAGTGTTTCGGAATAAATCAAATTAGAGCCCTAATTCTCAATATGATTAGCTAGATCCAGTTGGGAGTTAGGAACGCCAGCCAACGTTCCCATTAACGTTCGTTAATTAAATTCTGTTTTATCTCATTTTAGAGACAACAAAATGTAAACATACAGTAGAAAACGAGAAAACAAAACTTTTACTGGTGACTGATAGTCACCGTATTGGCCGTAAATTATCTGCAAAAGACTGAAAAATACAATCACGAATATTATAATAAACGTCGATGTTGAGTACCCTAATCGTACGACTCTTTGACTTCATCATTTGCGTCGGCCATAGCTTGCTCAACGAGGAGTTCTATTATCGGAGTATGGTGTCCTTCGTTCGGTGCATGTGTTCCTTTGAAAGTGTTTTTTTTAATGTTATGTGTGTTGACCGAAAGTTGAGGAAAAAACGGAGGAAGACTTTCGGAAAACAGATTGTTAGTCAGTCATTCGCCATGAGTACTAATCATTAAATTAAAATTGTATGAACCGTAAGATCCCGAATGAACTGATGCGATTCTACTTCATATCAAGCTAAATAATTCCCAAAAAGAGTTTATTGGAGCCAAATTAACCATAAATTTGACCAATGAATCATTGGCAATGATAATTTGAATGGTATAGCATGGTCAATTTGGAATAGAACTAAATATGACCTCATTTGCGATATGGTTTATGTGGTATAAATTACCGCATTTATCTTGACAAAAAAGGTGGATTCGTTTAATAAACAAAAATCGGTATCTAAGTGCAAAATAGAATAATACATCGTAGGAATATATAATCGTAGGTAGCATACAGGGTGTATAGTATACACTGTATACATATATATCCTGTAAGTCAGTTTTTTGACCGGAATTTTTCGAAACGAAGTAACAGTCATGAAACGGAGTAACAATTAGGTAACGGAGTAACAATTTTTGAAGAAAAAATTGGTCGACTGTATTATGTTTCTGTCCCATATTGAAAGCTCCCCATAAAGATTTATGCACCTCCTAAGCAGTTATCTTAACACCAGTTATCTTATCACCAGTTATCTTAACCAAATTGGGTTATATGAATACTTTTTGGACCACAACGTATCGCAACGTCCACTTATCTAACCTGGTTAGACTAACCAAATAGCCGACTAAATTATCAAAATTGAGTTATCTTAACACTTTTTAAGCAAAACAGTTGTTAGGATATTATTAAGACAGTTAAACTGGTTCGAAATATACCAAAAATATATTCAGAATATATGTTAATAATTAAAAATATTTGAACTGCGCAGTCATCGGCCATAATTACGTAACAAAAAGTTTTTTGCCAAAATTTTTGGCCTTATAAGTGCGTTAGGACGTTATTATGCTGTTGAGTCAATAGTAATAGCCTTAAAAATCATGCCGAACGGTTGGCGAGTTCGGTAATGACCCGTCGAAAATAACGTGTAGTTGAACTTGTGTTTTATTATACATAATATATGCTAATATGTTTCATAGTGACCTTGACTAACTTCATTTTAAATTGTATTTAGACATGTCAAAATTGTGATTCGTTTAGCGTATAATGAGTTCCTACACATCACGCTAGTAGAGCGCTAGTTTTAAGACCATGTTAATAAATAATGTTTTTTTCTCGCCTTTGAGTTCAATATAACATATTTTTTTACAAAATAAGGAAAAAAAAATCGGTATAAATGATATGAAAAAACTTATGTTATTTTATGTTGCTTTGTCCCAAGCTTTGAGTTTTCAACATGCAATATCAAGTGAGTACAGTACTTAGTCTAAAAGCTTTTTTTTAAGTCTTTCAAAAACTTAGTCGGTGCTAAAATAAGACCAAAATTATAACCCTATGTTGTGTAGCAAAAAAAACTTTGACAATACCCACTTTATTATTATTTTGCCCCCTCCGCAGTTATCGGGCACCAAAAGTTGTAGCACAGTGCTCCTAGAGACTCATAAGTTACGAGTCGTAACAGATTTGGGCTTCTACCCCATAGGCGAATTTTCACAATTTAATTGAATAATACTGGTGAGTGTGACACGGCCGTTTTTGGACGAGTTTTATCTCGAGTAAGCATATTTTATTTTACTATCTTTCATTTCCGGGCACTCCCGGTGCCTTCCGGTGCAAAAACTGTCTTCTAGAAGCCCTAATCTGTCATGACTTATAACTTGATGAGTCTCCAGAAGCACTATATGTTATATATTTTCGACAAGTGGTCTACGTAGAGAGATTTGTCATCTTACACACCGTTATCGCCTTAGAATTTTTGATATTTTATTTTTCAAAATAAGCTGAAAAGGCCAGTGTATTTTCTCGGAAAACAAACAGATCCGAGTCTTACAGTTTATACCAACATTTTGACCATTCTATTTAATTTCAGATGCTAATCGAAGAGACTCGCTTCAGGAAAGATTACAAAATATATTGTCTGACGAATCAGATGACCCATTTTATATGCCAAGTCGATTATATCAGTTACGCCATGGACCGAGCATTTACGGAGCTACACAACTCAAGCGCAACGATGATGCTTTCTTAAAACGCATTTTCCCCGTGCCATCTTCCGCTTTCTTACCACATTCCTGGCATTTGACATATTTTTAATCAAATAATATATCCACTATATAATTTGACAAATCATTTTTTGTTTAACAGTCATGCGCATCGAGTTTACTATAACAGTCATGCGCCTCTGGGGTAGCTAGCTACCCAATTTGCTCTAGGGCGCCAAATAATGAACGGATTTTTTTGATTATTATTTTATTTTGAAGCCCTGTTCTTCTTCTTTTACTGGGGTGATTTTCAACCTTAACCCTCGTCCTCCACCGACCCAAACGTAAAAAAAATTTTCTAAAAAAAATTTTTCTGCCATATAAAAACGTAAAAAAATATTTTTGATTTCAAATCCGTTGTCCGGTTTTTATGATCACAAGCCGTTCTCTTTTTATTTCGAAATAAAGTGAAAATGGGTAGCTAGCTACCCAATATGCGCATTACTGTTAATATCATTTAGTAAAGTGTATACACTGTTTACTATACAGTATAGAGTATACTGTATACTCAATCACTCAGTTACAACAGTCAAGGTACTTATGGAGTATGGGAAGAATTTATTTATGGCAATGAAAACCAAAGAGGTTTATTTCCTTACAATTATCATTTATACAAAAACACTTTTCGTTTAATAACGTGTAATGTCTAGATACATGCACATGTAGTACTTTTGAAGACAAGATTTTGGGCTCTAGATAATATAATGGTAAACTTTTATGAAAAGGAGCATCGTTTTTTTAAATAAAAAGATCTTCGTCTTTTCAGAAGGGATCTTCTGTCTTTCGTTTTGTAATTAAAATGCGTCTTTAATATTATTCACACGACAAATACTGCACATATTTGATCTTGTTTTATAAGGATCATAAACCACATGTTTCTATCTTATAAATTTAATGGTCTGGCGCTATGTCAAGGTCAAACCAACAGTTTAAATAAACAATTTTGAAAACAAATATGCGATGGAACATTTGGTTATAACAGTTTTTGTAGTCTAGGAATATTAATTTGGCTTTCTTATACTTACAGGGTATCACGATGAAAAATTAAAATATAGTAAATTTTCTGAAATTCTTAAATAAGCACCGTTAAAAAAAATACCGTAAGTTATGCTTTATGGTCCATAACCGTTAATTTTACATAATTTTATAGTATTTTGAATAAACTTAAAATACGTTTGTTATATGTTTTAAATAAACAAAAGAAAATTTCAAGTAATTTTAAATACATTTGAAAAAAATCGATTTAGTCGTATTTTACCGAAAATTGGAACTAATACTGAGATTTATCCATGTTTGTTTATTTGGCTTTCACGAACCCTAAAATTATTGCGGGCAAAGACGCAAGTATATTCCTGCTTATTCGGGGTCATCACCAGATTTCATTTTTCTTAATCCAATATAATCAACAAAGAACTAGACAAAACACTCAGTATTTTGAAATAAAATAAAAATAATAAAGTTAAAATGTTTATAATGAACACAATCCTGGTGTCAGTGTATGAACAGGCGAGGGCGTTCTGGACTTTTGAAAGGCCGAATTGATTTGATCGATAGAAATACTTCCCGAGTGAAGTGCATCTAACACCAGTTTGTCTACCACCGGAGTTAAACGCGCTTTTTCTATTGTTAACGCTTCATCAACCAGCTTTTGGACAACTGGAGTCAGCCGTCCGACTTTCCGCGGGTTATCTGAGTTCAGCCTATAATGTACCCCTACAACTTTTTATATAACTACATGCCTCTGCACTGCATTTAAGTACTCTGCGTTTAACATGAAAAACCGACGATTTTCTATCAGGTCGGAAAATAGATTATTAACTCCGCTTCAATTTAGTACAACACTCCGCACTACTAGAAACTGCTTTAACTCGACATTATGGCCGAATTTCCGCCGTGGAACGGTTCGCTGAAATTTGTTTTCAGTGGACACTTTGTTGGTAGCTAGGGCACCGCGGCATGTCTTAAAATTACTGCGAAATACGTTTTCGGCGAAAAACCACAAATGAAAGCAAACTGCCCTGAAGAAGCATTTATTAAAATTCTAATAGGGAAATAATTATTTGAAAGATGCTTACTTTCTTCGTCTCCTGAAGACGTTTTCTGTGAGTTGTTTTTTACGCAGAACTTCTGCGGCAGAAGATGTTGTCTTCATTTTTTTTTTCAACAAAACTTTTTTGCGTGATCCCACGGCCCGGGCTACGGGCCGGTCTGAGTTACTAGACTAGTTATGAATTTTAAAGCAATGTTCATATAATGTTAAACGCTATTTTGATATTACCGTGTCAGTCGTCAGACCGAACATGGTAAATTTATCATTTGAATTAGGTTTCTAGTCAACATTATGTGAAGTACAAAATCTAGTTACCCGAGAAACAACTGAAGCAAATTTCGGTCATTTTTAAGAAAACAGGTCGTGTTATACGGTATAACTTATACCAGTTGTAATGTCAGAAACCCAAACTTCCATTATTAATGTCCTTCCTGTTCAAATTATTCTTCTCAACTTCTGAAACTCTATAGAAATATTTTCTCTGTTTTCTTTTTTTTTTGTGTTTTTCGATTTTAATATTTGGCCGTTCGCGGTCCACAGGTCGTTTATTGAATATGAATCTGGTCCTGCTTTGCAAACATCTTTTTTACAACACTCAACGAGCTCAATTGTGTGTTTGCTAAGAATTTAATTTTTTTTTCGTTTAATAAAAATTTGTCTAATCGGTCAGCGCGTTTCTCATGACAACCGGTTTATCATTTCTATTGTCGATTCAAATCCACCAATGTCAACCGGGTTCGGCTGGGAAAATATCAAATATTCAAGTTTTTGGGGGAAAAATTTAAAAATATGAAGAAAGCACAACAAACGACGAAACCAGTGGAAAATGGAGTAAAAAAAAATCAAAAAATGAACAAAAACGTGCAAAATGAGAAAAAATAAAAAATAAAGGACAAGATAAAAACTCGGATATTCATGAAAAACATGGTCCATATTATAGGCATAAATAGTAAAATTAATAATGAAATCAGATAGAGTGGATAAAACCGATGGCTTAACTCTTGGGGGTCACTGTGTCTTATCAAAACGGCCTCAAATCAAAAATCGCTGATAGACGGGTTAAATCAAATTTGATGGAGAAAATTTTGAAACAAAAATCGGAGATAAAATTTTTTTCTCAATTTTTTTCAAAAATCTTCCTGATATGACTTTGGAGACATCTGACAATTTTTTATTAGTCTCGATGGATACGTCTTGCGGGTTATACGAACACATAAGACTCACTGGAGTTGAAAGCAGCTGCAGTCTGCAGCCTGCAGAAGTTAACGAATAATGCATTTTACAAGTTTTGATAATAATGTGTGTACAGTATGTGGTATGGCAGATAACGTGATGAAACCGCATATCCACCCACGGTTGCTTCTGTTGCTTCTCATCGCATTCAAAACAATTAACCCAATATTGACACTTTTATCAAGATTGGCAACTTTATTTCAACTTTTTTTCTTTTAGTTTTGCACTAAACAACTTATTTTTAAAAACATGCCTTTAAAAGTTGAATTAACTGAGAATGCGAGTAGTAGAAATGAATCTTATATGAAGATTACGATTAGTTATGAAGGTACGTACTGTTTAACATTATATTAACAATATTTATTTCAGATAAAACATGATTTTCCTTTCACACAGTACAGTCTGTATTTAAAATATTAATCTAAGGGATTTTGTTTTTAGTTTGCACTAAGTTTTATACACTTACTTAAGACATGCCCCTTAAAAAGAATTTATTGAAGAAATGAGAAAAGTAAAGATCAGAAATGAATCACAAAATATAAAGATTTGGAGGATTTATACGATTAGTTTTCAAAGTATATACTGTGTACAGAATCATAGACCGAAAATTTCATTTCCACACTTAATGGTTTGGGACAAAAATTTGAACATGCGTGAGGCACAACCACCGTACTGTCTGAGTTTTAAAAAACACATACGTACTGTCTGAGTTTTCAAAAAAGGGGCCAAAATTCTCGATTCAACGCTCATTGGCTGGATAAAAAAGAATATCACAACGTCCACAATCATATTCTCATAACACTTCACTGTCTAGTACAGTTCTCCGAAGTGTGGGCGTGATGCGTAGAAATTCGAGCGTAGAAATTCAGCCAATCAGCGTTGAATCGAGAATTTTTGCCTTTTTTTTTAAAAACTCAGACAGTATGTGTTTATTTGCATATCTGGATCATAAATATTGTAATCTACTTTCTAGAACCAAAAAAGACCCAAAAGGTCGAAAACAAGAAGCCAAAAAAGCCAGTTTCGAGCGTTGAGCAAGCAGTCAAATCATTTTTGTGAAAAACAATCGTCATACTGTATGTTTATTATTTGAGCACTGTATAAGCGCTATACTAAGTACTGTATTAACCGTACGCAATAAAATAAAGCCTAAAGTTATGTCAAGATGTCTCATCTACAACGCACCCCTAAAGTTAAACAAAGTTAACAAAATTGACAGAAGTTAACAAAATTCATAGAAGTTAATAGTCGGTTCGTGTCTTTACTTTGTCTTACTTTGTTTGCCCACGCACTATCTACTAAATCAAACAAAATTCATGAGAGTTAAAATTTATCTAAGCAAGTAAAATGGTTAACAACAAAGATCGTAAGTAGTAATTAGTTTTCTAACCGGTATTAGCTCATTCCACGCTCTTTGTGACGTACTGGTCACATTTTCGTGGGTAATTACCGGTAAATTTCTTAATGGGTAATGGACCATTACTAATGGAGTTCACGCAAAGAATTGTATACCCAAGCGGACCTTATTCCATGTCAGATTTATATCAAAAAAAAACAAAAAGATTTTTAATCGGAGTTTTTACGGATTCAGCAAATATTACCGGGTAAAAGCTAGTGATTAATCCACACGGCCGAACCAGTGGCTACCGCTTCAACGATTAATCTTTTTTGAGGGTGTACTTTATGTCGTTTTAACCACCCGGTAGCCGCATGTCATATTTCGAAAATAAATTTGACATTTTGATTGTAGTAATTTTGTACCACAATCAAAATTGTTAAAGTCTAACTTCGCAACTAACGATTTCAAGTATTTTGGAACAAAAATCAAGTACAGATAGTATCGAGAAAATGACAGTTGATAATATAACTGAACAAATGAAGTAAGTATGATATGTCTATTCTATAATGCTAAAATAAAAGTTATGCAATTTATTGGGAATAGTTTATAATAAACTACATGTATTCCCATATAATAAACTACATGTATTCCCAATAAATTTGCACCCACCTATTTTGCGAATTAAATCCTGACCAAACGGACACGTTACAAACTTAATGTTAAGGGCAATGCAATTCGATGCCATAGAGTGGTTAAATCGGCAAAGAATAAGTGTCGGTTATCCAACACTTGACAATGATGAAAACTTGTGCACCGAGGCGTTAAAATACGCAACTCATCTTGGGCAAACTCCGTATTATTGTCGTGCACCTGAAGATCAACTTAACGGAGCAGGAAAAACGATTTCACTATAAATAGCATAGTCCGCTTATTTGTGAGTGTTATAAAACGCGTATGTTAAATTTCTGAAAAAGATCGTCCAAAATGGGCGCAGTGACCGCTAAGCGAAAAAAACATTCACGTTATGCCCATCATATTTGCATTCCGTTTTGGTATATTTCGCTTATCCTTGATCCACCGCTGTTTTGTTTGCCTCTTTTTTTCGACTAGAATTTTTTTTGTTTGGTTTCGCCCGGTCTTTTTTTTTGTTTCGCTTGGCAAAAACGACACGAAAAATCGGTATCACTCGCTTAAAGTGGGCGATGGCAGTCGGGCATAATCCGTTTTTATGAAAAACCGTTCTTATGAAAGTAGGCATGATATCATGTTGATTACGGTACAAAAAATGAGCGCCTCGGTCGTAACTTGCGTTCAAAACTGTATATTTCACAGTGTAATTTACACTATGAAAACGTTCTGGTCAGGTGAGTGTTTATTTGCGGCGCGGAGTGAAGATTTGACAATAAATCATATGAGAGCTGCAGTCGAAAGCTGGGGAACGTCATGATTCATGATATGAAACAATTTAGTGTAAAAAATAAATTTGAGATACGAAAATTATTCCACATCATGACCTCCTCTATAGTTGGATCGGAGAACAGCGACAGTTTAACTGGCAAAACAGCCCACTTAAGGGCAACAATTACTCTCAATTAATTTGGAAAGATGCTAAAAAAGGTTTTTATGATTTTTTACAGCTAAATATATATTCAAAACTAGTTTAACTCTAGTGGGTCACAGGTGTTCGTATAACCTGTAAGTGACACTATGTGATGACCATCACACAAGCCCGTTATCATAACGGCGTTATGGCCATTTTTTAAAGATAAAATTCTTTGTAAAGGTTGTTTCACGGGTTACTGGAACATGATGTATCCATGTATATCAATAAAAAAACGCCAGGTGTCTACAGGATCATCTTAGGAAGATTTTTGAAAAAAATTATCTCCGATTTTTGCCCCAGAATTTTCTCCATCGAATTTTTTTTTTCTATCAGCGATTTTAGATTTGAGGTGGTTTTGATTAGATATGAGGGAAAATAAAGTGTTGTGTGACGATTGTCCCACAGTGACCCCCACGAGTTAAAGCGTATATTTGGTTAACCACCGTTATGATATGAACTAGTTTTACCATTTCAATTATTTTAAGTCATAATCATTTCTTCATAAAATTAACAAGTAAAAATAAAATTAAAAATTAAATTGATAAGTAAATTATTAATTAATAACATTTTGATTAATAAATAAGGTTAAACGTGAACCCAGCCCGTCCTTATTTAAATAGGCATTAGATGAATGATAGATAGATAAGTACCGATCAAGTAATTAAACCAATCAGTATATGACAGTATTTGTAACAAACTAAAACACAAATTCAGTGGGACTCAGTATGGCTCTATCGAATCGCGGATGGGTATTTGTTGTTGGCCGCATTTTTCCCGCCGGAAATCAGCGAGGACAATATTTTAACAACGTTCCGACTAAAATTAGTAAACCTCTTTCTGTTCCACGGTTCCGAATTCAGTTTTATTAATTTTGAAGTCTTACTTTTAGTTTATCAACTGAAATATTCAACCAGAAGTTTTAACAACCCTACGAAAATATCGCATAGGTGCACCGGTTTGTTTCTTAAAAAACACGACATGTTTCAAAAAACACGGTAAAGTGCAATTATTAAAACTCGACTAACGGTAGGCTTTTGAAAGATAACCTCAAAAAACGGGTCAAAATAGGCTATAATTTCAATACACATTTTTTTAATCTTGTTCATAAGGCACTTTAAGAAAATTGATGAGCTCCAATAAATTATTAGTAATTACTAATTACGTATACCGTATGAAACAATTTATTGAATTAGCAAATTTTGAACCGTGTTCGGTCCATCTCCCAAAAGACACAAAATTGCCAAAAAATGCAGCGTTAGAAAAAAGACTAAATTCTGTCGATTTAAACGGCACTTCGTACGAGTCGGATGAAACTGGATATAGTGGATCGTTTCGTTCTGCTTCTTTCGTTATCGAGGATGAGACGCACGGAACCGACCCATTTGAAAAATTTTATACCACATAATATTGCATTCTATAAACTTGCACCATTGTTGACTGTTCCCGACACACGTTGAAAATTATAATTTTCCCTAACGAGATTTTCGTTAACCAAATTCAAATGAATAAATTATCTTGAATCAATTTGGAGTACTTTATTTTTACAATGAACATCCAATCATTTATGGGGTGAGGTCCATCTGAGTCCGCACAATTTTCGCTCGATAGGTAGAGCGAAAGAAAACAAACATTTTCTAGTCATTTTTTCTAGCCAAAAAAAGGCAAACAAAAGCGCGGCATATCAAGGAAAAAAAGTTTGAGTCGAATTGTTTTTTTTTTTTGTTAAAACTGTTTCAACAAAGTATTTGTAAATATTTTTTGAGGAATCCATAGAAAAAAAAAGATTTGTAATTTCTGTAAATGCCTGAAAATGAAATAAGTATATTACTACCACAATTAGTACATAGGAAAAAAATGAAACTTTAAATTTCTTTTACGGCGCGCGCGTAAAAGTTAAATGGCGGCGCGTGTCAGTTATATGAAAGTTAATTAACCGCGCGGCATTTTTTAAAAATGTGAATCACATAATATGTGAAAGTTATTTGTAAATCTAAAAATATTATTTTAATACACATTCAATAATATTAAATAAAATTGTCCTTAATTTTGAAATTTATTTCAGAGAGGTCTTGTTCGCGATTAATTATTTTTTTTATTATTAATACCCCAAAAATGCGGACTCAGATGGGCATTAGCCTCATTTATGTAAACGTCGTTCATGTAAATTATAACATTGAAAAATAATAAGAATGTGCACATAATTTGTGCACGTACTCAAATGAAAAAGGCAAATAATTGAATCTAGAAACTTGACGAATTTTGATGTAGGCTAGTAGTCAAAGATGCCCGATATGAAATACGCTAGTTCAAATACCAATCTACATTGTATGATATCTTAGGTATAAACCGTAAATTATGACCGGATTAATTTT
>SCLG01000180.1:154979-201670 GCA_004367875.1 Oikopleura albicans | reverse complement strand
GGCCATATCGGCCTAATCTTTCAGTTACTCCTCGGCTCATATAATTGTATGAATGTCCGGATTCGCATACGCATTTTCATCCATACGCCCACACAATGTACCGTTATCTTGGTAACATGACCCAATTTTCCGTTATCTTGGTTCAATTTTGCCCCTAACTTTCCCAAGATAAAGGTACATCTGGTGTACGTGTTTTTGTTTATAAAACCTCAAGATAATGGAAAATGGATTATGTAAGTCGAAAATGAACAAATGAACAAAAATACTAATCTAATTAACTACAGTCCCCAGTCCCTTATGGGCCACCTTGAGCGTTCAAAAAAGGCGGCCCATAAGGGTTACATTGCCCTTTTTGAGAAAAAAAAAACACATATTAACTAATTTTATTGTTTGTTTTTTTGCTTGCAAACGAGTTTTTTGACATTACAGTATAATTGGAGATTAAATTGGCAAAACAATCAGTTATGTTCGACCGTTTTGGGTTCTCGAAAAAAGCGGCCGTAATGGGATAAACGCGTTTAAACGGCCGTAATGGTATTAGCGCCCCTAATAGGGTTAATTTGGGACAACTTTATAACAAAATGATTTATTTTTCAATTACCATTTATGTAACTTTCCTAAAAAAATGTTCCCAATATTGGTGAATGACTCTTTGGGGTTATTGTCGATAAACTCTAATACAATCTGTCTCTGCCCAATCTTCAGAGAACGGGTTGGTCCACTATTTGTCCTTGATAAAACATTCGAAATAAAAA
Source organism: Oikopleura albicans (assembly GCA_004367875.1). Taxonomy (NCBI): domain Eukaryota; kingdom Metazoa; phylum Chordata; class Appendicularia; order Copelata; family Oikopleuridae; genus Oikopleura; species Oikopleura albicans. The sequence goes on along the minus strand of SCLG01000180.1, from coordinate 200,915 downwards.
CTAAATTTGGTGAAAGACCAACATTTGTCGGTCAAAAATAGAATTATAGAATTATACACGTACTCTGGTGAAAATAATAATGCCAGTAAAGAAGTGGGATAGAAAAGTGGTAAGAAAAAATAGCATTTTTTCAGATATTTAAAAATTGTGGCCCATAAGGGTTACTTTATCAAATCGAAAAAATCGCGGCCCATAAGGGTTACATGGCCCGTAAGGGGCCGGCCCATAACGGACTGGGGACTGTAATTAAAAGGAAAAAACTTCTTCGTTTCGATTCCAAAATTTTGAATTATGATCTAATCTATGTTGATTTAAAATTTCGTTTGAAGGTTACGTGTCATTTACTATTAAATGAAATCAAGAAATCTGTTAACAGTTAATAATTGCATATGTAATGTATATATGAGTTGTGTGGCCTGCGAGCGGCAGCTTGTAGCACATTCGGACATACAGGTGTTAAAATAGCCCCTCGAATGACAGCTATAGATACGTAAATCAACGATCATCCGACATTTTCAAGAATATTAGAAGCGCTGTCCTATCTACCAATGCATGAGACTCATCATGACTTCCTATATGTGATAACTGAATTCCTAAAAAAATAATGAAATTGCCCTCTTTACGGGCTGAAAAACATCTGTTTGCCAATGAAACGTAAAACGGAGAAAAAATGCGAATAAGCGGGCGTCCATCAAACAAAATCTTTCACAATGTCCAACTTTTGCGCTCATAGATTAGTATATAGCGAGTGAATATTTGAGATTTTTAACTGATTTTTCTCCAACGTTCCTGGTTAAAGAGTTCTCGGATCGGCTTTATGTAGTCAATGAAAACTGCGTCCCCAGCTTCTATGTTTCTGGCAGTCTTTGCACTCATCTTCTAACGACATGCATGAATAAGGCAGATTTTTACCTAGTTCCGAGCCTCATTGCAAAAACTATCAGTGTTTACAAAAATATAAATTTGAGATAAAAATCTAGTTTTTCAATAATTTTAGACTCGCAATGAAGGACTGCTTTCTCATTGGATTAGTCGGGCGTGCCTAAAGTCAACCTCACATAGCAAAAAAAAACAACAACGAGTTTTAGATAATTTTTTATTGAATAAAGTTAGTAGAGTTTAAACGAACAGTTTTATACACTTCATAAAGTACATATCAGGATAAGTCAGGATACAAGTTAAAATTTCGAGAATCTCTTCTTTGACACTATTGCGCTCAGAATTTCTAGATACTCGCTTCGTTCGCCGTTTGACTGCTTTGAAAGCACCGCCAAGATTGCCATAACAAACCGCTCGTTCAGCGTCTCCATTGTTATAATTTGCTCAAGCAGTGTGACTTCTTGTGATTTTCTGTCGTAAGTTTGTTGTCGTTGTCTTGCTTGTGATTTTCCCATGGCGTGTATGTTATTCTGGAGTCGATTCCATCCAATCAAATCCGCACCTGCCATTATAATCAGTGAAAATAGTAAAATATTCATATATTTGTTTCTGCTTTGAATTGCGTGTGTTCCTCAATATTTTTCAGTTTATATGCTCATTGAATGGAAAGCTATTTTCCAGCAGTTATTGGGAAACCGTTTCGTAAAAGCACGAGGCGACCGCTGGGTGGCGATTATAATTTTCTAGTGCTTACGTTCTCCAACAAATTGTTTTAACTTTTGACGTTAAATGAATTTTCGTATTGCTTAAAATTTCGGAAAAAAATTCTGTTATTAAAAAAATTAATTCAAAATGCTGATTTTTGAAAATATATTTTTGTAGAAAACCTACGAATCTTAGTCCAAAACTTACAATTTAAACAGCTCAAAATCTAGATTTCAAAAATTAGACTGACTCGGTCATGATCATTATGAACGGGTCAGTAGCGTTGTTTACAAACCTCACTTTATCTCGGCGGGCGAACAGAAACGACAGACCCTGATTTCATGAATCGAAGCCAAAGGTCCATTTTGTACCCCAATAGGGTAATTGCATCCTATGTAGCACCGCTTTGCGGGCCCATCCTGTACTCCCATAGAGCATCGCATCCTTTGTAACCCTGTTCGCGGGCCCAATCTGTACCCCAAATTGGGGTCCCTTTTATAGGGAAATCGCATCCTATGAAGCCCCGCTTCGCGAGCTCATTCTGTACCCCAATAGCGTTATTTCAACCTATGTAGCCCCGTTTCGCTCCATGATAGAACTTCGCAGTGAAATAATAATTCACATGCTTCAAACTAATAACAATGTGAATTGCAACTAATATATCAATAATTTGTGGGCGCATATAAACATAAACCTGTTTTTGCAAAAATTTGTATTTTATACACTACCGAAGCCCATCTATAAACTCAATAATTGTTGCCGTTTATATTTGTGCGGAAAAATTTTCCCACAGCAACACCCTTAAACTTGTTTTGACCAACATTAAAACCTGCTTTTCATAGTTAATGTTCGAAGTTCTCAAAAGTTATGTCATCTAAGGAAATACTGTGAGAAATGTTATGTCGCTTATTAGCTTAATGTTGCGCAACGTATTGACTTTACTAGAACATTTGATGTCTGAAAATGAAACAGTACTAGAATAGAAATTGAATTTCAATATGAGCCGTCATAAAGAGCATATCTTGTCATGTACGGTCTCTCAATTAAGTGCAGAAGTTCTATAACGGTGCTACTTTTCAATAACTAATTTTTCAGAGTTCAAAAAGGCAAAATAAAAATTGTAATTTTCATTTTTTTATTTGGAAAAGGATGGCACTCATAGATGGGATTGGTCACAGTAAATTATCAACTTAGATATTGTGTGTCGTTTTGTTAAGTTTTCGAAGATTTTCTCCATTTGGGGCTCGCATTTAGCATGTTAGTCGAGCGTCTGTACTGGGGTGTTATTAGTTACGATAATTTTTACAGAACACATTAGACACATTTTAACAGCGAATTTTAAATTGTTTTGGAAACTAATAGAACTCACTAATAGTAGTACAATTTAACCTATTAGATGAATTACCTCTGAAATCCAACTAAGTACATTTTTGTGCAAATTCTTAACAGATAATGCTTAGGACTATGAACGAAAGAGACCGTTCTGGAAAATCTCAAACGGTTAACCTTCAAACACACATGACGGATTTTATTCCGCCCGGGCATATAAAATAGTAACGACAATGAAAATCAACATAGAATAATAGATTAGAAAGTCGGAAAGCAAATAAAATAAAAAATTGTTTCCGTAATAAATATTAGTTAGTCATTTATTGGAGCTAGGAAACCTCAAAAAAGAGGTTATTCGCAATTAATAGTTTTCACGCACAAAATGATCCCCGTACGTCACCGCGTTAAATATTTGTGAATTTCTGTTTTGATGGTCAAATCGACGACAAAGTGTCCAAGGGTGGTCGGAGAGCTTTCGAGAGTATGCTCATTTAATTCAGGACCATTAATTTGCTTATAGTGAAAAATTACGTAGGTTATAATACAACAAGCGATGATGAGAAAAAAAAATCCGCCCGATGTGTTCAGGGAACTGTTTTAAATATGTCTTCAAAGGTTAAGGAATGATAGTGTCCATATTTGCATAAACCGTAGTGCAGCTGTTAATGATATTTTTAGGCTCATTAATTATTCTAACCATAAACATGTATGTATAATACATAATTTACATAAAATTCACTTAAAGTGAATAACAATTATAAATATACGGACACCCTATTCTTCATTACCCTTGCCGTACTTCTTCTGCCTGCATTACAGCACGGAAGCGTTATTGGTTTGCGTGGTTTGGTTCGGGCAACTTCAATACCAATTTGATAAGAGTCGTTTGCTGGTTTTTGTTTGCCCGTTGGTTTGCCGGTTAAAAGGGAGTCGTCTTGTGTCGGCATCATCTGAGTTGATATTTGACTTGTAGTATTTTTCATACTTCTATAACTTTTTGTGTCGCTTTTCATTGTATGAATTGTATGCTTTTTTAAAGGATTTTAAATTATTCTTCTTGTTTATGAGACACCAGATTTACAGTACATTTTCACAATTTACAATACCATACAGTATTTTTGTTACTTTTCGAACCAAAATTTGTAAACTTATTTTTATTGTTGTTCCGTATGTTGTCAAAAAATTAGGAAAAACGAAGCCAACAGTGGCTCGTAATCTACGAAACTCGAAAATCGCCTCGAAACTCGCCAAAATTTCTTTATGGTGTAAAATTTAGAATCCTGCCTTTCCATAATTTTGATGTGATTTTGATTTAATGAAAGAACGCGAGTGACAACTTTGATTGCTTCGAAAGTTTCGCACGGCTTTGTACTGAGCGGAGTGAGGAGTCAAAGAATTATGCCTAAAAAAGTATTATTTTTTCGACCAGATTCAGCCAATCAACTATTTTACTTTCTGGCTTTTGTCCCAGCTGAGTAAATGATCACACTTGGTATGTGTATCTTGTTTATTTTATACGATTCATTTTGTACATACCCGATTACCAACATCCCTAGTCTCTGTTACTTTATAAATACAGAATAAAAAACATACTGTGTGTGGTAACTATTTTGTTGAGTAAACATATAACGCGAATCCACACACTAGAGGCCGCCAAGAATATAAGGTAACTTGCGCGCAATTTAACCACCAAGGGAGGAAAAGAAAGCTTTGCACGTGACCTAACATACTTGGCGGCCTCTAGTGTGCTGAATCGTGATATACTTCTACCTGACAAACTAGTTACTACACAGTGTGTTACAGTGTTCAAAATAACTCCGAATTTTCCGATGTCGATGGCCGTCGGNTTGTCAATACCTATCTTGGTTTTCCCGCAATGTTGGTTCCCAAAAAAAGAAATTTTGGTGTTGGGTAAAAAAACGACCTAACGGCCACGCAGCAGTTAAGGAAACAAATATCCTTTAACTGACTTACCTTAGCTCACTCATATTGTATAAAAGATAAATGATATATTGCAAGTTTTTTTTGAATATGCTCTATAAAGGGTAACTCTTAAAAAAGTGTTATTATGGACGTCTGATTTAGGTCTTTTTATTTAAAAAAATCAAAATAAATTCAGAAAAATATCGACCATCTGACCTGGATGGTCGCAGATGGTCGATCAGCCGATGTCGATGGCCGTCGATGGTCGACCATCCGACGGCCATCGACCATCTGACCATCCAGATGGCCGTTATTTTGAACACTGTTACACCCAGTATATGGTACAGTACCAGGTATATTCCTCAGAAACGCGTAGAGAACAATACACTTAGTGTATTACACTAGTGTATTACACTTAGTGTATTACACTAGTATTACTTGGATGGAGTCCATGGGATCTAGTGGGGGCCAAATCTCAAAGTGAAAACACTTACTGCACTTGCTTCTGAATGAATTGAGCGAATGCTTTTTCGGATGCGAAGTGTTCCTTGGTTGCATCTTTCTCACGAAATGTTTTCATCATTTCTTTTTTGTCAGCTTTGGTCATACGTCGGGGGTCCTTTGCGTACTCGACATTGGCCAATTCACACATGTCTTCCAATACTGCATCTTCAGCTAAAATTCATTGCAAAATTGTCGAGAGATAATAAATTTTAGTTTAAACACCCAAGAAAAAAACATGGAAAAATTGGAAAGTTGCAAAAATGGCAAGATAAATGCAGAAACTCGTAAATTTACTCTAAAATGTCCAAATTTACGACAATATAATATTGTAATTTCGATTTTGTTAAGATAACTGCGCAAATGGTATATATTTCGACCTGGCACCAGTGGGCACTGCGGCAGTGCCACTGCCCACAAAGTTTGGGTTAAGGAGTACCACAAATGTCAGCTAGTTTTTTGGACCTCGATTGCGGTCGCGCCGAGTACATCTCTTAACCCAGGGTTGCTAAAAATCGAGTTTTTGCCGTTTGTCGCGTTCGTCGTTTGTCGATGAAATTTTTTTTCTCGTTTTTTTCCGTTTGTCGTTTGTCGACGAATTCTTGGTTGCGTTTGTCCGACAAACGTCGTTTGTCGCGACATTTGTCGCAAAAAATTCAGAAAAATAAGTTTCAGTCATAATTCATNACTGCGCAAATGGTATATATTTCGACCTGGCACCAGTGGGCACTGCCCACAAAATTTGGGTTTAGGAGTACCACAAATGTCAGCTAGTTTTTTGGACCTCGATTGCGGTCGCGCCGAGTACATCTCTTAACCTTTGAACACATATTTAAAACAGTTCCCTGAACACATCGGACGGAATTTTGTCCGTTCCATCTAACGTTGTGTTCTAACCTACGGAATTTTTCATCATGAGCACTTCGATGGTCCTGAATCGAATGAGCATACTCTCGAAAGCTCTTCGACCACCCTTGGACACTTTTTGGTCGATTTGACCGCAAAACCACAAATTCACAAACGGTTAACCGGATGACGTACGGACCCGTACTACGGGGTTCATTTTTTAGTCTACGGGGTTCATTTTTTACAGGCTAGTGGGCCGTTCACTACTAAACAATTTTAGAAAAATATGACAAAAAAAAATGTGCGTGAAAACTATTAATTGCAAATAACCTCTTTTTTGAGGTTTCCTAGCTCCAACAAATGACTTTAGTAATATTCATTACGGAAACAAATTTTTTATTTTTATTTGTTCGCCGACTTTGTAATCGATTTATCTACTATCTAGTATGTTAGTATCGATTAATCTACTATCTAGTATGTTAGTTTTTACTGCCGTTACATTTAATAAAATGAGACACCAGGAAAAACGCATTTTATATGCCCGGACGGACAAAATTCCATCATATGTGTTTAAAGGTTAAGTTCAAATATAAAACGGTAATCAAGAACTACGAAAACTACGATATTTGTTAGTAAATTACTAATGTATTATACAAACCTATAGCTGGAATGAGTGAATATTCTGAAATTTTCTGGTTGTACTTTTTTTGTTCGCTTTTTCTAATTTTGCTCAAATCTTGTGCGCTCATTCTGGTTCCATCCATGTACCGGCCATCTTCATCCTCATCATCTTCGAAAATAAGTTCGAAACAAATCATATTTCCCATTATTGAGCACTTTTATTTCAATAATTGCATTGTATTTTCTAAACATAAAAATTGAACTAAACCAGAAACCAAAAATACGTTTTTTGTGACTGATGTTGGTATTCTAGAGAAAAACGTAAAATGCTACGTTTCGATGAACAATGTTTGAAGGCCTCGAAATAATGTTTTTTTTCTAACTTTAACCCAAATAACTTATGAATAATAATTAAATTTACCATAATTTTTTGAAGAATAAAGCATTCCCTAATGAAAAATACAGTCATGGCTCCTACTATGTATAAGAACATACACATAAAATAGTAAGATGCTGAGCGAGAAACAGAACGAGTGAGGAAACTGCATAGCATATGCAGCATAACCTATGCTGCATAGGGGTTATAACGCAATTTGAAAAAACGGTATCACAGCCTGGACAAAAAAATCGAAAAAATTAAAAAGCCAAGATATCATCTAAGTAATTAAATGGACCATACAAAAAAAATTTGTATTAATATTCTTTTGAGACAAAAAAACGAACAAGGGCATTTTTTCCAAAAACCTGATGGGATGAGACGGATTTTATGATTTTATCTCGACAGCGAGCTGTAATCCCGGTGCAGTAGGATAATACTGTATTATTAATACAATATACGACAAGTGATCCTTTTTCGGTCAAGGAAAAACTCAAGGGGGAAAAAACTCCACTAAAGCAATTTATTATTGGGTTGGAAGAACGAGACGATGAAACAATTTTATCTGTTTTTTGGGCTATTTATACTCAATACGGTCGTATTAGCTACTCCTGAAAATTGGAAAGGTACCTCGATTCTAATTTAGAAATAGCCATTATAGTAGGTTGGGTTCGAGTGAAAAAGTTAAATATGATCAGAAAAACTGATAATACAAAATTTTAGAGCATATTAAATTCTGACCAGATTAAAATTTAAAAAGTTAAATTTCGATCAGATCGTTTTTTTATTTCATGAACTTGATTCCGACGAATTTGCTTGTAACGAACTTGAGTGTAACAAACCATTATGGTAAAGTATTTGATGTTTCATGTTAAAAATCTTATAAAAAATTCCCGGTTTGGCCCGAAAGCATAATACAGTTGCAGACGACCGAGTTTCCACCAGTGTTGTAAATAAGGGCAATTTTCGCGTTGGCGTTGGGTTGGCGTTGGGGCAAAACGACAATTTTCCAACCTAATTGTACGCAGAACAAAAAAATAAAGAAATTTTTACCCCCTTTTCCGCGTAGTTATGGTAACACGACCAATAAAAATTGGAAATGCGAGACAATTAAGGTGTTATGCGTATAATTTGTGTTGACCCCCAACTGGACGCCCCTACGCCCCAACGCATATTTACAACACTGGTTTCCACCAGCTCATAATCTGAATTAAAGTCACCCCGTCAAAACGAAGTCTTGGAGCCGCAATACTGAAGTTCTATCTGAAGCGGAAGCCGGAGATTAAAAACCACGAGAGATTGCTTTGGCCGCAACTCCATTTTCGAAATAACGGAAACGTGTTTTTTGACTGATATTCAAAAAAATTACCGTGTAAAAATACAAAATTCTAGCTTTTTATTTACAAATGTTTTCTGAATCTAACTCTTACGAGTGCGGTGCTCTATTGAGTGTTCATACAGTTGTAATAGTGATGGTGACGCAAATTGGACAGTCCATATGGATTGTCTGTTGTAAAGAGTATAAAAAAAAACGACCGCGAGCTGGACGTTGTTGGTAACTGCAGAAACGTGATAATTTTTTTTGCCAAGGCACTTTTTATGGTATTTTTTTTATTTTACAAATTTTGCATGGTAAACTCAAGTGTTTGTTGAAGTTTTATTATCCTTTGCCTTTCTATCTTAGTAGTGTTAAATTTTTTTTCGGATAATAATTGATATCCGTCAATTGAATTCTCTCTTTTTTTTCTTCGAAAGAAGAATCTCGTCGCGACAGACCGCTTTATCAAAGCGGGATTAATATAAAAAATGTCTAATTGATTGGTAGCGTCTTTCGTTGCTCAATTCTTAATGCCTTTGAGGCTTTGACTATTTGTAATTGTAATACCATAGAATATGGACCATAGTTTGTTTTCTGAATTTGTAATTTTATTTACGGAATTGTGTTGAGAAGAGATCTTAAGACATTATGAATAACTGTTTATACACCGGGTGCGCCGTTATCTAGCCAGCCGTTATCTGGCCGGAATTCCCGCTCGTTCCTTTATCTGGCCGGAATTTAAAGGACAAATTTTCCAGCTTCTCCGCCTACGCACTGCCCCGTTATCTGGCCGGAAATTTACAAAAAAAATTGTATACTCTTTTTTATTTATTTTTTTTTAACTTTTACTTATTTAATTTTTATTTAAATTTTATTAAAATAATTTGAACAAAAAAAAAATTACTTAAAGAAATTAATACAACCATTTTGTTCACTCGTTGGTTTATTCGGTCGCTTTTTCCCAAATAAGATATGATAATAAAACTTAGTTATAAAGTATATTTTAGTTCAATTTACGTAAGTTAAATAATGAGTAAATTATATTATATGATGGGCCCTTAAATTTTTGGGCCCGAGCGTTCAAAATATTTGGTATTGCGCAATTTGCCGCTCGTGCTCTTATCTGGCCGTCTTTTGGCCGAGAATTTTCCAGACAGTCCGCCCACGCCCTGCGCCGTTATCTGGCCATTATTACGTAACAAAATGTTTTTTCGGCGAAAATGTCGGCCAGATAACGGCGCACCCGGTGTATTTATTTTTTTAAATTTTTAACTCCCGAGGGGAAGAGATCAAATGGTACACAGTAAGGGGAATTTGTGTGCGCATAATTAATTAGAATATGTGCATATACAAATGTGTGTACCAATTGGNAGTTATTACGTTAGCTACTCCTGAAAATTGGAAAGGTACCTCGATTCTAATTTAGAAATAGCCATTATAGTAGGTTGGGTTCGAGTGAAAAAGTTAAATATGATCAGAAAAACTGATAATACAAAATTTTAGAGCATATTAAATTCTGACCAGATTAAAATTTAAAAAGTTAAATTTCGATCAGATCGTTTTTTTATTTCATGAACTTGATTCCGACGAATTTGCTTGTAACGAACTTGAGTGTAACAAACCATTATGGTAAAGTATTTGATGTTTCATGTTAAAAATCTTATAAAAAATTCCCGGTTTGGCCAAAAAGAATAGTACAGTTGCAGACGACCGAGTTTCCACCAGCTCATAATCTGAATTAAAGTCACCCCGTCAAAACGAAGTCTTGGAGCCGCAATATTGAAGTTCTATCTGAAGCGGAAGCCGGAGATTAAAAACCACGAGAGATTGCTTTGGCCGCAACTCCATTTTCGAAATAACGGAAACGTGTTTTTTGACTGATATTCAAAAAATTACCGTGTAAAAATACAAAATTCTAGCTTTTTATTTACAAATGTTTTCTGAATCTAACTCTTACGAGTGCGGTGCTCTATTGAGTGTTCATACAGTTGTAATAGTGATGGTGACGCAAATTGGACAGTCCATATGGCTTGTCTGTTGTAAAGAGTATAAAAAAAAACGAGCGCGAGCTGGACGTTGTTGGTAACTGCAGAAACGTGATAATTTTTTTTGCCAAGGCACTTTTTATGGTATTATTTTTTTTTTAGAAATTTTGCATGGTAAACTCAAGTGTTTGTTGAAGTTTTATTATATGTTTAATCAATATTAACCAAAAAGTTGTCGGTTTTGAAACTTCGATTACGCTTTTGATGATACTTTAGAGTCTAAAGTTTAGACATTTTTGTTTTTTTCTTTTGTTAGAAAATATGTTATTTATTTGTTGACCTAGCCCGTAAGATATGCAACGAATAAATCAAGGACCAGAACTTGAGCTATATATAATAAAACAAATTTAGACAGTTTACGGTTGATGACACTGCTATCATAGAAGTTCTATGCTCTAAAAAACCACATGATATATAGAATTCACGATGAAAACGCACTTGAAAAAAAAAGAATACGGCCATAGGGAATTCCTTTCTAGCATTCTGACAACACTACCTCGATTATGAAAATCCAAAACTAGTCATTAGGTCATTTATGCTCAATAATGATATGGTGCAGGAACAATTTGTGAAGAACACGTGTCTGCTTTTATTAGGTACGCGTTTAAATTAACACTTACTACATTGTTACTTTAGTCTTTTTGTAGCAAAAACCACGCGGTGTCCCAATCCATTAGTAAGATATTTTTTATAAATCACATCAATCTCTTTCTTTTTATGCAATTGAGACACGGCGTGGATTTCGCTACAAAAATACTAAAATAAAAATCTAGTACATTCACACTTACCTTAAAACTCACGTTAACAATTACGTTAACAGTTGGGGACCCTAACTTAGGGTAACACTAACGTTAACACTTACGTTAACAATTAAGTTAAAACTTACGTTGACACTCACCTTAAAACTTATTGACAGTCATTGACACTTCATTGACACTTGTTGACACTTATTGACTCCTATTGACACGCATTGACACGCATTGACAGTGGACAACCTAATGACGAGCAAAAAACCAGGGCTTCAGATTTTTCCTCGATTTAATTTTCTTCAATTTTGCGCGTTATTTCATTCATTTCCATTATCTGAAGCCCGTCAGGGAATTTCGTATCGACGTAAGCACTTTTTATTAAGATTGACATGAGAAATTACTCCTGAATCAAAGAAAGTTATGCATATATCGACGGGAGTTCCATCATGGAACATTCGAAAGAAAGTTTATCACTATGGACGTTACGTCCAGGACGTAATTCCGTTTTCATCAATCGTTATCGATCAGACTTAAGTGACAATTGAATAGAAAAAAATCGAAAAAATCATTCTAATTAAGTTAACTCAATGTGGAGTAATGGAATTATTTGTGATAATTTCTCATTAGTTGATTAGTTATGGCCCATAACTAAAAATGAGTTATTTTTTATGTCTTGCTGAGATCTTGCTCCGTTAAACTAACCTTCAAATTGGCGCGCTTATTGGAGGCTCGTTTAATTGGCGGAAACTGATTGGCTCAATAAACCTACGGTTCTCGCGCGATAACATTAGCCAGATATAAAAATAACTCATTTTATACCGTGTGTTGTAGCTTAGACTGTCGCGGTGATGCCCAACTAGCGTTAAAATCATACGACTTCTTATCATGCTCAGAAACCGACACTCGCAAAGTATTGAATCAAGGTACTTTTAAACGGAGCCCCAGGGGTATCCTTAGGGTCGCCGCCTGGGACCACACCTACAATTAATGACTTGAGAGGTGTATTTGAGACAGAAATAGGATAAACTAACTCTGATTTGACAAGTCCGTTTTCTCAATCTGCCTGTATAGGCAAAATTAATTATGAAAGCAAAAATTCCGTTATATCATCACTTAAATTTGAGAAAGTACCAACGTTATTTTCTCCCATATTGTATGGCTTAGGCAGCCTGTGCTAGGCCGCCGTTGAAGCAGATATTTTTGTTGAACAAAGTGTGCCAAACAAAATAACGTTTAATGAATTCACACGTTTGCAATTGCCGAAGTATCTTTATATATTATAAACTGAATTTTAAATTATAAAATATAGTTTATATTTATGATTTACTCTGCGGTCCACATTAAATGCACTGCCGGTGTATTTCGGAAATCTGGACCATATGGTAAATTAATTTATTAACTTAAATATTACAGCCCATATATTTCGACTAGCAGACAACACATATTCCTTATTTTACGTTATTGTCTATCAGTCATTAATTTTCTACCTTGAAAAAAAATCTAAAACGAGTTTATTATTTTTTCGAAATAAGGCTTCGAAAAAACTCGTCTAAAATTCCTGCAAAAAAAAAGTAAAAATGGACTGTCTTACTCGCCAAATTGTATTGTCCGGGGAAAACATTAATCGTCTCGCGCTGACAATTCTGATTAGCCGCGTTACCATAGCAACGCGAAACAACAAATAACAATTGCTTCCTTTTTTGTTCCGCGGATAATTAGGTTGTACTTATACTTTATTTTTTGGATATTTCCATAAGATTTAAGTATTCTCTTTAATCTTAACATGAACTGAAGAGGTCTGACAAACGGTCATACAAACTAAAAACAGTGATTTATCATAACTTTTTCGTTTTATTCGCCAAAACAGAAACGAGAGCAGAGAGAAATCCTGAGAAAATGATGAGTGACGCGGCAATGATTTGAACCACAAAATATCCATTTAGTACTTTAATTATCCAACCAAATAAAATTGGGATTGCAATTGTAAAAATGCCGTTGATTCCGGTTGTGACTCCCATTCCATTTATTAACTGGGATTCTTTTTCACCCGCTTTCAACAAGTCGCCAAGGGTTATAAAGGTCACTGCTCCAAATCCACCCTAGAGACATGTTTATTTAACCCCAGACCGCACAATAATTACCATTAGGGGACCATACAGTGTAATTTTGTGCATATTACATATTAGTCAGGGTATTTATTAGAGTCAACCATTAATATTGATTTGATATTCATTTTTTGAAATTTTATCGAACCTTTTCCTTTTCAAAATTTCAGAACTTGTATCGATAAGAAGTTTGAGAATATATTATTTCGCGAACCTGAAATATACCCGAGAAGGCAAGAACTAAAGCGACGGCAAGAAACGAGTCCATAAAAGGAACAACAATAAAACATAAACCCATTGAAATGCAAATAAATGACATCAAGTAGTGTCTATTGGTTCCAGGTTTATCGGCAATGAAACCCCATGGTACCCTACCAAGTAGCTCAGTGACGGCCATGTAAGAAACGAGTTGAGCTGCAGTCACATTGTCGACTTCAAATTTTGCAATTGCGGACGGAACAATGTACAATATTGATCCCAAATAACCACTGACATGCCAAGTTAAAAAAATCGTATGTAACAAAAACTATAAAATAGGCTGTATGATAAAATTATAGCAATTGTGTGACAAAATATTGTTCTTGTTATTTCAGGCCCTTTAAAATGGGATCAACAAAACCCTTTTTAGAAGTTCAAATTTATTAAGCACATGATTATGTGAACTTGGTAAAAACTGGATTATCTAACTACAATCCACATTTTAATTCTGCTTGAAATGGTCAAAGTTTATTTTTCATTTCTTTTTCAGGTTGTGGCTTTTTTTGTTCTTCTCTGACGTGAAATAAGATTTCGTTTTCAACTTGACTTATTAGGCAACACTGCGCCACCAAAAATAACAGAAACGATGGTAACTTAAATATTGTTGAATCGAAACTAACTTTTTTCTTCTGGGGGTTATGAAACATATTATTAAAAAAACTTTCAGATACAATTAAACAAAAAAAAAGATCTTTAAAACGTCAACAATTTTTTATTATACGAAATTATAATAATTATAAAATATAATGATGAATTTCATCATACAATAAATAATCATATAATAAATATTTTATGTTAAAACAATTGGAAATAAGTCACAAATCACAGACTGCAATTTTGCGTAACAACTGGTACACACATATTGGAATCTAAATGAAAGTCTATTTCATTAAGGTTTTTAACATAACATGTATAGTTATAGCCAGTCTTGTAGGCGTTGGTGAGAACGTTGGGCCTTGGGAAAAATTCAAGCGTTGGCCAAAACGGGTGTTGGCCTTAGGGCCCAAGCCTGTTGTGTTGGGCCCAAGCTTTGGCCAAATTTGGAGCGTTGGCAAATTTTTCCAACACTGGTTATAGCCCATAAGTTATCCACTGTTGTAAACCCTTCTTTATTCCAGTATCGCGTTTTTTGAAAAGAGCAGCAGCAACTAATAGATTGAGGTAGAGGCCGGATATAATCAACCATGAAAACTTTTGTGATCAATATTTATGATGAGTTCCATTGACTTCTAATTCTTCGATAATAAACTAAGAACATAAACGTAACTTATTGTATTTTATTGTACATTTTTGCCAATAATTTCTGGAATATTACTTAGGAGTTCCATGATTTAATTGAAAGTCATTCGAAAGAAAGTTAGTCACGATGGATTCAATTCCGTTTTCATCAACCGTTATCGATCAGCCCCAGAAGACAATTAAGTAAAAATCGAAGAAATTCATTCTGATCAAATTCATTCTGATCAAATCTTAATTCAATATGGATTAATGGAATTTCTCGAGACAATTTGCCATTACTATACCGTGTTGGAGCTCAAACTGTCGCGGTGATGTCCAATTAGCGTTAAAATTCAACCGAAGTCTGAAAGCCCAACAGTCACAGATTCAACATACGGTCAGAAAGTAACAATTATAAAAATACTAGCGTTTTTGCCAAACTTTTTATTATTTTGTCCAATTAAAATTTACTTATTCCATTCGAACCGTTAAATTAGTAATATTAATTTTTGATCATTTTCCTTGACAGTAAAAGTCTCAAATAAAGTAGCGACAGCTGGTGCCAAGAAAAATTGCCCAACAGACGTACCACACGAACTAATTTGCGTCGCTAGAGCGCGTTTTTTGTCAAAATAACTAGAGATTGCTTTTAACGCCGCTAACCAGCATAATCCAAAAGTCATGGCACATATGGTTCCCATAATGAGAGGGCCTAAAATATTCGGACCACATAGAAAATTGAGGAAAAATGTTAAGGCTTGCTAAAAGATTTGAAAGTTTTTTAGGTAATTTTTCACACTTGTTTTTTGATATATCGCAATACAACACCTGTCCCGTTATGCTACCGAAATTCCGTTATGTAACCACTTTTTGGGTTTTAATGAACTTCGGTTTCCGCCCACGCCCTAACCCGTTAAGTTACCAATCGCCTACGCTCTACCCAGTTATCTTACCAGTTTTTGCGACTGAATGGTGGTAACATAACATCGAAGGTGGGGAAGTCGATAACAAAATGAACAAGAAAAGGGCCAAAAATGCCCCTAACTCGAAAATAAACTACAAATCAACTTTCAAATCAATTCCTGAAATAAATCCAAAACAAAAACTTGTTTTTCGTGGTCCTAGCCGTTCGACGACTGTGCCACCACATAACCCACCAATTGAAAACCCAATTGAAGAAATCGCTGGAATTATACTGAGTTGAATGAAAAAAGTATAACTAAGAAATGTATAACTTATCATTCGCCGTTAATTTTCAACTATCGGATTGAAAAATACAGTACTCTCACATTTTAAGGCACTCGTTTCCGAGAATAAAATGTCAACCAAATCGTGCGACTCGGTTACGATATTGGAAAGAAAAGTTTCAAGAAAACGCTTTCTAAATCAAATTCTAGAATTTTTTTTTTTTGAAAATAAATTTACGATATTTAAATATTTGTTTTATCTTATATTTGTATTATTATATATTTGTATTATATTTGTATTATTATCCATTCATCTGACTGTAACAATGGACACATTATAATAAGATATAAAAGGATTATAGAAAACCGTGAAAATGCGCATATAACCATAAACAAGAAAATACGTGATAAATGAACCAATCACGGTCAGCCAGCCCCAAACGCCACCTTCTGGACATGGTTCTCTTTCAACCTCCACTTTCTCGTTTTCGGATTTTTCAGTATATTTAGAGATTAAAACTCGAAATTAAAAATAATATCATTTTTTTTTCATTTTACCATTATTTTTTCACATAAGTTTTCATATAATTATTGTTGAGATATTTTCAAAAATGTAACTCACTATAGTTCCGAAATAAATTAATTTTACTTTAAATAATCCGAAATCATTCAAAACTATTTTATTCCATTTTCTGAATGCAAATAAAAGCCGTTACATGTTTGCATATGGACGCTAAAATATTCAGAATTAGTCACTAATGAAATCGTAATAATTATAACTATGGATGACGAATATTTTCATTATGCAAATAAAAAAATGATAAAAAACACTTTTCTTTAAATTTGGTGGTTAAATTTTACCAAATTGAAACATAAATTATGTTAAATAATGTTCCTCCAATTTAGTGATACGCAAAATCTGGTACTACTTGAACTAAAAGTTTTACTCTAGAACATAGTCATATCCAGTGTTACGAAAATGCGATCACCGCTACCTCTAAATTTTACTCATCGGCGTCCGAACGACAACCGCTACCACCAAATTGGGGGGGATTTTCGGACCATTGGTCTTATCAGGTGAATTTTAGCGTATTCGCGGTCAAAAAACCTAACAAGTTCTTCAAGTTCCTAACATGAATGGTCACGTTTCTTTTGCCCATGTCAGGAAAGAACTTGAGCAAAAATCATTTTTGAATTTACCCAAGTAACGAATAGAAAAAAAAACTCATTAATTAAGTCCGTCTAGCGCCACAACAGTTCTCTAGCGCCCTCACGTTTCTCCCAGTTCTTTTTATGTCTCAGTTTTTTATCGGTTACGACGTTAAGTCTCTAAATTTATCAACATTTTTTTGTGTAATTGACATTTATAATTTTCAATTTACTTAATTATTAAGTCCAATAAATGAATATAATCTCATTCTATTCTCATTGTGTTCATATTTCGGTTTGTTATTTCAATGAATTTACGGTTGGCTAGATCAAGCTCAGCTCAACTTATCAACCAATTAAAAACTAGAATCTATGATTGACACTATCTGAGTCTCAGATTCTGAGATCTCATTTTATTTTACACATTGTACCATTATGGTACTCGAAACATTTTTTTAATAAAAATACTAACAAACTTTTAAAATAAGATTTTTGTGAGGTTTTATCTGATTATTTTATAAAATTTTGATTCTTACATTTACACATACTTTTACGTACTGGAGAAAAAAATAAAATTCTGAGAAACTCACATACACCACCTACCTGCTTAAAGTAACGCTGCTTAAAGTAACACTATTCGCTTAAAGTAACAGTTTTTTTGCGAATAGTGGTAACTTTTTCAACCCACGCACTACCTGCTTAAAGTAACAGTTCCGCTTAAAGTAACAGTTTTTTTTTAAGATTTCATTTTTATGCTACAATATTTTCAGATGTAAAGTATATTTAGTACATTTCAAAAATATTTTTCATCTGATTAAGCATTCAGAAATATTTTTTATATGAAAAATAATCAAAATATATACATATATTGAAAAAGGGGTAGCCATTTTTTGCTCTATACAATTGTTTTCGGACAATTCGTTTCTCCAAATAGTTACAAGGTCAAGTCAGTTTATTAAAAGTGCAAAATGAAAAGCAAAATCTTAATTTATTTTTTTGGATCTGGCCTTATAGGTAATAACACTTTACCCTGTATTAATAATAATTGACAACGTGATGTTTCCAAATTACGCAATTCTATGACCTCATTTCTGTTTAAAGTAACAAAAAAGCTAAACATTACGCAATATTTTTCAAATTACGCAATTCAAAAGCCTGATTTCGCTTAAAGTAACAGAAAAAAGCCTGATTTTGCTTAAAGTAACACTATTTGAACTTTTTTTCGATTTAACCTACGCCCTACCTGCTTAAAGTAACAATTTTCGCTTAAAGTAACAGTTTTTGTGTTCATTTTGGTGTTACTTTAAGCAGGTAGGTGGTGTACATATACCATGGTTTAATCGTAGATATGGATAGCGTTCTCAAGTAAGAACCGGTGTACCCTCAATCGGCCACAACGTGGAACTTTAAGTTGGGAACTTTCAATGGGGAAAGTTTTCGTTCGTGACTTTAAGCGTATTTAAAATCTAAACATAACTCCTTGCTCAGATTCTTAAAATCTTTGCCAGAGTTCCAAATTTTGTCCAAGTGAGTGTAAACCGGTTCTCACCGGAAGTTCGGGCCCTAAGCAGTGTTGGAAGCGTTGGGTGTTTGGGAAAATTTCTTCCCAACGCGTTGGAAGCGTCGAGAAAATCCGACCGTTAAACATTGCTTACGTATGGCGTTGGGAAAATTTTGAGCGTTGGTCAACTTTTCCAACACTGGCCCAAAATAATTATTATAATTCGCCGAATAAAAGTGAACTGAGTCAAGTGCTAAATGCAAAATGCAAATAAACTGAGAGATAATTTTCTGTATTTTATTTGTGTGGTATTTGTGTGATGTGTATTATTTGTAAAATGTAAAAGACCAATTATATACTTTGTTATCTAGTCGATCCAAGTTCTGCTGCACATCTTGTGTGGTCTACAATCTTTCCATCATACTTGATAACGCCAACCCGCATACTGAGAATGCAAGTTGTTCTATCTTTGCTGCCAAAATCAATCTTCGATGGTTTCAGATCATCAAACCATTTTTATTCTTTAACCATCTACTATGTATTGGAGTGAGAAAAAGTGTCACCGAGAAAATTTCGCTTGTAGCTCTGACACAGTACTAGGTCTTATCTATGATAAAACCTGCGTCGAGCTCGGCGACAAACTGACGACCCACACCAGTAGAACATGTCTAATTTGTTCAAAAAAGTTCAATTAAGCTGCAAAAACTAAAAAACTTTTCCCGAAATAGTGTATAATAGAATTTTTTTTAATTTTTATGAAAATTCTTCTGTTTCATCACTACCAAAAAAAAAATCACTCGTTAGCAAACGAGTTATTTCACTTGCATAAGCAATCAAGAATATGAAACCAACCTTATCCAAACCATTCAACGCGAACATAAACATGTCATGTTTTTTCTTTTTCACGAGATGGGGATTCGACTTTCCTGCTTTTTTGACCGGGAGACCGACGGATGTAAACTGCAAAGCCACTTTTGACCTCGCACCCGCGTCCAAGTAGTAACTGAACTGGCCATTCGTGTTATATAAATCCATCTTATCATCAACAGAGTATGTCAAACGTCCATCCGAAAACGCCTTCATAAAGTCCGCTCCACAGTTTTTGCGAGAAAATATCATGACGCCGTGATAGGGTTCTACTGCGACTTTAATACCTCCAGTTTCGAAAGTTGCTTGGTGCTAGATGTAATATATGATGCAGGGCCTCCGCACTTATCGGACCAAATTTGCCAGAAAAAAATGGGCCCGATAACTGCGCAGAGCTTAAAATTTGAAAATATAACTTACCAACGTGTAAGACGAGGAGAAGCTCGTATATTTGGTCCAACCTCTTCGCGTTTTCCACTCAATATCAACAGCCGAACAATCAGGCGTTGTTGTTGTCACTACCGTACTTGTTGTAGACGTGGTTGTCGAAGTGGTCAGTGAAGTTGTTGTCGTGTCGGGGATTGTAGTGACTGGTGTTGTCGTCGTATCAGTTGCTGTTGTATTTACCGGCGTTGTTGTTGTGTTCACTGAGGTTGTTGCTGTA
This sequence comes from Oikopleura albicans, assembly GCA_004367875.1. NCBI lineage: Eukaryota > Metazoa > Chordata > Appendicularia > Copelata > Oikopleuridae > Oikopleura > Oikopleura albicans. The sequence goes on along the minus strand of SCLG01000180.1, from coordinate 180,674 downwards.
TTAACCGATGTTGTTGTTGTATTTACCGATATTGATGTAGTATTTACTACTGTTGTCGTATCGAGGATTGTTGTTGTAACGTTTAACGAAGTACTAGTTACAACTGGAGTTGCACTCGTTGCTTCGGTGCTATTAGTGATGGGTGAAGTGATTGCACTTGTGGTAACATTAGATGCAGTGGTGGACATAGTGGAGGCAATTGTTGTTGTATTAATGACAGACGTTTCAGTTGTGGGCAACACTTTTATGGACGTTACAAGAAAAAGGACAAACAAACGCAATAAGGTGTATACCCTAAGGTGTATACGCTGTTATCGGACCATTTTTGGCCTGAAAATAACTGCGCAATGCTTGTTATAGAAGGACAGATGTTCCTGGATTTTTTTAGAAAAAATAACGAGACTAAATTTTAACGAGACTAAAGGGCGGCCAGATAAATGCATACGAGGTGTATTATCTATTGTATAACATGCATTTAAACATTTGTTTTCTGTGTATCAGTTTAAGATTTAAGAAAAAACGCTCCCTTTCCCAAAGGCCCTCTCTTTCAACCATGATTTTCAGCTGACAGTAAGCGTTTTTAAATCGTTTGACGAGGCTGTTTTTGCACTCAATTGGTAAGTTATTTAAGCGAATCTTATTCATCGGCAAAAATAAAGATGTTTATAACGCCAGCTGTTGTAGTTACATTCTGTGTTGTTTCTGGAGACGTTGATAAATCATTTGAACATGCCATGGCGTTCGGGCGACCTGGCGTACCATTCTCCGCACGAACTTCGATCGTGAAATCCACTTTAGTGCCTTTAGCGGGTTATGAGTCGAAGTTTGAGAATTTCGAACTACACACGATGCGCAGTTAACCGCCACTTTTGCAGTTAACCGCCAGTTAGGGGTCCCACTATTTTCCAGCGTTCAACGTATAAAACCTTAAATTAATTTAAAACTTTTAATACAATTTATTTTATTCACTTATTCTAATTTAAGATTTTGTCGATTAAAAATTATGAGTCATCGTTTAGAGGGTTTTCCCAAAGTGGGGAATTCTCATTGGTCAAAAACGTTATTTGCCATTAACCGCCACTTTGACACTATCACTCTTATTTGCAGTTAACCGCCACTTTTTCCAAGTAAATCGCCTACGCACTGCGCAGTTAACCGCCACTTTTGCAGTTAACCGCCAGTTGAGGACGCCGCGAAGGGTGGCGGTGAACTGCGCATCGTGTGTATTTAACTAAATTTAAATTCGTATTAATAATTGACATTAGATTTGACTAGAACTATCTCTATTACGACTCTATGACGATTTTCTTCTCGATAGCTAGTGGCCATTTACATTCTGAACCATTTTTGTTCTTAGAGAACCCAAATCTTGGCCATGATTCCAATTTGCTCCTTTGGCAAAATGCACTTTGACAGTTTGAGAATCCAAAATAGTTACGTCAGAAACAGGATGACTTTTTAGAGTTAATCACAATTCTATGATCTTTTTCGATTTCACCGATAGAGTATATCATATACAGTATATGTAATGTTTAACAGTATATGTACTGTATATGTAATGTTTAACTAATAGTCCTGGGCGTGGCGAGATGACCTTTTTGGGTATAGTAAAAAGTCATCTCGCCACCGTGGCGACTTGACCGTTTGGAGGGTCATCTCGCCACACAAAATATTTTTATTCACACTGTGTGGCGAGATGACCATTGTAAAAGTTGTGTTGGCAGGCATGACTTCGTTTTAAAACGAAGAGTCAGGCATGACTTCGTTTTAGAGTTCTGTGTACCATTTTCAACTATAGGACCCTGAAATCTACCCGAAAATCAAATGCATGTGTTTTTGTTGTATATTTTGTGAATGACAAATATAATACATTTGATAACTCATGTCTAAAGGCATTAGGCCTGGGAGACACTGGCTCAGGAAATGATATTTCCATCGTATAATCATCATCCCAGTCCATTATTCCATACTTTTTAGCCTTGAAATTTGCTCGTATTCTTCTACAGGCACGACAGGTCCACGAATTTACCGCTTTGACGCCATCGGATACGTCCGTGCAAGTGTTCGAAAGGGCCAACGTGAAAAATCCGACAAATAGTATTTTATTGATCATTGAATAAATTTAAGATGTTCACTAATGGAGCAAAAATCCGTTATATATGGACGATTTATGTTAGATTGCCTCGCTCCTGACGAAATCTGCTTGATACGATCTATTAGACAACTTAAAACTCATCAAAAATACAAGACATTTTTCGGGACAAATTAGTTCGTCATGACGATATGTTGATAATTTCGTCATAAACTCAAATTCGCTAACTCAACTTGTGAACCCTGTGTTTTTTGGTTGCATCAATTTTTATTTGAATAACCCACACCCGGATTTCCTTTCACGGAGTGCGAATACACTTTATTCTGTAAACCATATTCTGATGAATATTATTCAATTCTTAACCCGGTTACACTGTAAATGGTATCGCGACCACACATTTGGTCGCCAATCGTTCTTCAAAATTTGGTTTCGTGAAATGATGTTTAAGACAAGGTTTCGCGGACATTTTCCCACCTAAAATTAATGATCGCGAAACCTCACCCAAAACGTCGCGAAACCAAATTTTGAACAACAATTCGCGATCAGACCTTGTGGTCGCGAAACTACCTAAAACACAACTTATTTCGCGACCACAAATGGTTAACTCCGGTTAAACCGTGCCGGTTTTCACCCTTAAATTATGAACCGCGTTTTTAAGCCGGACACATTATTGGGAAAATGTTTTTCAAATAACCTCACTTTTCGAACAACGTTTTTTTGAATAATAACTTTGCTTAAATTTCCGTTAAATTGAGTTTTAACTGTATAACAAATTGAAAACGAACTCACAGTGTTTCAGTGAACACACATAAAACTGATTTTCCGTTTATTACATTGTTAATATGTGCATTGAGTTATTCAGGATCTTTCGACTTCACGGCGTGATCTATAAATATTTTTATAAGTAATGGTAGATTTCGAGGAAATGGAGAAATCGTGAATTTGGCCACGTAGTTTGGGGTGCTTCGCCAGTTTTTTTTTATCGAACATTTTCCCCTTTCTACGAACTTTTTTTCTACAAATACTGAACCCCGGTCAATAAAATAGACTGGATGAAGTCGGATATTTTTTGCCAAACATACTTGTTATAACGATTCGGGGCAATTTGCTCAAATTTAAGGCATGCAAGTAAGTCTTTCGTCGTATTCGTATTGCGTAGCTTCTCAAAATAAAGCGGATAATGAAGGTGATTATTATCAATAAAGAGGATAATTCAAATATTCCACAAATTACCAGCGTTAGAGCCGAAAAGAAGCACTGTTCGACCCGTTCTTCAGTTAAAAAGTTACTCGAAATGCAAAGTAGGCGATCCCAGGGAACTAAGTCGGGCGTACGCACTTTTATCCAACCATTCAAAACGCATACCTAAAAGCAGTTATCTGGGTATTCCATATTCTTAACCTTCAAACAGTTTTTCTTGGTTTTTGCAGTCATTAAACTTGATGTTTAACTAATAGTTAAGATCAACGTAGAATAGACAATTTTGAATCGTATCAACCTAATGAACCACTTCTCCCATTAACTAAATGAAAAAACGGTCATCGTTTTCAAATATCTCTGCATTTTTTGAAATTCAGTTTTTATAGTTTTTAATTTTCAGTTATTTAAAACAAAATTTTCGACCATTCTGTCTTTTTTGATGTCATCATTTAATTCTCACTATGACCGTCTACGCACTGCGGACTTATCTTTCAATTTTTTCAAACCTCTAATCATTTGCATACGTAATTATTGTCATTTTTGTTCTATTTTTAATCATCAATCAGTCATAGACTATGACTGCCGCCTCCGTTTTTAATCTCTATACAATTAGAACACAAAATTGACATTGTGGTTTGTAATTATTTGCGCCGCTATATTATATTTTTGATTTGGATTTTAGCTTGTCGAGTTATTTCTGCAAATTTCGATCCAGATCTAGATATTTTTAGGTGAAACCTTCAGCCTGAAGGATCGTGATCAGCTAAACAATCAGTTTCAATTTTGGACAAACAAATTGTTCATTATGAAATCCAAACATGATACTCTAAATTATTATAGCCGAAGAATACATACCGTGATCCCAAAATTCAGGGTAAATACGAGCGTCTGATATCCAATCATTTTTGGGTAATAAAGTGCCTCAATGTCCAATGCATGGTGAAGTTCACATTGAAAAACCAGGCTACGTAGAAAAGATATTATTTCGATTGTCTATTTCATGTATAACATAAAAGTCTCAATTAAAAACATCAACGTATATTATGAAATTTACTCAATAAGGTATAAAAAAGCATGCGGTTTTGCTACCGGTTTATCTTTTTATCATAAGCATACTATTTTTGCGCTTTCTATGAGATATTATTGTTACACAACCTTGAATAAAAGAATGAGCCACAGTTCCAGTTCTAAGTTGGCCTTTAGTTTGAGCTTAACTTATATGTCGCTATAAAGACATTATCATAAATTATAATTCAATTATTGGATAATGTTACATTATGATTCATAATGTAACATTGTGCAATAATTGAATCTACTCTCAAAATTTGCCAATTTTGCATCTAGAAATTTTGAGACTTTCCACACCATAATTATGTAACATTTAATGTTATATTCTGGAAGCTGTCCGTATACAAACATAATCTCTGAAAAATATTCTCTGTGGGTGTGTTTATAAGTTAACTTTTCCTTGATTATAAAAAAGAATGACGATATTGAGAGTGTTAACAGGATCAAGTGAAGTCCAACAACGCAGCGAAATCTCGGCCGTGTTGACATATAGGTTTTTGAAAAACGATTTTGATCAAAAACCGTTTTTCAAGAGAAAAATATACAGGCGTAACTTGAATGCATTGAACGCGATCCATATAATAAAAAAGAAAGAAAACGACACGTTTATTTAAAGGGAAAATATACTTATTCTTTTGTTATTTATGTCAACCCGTGTGTATATAAATCAGGTTCGATTCTTTTCGGCTCGATTCCATGACATCTACATTTGAAAAATAAGGGAATACGATTCATGAATAAATTAAATCTTTTCACTAACTAAAATTAATTAAAAAATACCGCTGTTGAGTTCTGTTTTCGTCTTTTACTGTAAGTGTACATGGGTATGCTTTTGAACTTGGCATTTTGAGCGTCGAGGTTACAAAAGTTCTAACGCGGAATTTTTAACAATTTTTAACGCTCATTCGTCGACAGAGAATATTCAATGAAGAATGGTAAACAAAGAGTGTTCAAGGCACCTATTGGATTTTCTCATATTGATTTGCTATAAATTATAGTACTATAAAGTAAAAGTCTAATTTAATTAAGTCTATAATATGGCGTTTAAATTAAATTTTTTTATTTGAAAAATGATGTTAAAAAATATTTGTTCTTAGAGACCATGTTAGAAAATTGGTTGTCGGTCAACTGATTATTTTTATAATGAATTTAACTTAAGTATAGTAAAATAGACAGACAAATTAATATGATAAATACGACTTTATGAGATTTAGAAAACAATAAATTAACGTAAATACCCACTTTACAGTCTTCGATTTGTCACTCACGACATTTAAAACTTGCAATTAATATTTTAACAATTGGACTAATAAATCTTATTGTTAAGTTTTTTGAGACTTGTTTTGGAAGAGATAAAAGCAAACGAAATAGTGTGTCAATTGAGTGCAGGCTTCTTATGAGAGATCAGACGTTTTTGGAAATCCGAATTTTACTGATGATTGAAGTCTCGTTTGTATTTACGTGTATACGTTCGTAGTTTGTTAAAAAAAACTTGTGTAACTGTATGCCTGTTTTCCTGGGTCGTTTAAGGCTTGCGGCGTATATGAGTTACTTCAGTCGGCAGTAGTTAACCAGAACAATAGCAGCAGCGTGTCGTTCGAATTTTTCGGTCATTGCATTTTTATTATTTTGACAAAAGTCAAGAGAATAAGGTAATTGGTCATACACACAGAAACATACAGATTACGGTATTCAAAATTATCCGAGAAAAATCGTTGTTTAGAATGTTTTTGGTGAGAATTTATTCTTTAATTTCGGAACAGGCGACTTCACCCTTGTCAGCTTGTTGGACCATTTCGAGGAATGTCGGGTTTTCTTTGGCAATTTCGCCATCGATGATAAGCGGCTCATTGCAGACAATATCCTTAATATTCTTCTCCTTGATTTTGTAGTCCAAGTAGCACTGTGTGAAATCGCCGTTTAGGTTCACGAGCTTTTTGCGATCTTCGGTGGTGTCGGTTTCTTGAGCTTCGCTGCGCTCATTCCAGAGCATGAACTTGAAGGGGGCACCATCTCGTACGTTGAAGCATGATTTGAATTTGGTCTCGCCCATAGCATCAACTGAAACATCTTTACCGGTCAGAGTCAGGAAGAATGTGTCGTAATCGGGCTGAGCGAGGGTTAATTCAATGTTTTTGTACCTTTACTTTATAAATCCTTTATGTTGTATATTTAACGAAATCCACAAACACAGTAGAAACCACTGTGTTATTTAGTCGGTACTCGTTAATAACGGGCCATTATGTTGCATATTCTCCGGTTTGCGCCGTTATTCTGTTGAATCTTTTCATACGAAAATTACAAGATAACGGCGCAGGGATGTATATAACAAAGTGCACTTCACGGTAATTTTTTTAATGGATCCGCTCAGGCTAAGCATGAATTATCTTTCTCCTTTAGTCTACTTCAAACTTCAAGGAAAACTTTGATGTCGGGAATTAAACACCTCCCCATAGGAAAATTTTTGCAAAAATTAAATTGTGAATGGGATACACCACCTAGGGGGTTTCGTACCAAGATTGGTTTATCTTATCACTTTTTTGATCAAAACGTATCGTGATTATCAATTAGTAAACTAAACTCCTTGACGGGTTATCTTACTTATTTTAAAGCCCTTATAAAGATAAGATAACCCCTCAGGTGGCAAATTTAGCGCATGACATTTTGGTGGATTTGCGAACAAAAAACGATTTTCCAACAATGGTGAGTAAAGTTGGGTAGCTCCCCATATGAGATCAAATGCAATTATTTTTCAATAAGTTATTTCGAATTATCAATTTTTGACCCTTAACTTGACAGCTTCACTTCCATCATTAAGGACCTTGATAAATTGATTTTCTTCGAAGTCAGTTGGATCACCGGTCAATTCAGCCAAAGTTTTAGCTTTTTTGGTCATTTGAACAAAGACACCAGACCATGAGCGGCTGTTCGAAGCGGTCTTCGTTAGGAATCCTTGAACACCATCCACACGGTAGACACTTTTACCATCGGCACCGGCCCGATCGAAAATCGAAACTTTGACATCACCGCTCATGACGGCATTCAGAAGAACATTTCCGCATTTGTTTTGGTCGAATTCGAGAAAAGCGGTGTATTTGGCGTTGTTTAATGGCCAGCCCTTTCGTTGCGTGGCAACTTTCATTGTGACACCGGGTAAAGCTGAGGTGGTTCCATCACCGTCCATAACCATGTAGTCGGTAATTTTTGTGTTGCTGAAAAAATTTTAGGTGGACTTCATTTATTATGAATCATACAAACAGAGTTCAGAGTTAACATACCACTTATTATTGGGAAATCGCGTCCATCAAATGGCAAAAGGTCCGTTTAATGGTACTAACGTAGGCGATAGCATAAAAAATGTTGATTTACCCATAAAAAATAGGGCTGCCGAAAAATATAAGTTAATCATGTATAGGTGTTATTCATGAAAATTTATGAGACCATTAGAACTCTCAATTATCTACTGAAACTTACAAAGCACTGAGATCGCGGATATGGCAAGATTTATCCCATTTTGTGTATGTGCAGAAACCAGCACAGTTCTCGGCATCATCGGCAGTTGGCTTGACAGACTCAACGGGTTTGACGCATTTTTTGCCGTCATCGGTTTCGGAGACGAAACCTTTGTCACATGCACAATCATATCCTCGATCGGTTTCGGTACAAACTGAATTGCGACCGCATGGGTTTTTGAGTGAGCTACATTCATCAACTTTTTCACCCTCGGGTTTGGCGCAACCCTCTTTTCCGATTCCAATACCTTCCATACCATTTTTGCATTTGCATCGGTAGCCTTTTTTTGTGTTTGCGTTTTTATACTATTATTACTAAGATCATTGAAAAACAATGTGTCGATTCGAGAAAACAAACGAAAAACTAATATTCAGGCGGTGTTTCAACATACCTAGAAACCAGAAAAATATGAATTTTTTGACGAAAAGTATTATTCTTTCTGTCATAAAAATATTATTCAAAAGTGTCAGCGCAAACATTTCCTAGATTGGTGAGAGCAATTGACATATCCTCTTTTTCTGGTTTTTCTTCTTGTGGTTTTTCCTCTTCAGGTTTTCCCTCGTCTTTGCGGTCTTTACCGCCAGTTGGTTTCTCATCATCACCTTCTGGCTTTTCATAACCACCTTCTGGTTTTTCGTAACCGCCCTCTGGCTTGTCCTCCATTTCATATTCATTTGGTTTTTCATCATTCAAGTCCATGCATTCAGCGTCTGGGCTGCAAACGTTTTTGCCTTGGTCACATGGGCTAAAATGTACTTTAAATTTGGTATTTGATTCAGTCTTTTACTGTATGTAATAAGTATGTAATAATGTAGCAAAAATAAATTCATGTAGGAGGTTGTTTTATTCTGAAACACCCGATTGTGGTACAGTCTTTAAGTCATAATATAATTTCAAGTCTAATTCCAAGACACGAAGTTCATTACTAGGACGGTTTTAAGACAATCGAATGTGAAAAGTCCAATTCCGTAACAAAAAAGAACTTTCAGTAAAAATTTTGAAGCGTTTCAAATTTTAGAACAAAATTGGCGGAGGCCAACTAATTGAATTTGATAATCTACAAAACGTTTAAATTTTTCGAATAACAAGGAAGTGTCGAGGGTCACAAAAATTTGTTATTTACATACTTCATTCTGGCCTCACAGCCGTCTTTCATGTTGTTATTAGCGTCCATAAAGTTCCTGGCACAACCGCAGCAGCCATCATCCATGCAGACAAGATTCATGTTATCCTTTCCGCAAACGTCACCGGTAGCGGCGGTGAAATCAGGCTTATCACCCATCATACGCCCCATCATGCTGGCCTTGCAGCTTCCATAATCACATTTCTGGTCGTCGCCGTTTGCGATGCAGTTTTCACCCTCCTTGCCGGCGTAACCATCATTGCAGACACATTTTGGTTCCTTCTTTTTGTCCACTTCACAATGGGCATTTCGGTCGCATTTAAACATTTTGCAAGGATTTTTATCCATTGACATTTCGGGCTTTTGGGGTTTGTCGCCTTCTTCTTCGTCATAGCCCTCGGGTTTTTCATATTCAGTACCGTTCATGGGCTTGCCATAACCATCTTCCATGCTATCATATTCACCCTTTTTGCCGCACTTTCCCATTTTGTTCATCATCATTGGGGCCTGGCAGAGGCATTCGCCTTCGAAACAGAATGCTTCGCCTGCATCAGCGCAGTCATCTGATGTTTCACATGCAGGCTTGTCTACACAGCATGGTGATCCATCTTTGTAGAACATGAGGTTTTGCGTATCAGCGCATGCACAGGTCCAACTGTCGCCGCTGGAAACACACATGGAACCTGGCTTTTTCATCTCGCAAAAATCGCCGCAAGTGTCTAGTCCCCAGCACATACCTTTGCCCCAGGATCGAAATTACCATCATATTCAAATACTTATTTCGCAAAACATTTTTCATGACCACTTTTTTTGCTTAAAATAATCATAAAAACCAATTATAACGTAATATATTTCTAATTGCGCAATTCATGAGTCTGATTCCGCTTAACCTTTGAATTCCTTGAACAAATCTGTTGGAATTCTGTCCAAAAATCATTCGCACTGTTCTAACCTACGCAATTGCTCACTATACGCAAGTCGATGAAGCTGAATGAAAATGCTTTCAAAAGCTCTTCGACCATCCTTGGACACTTTTTGGTCGATTTGACCACAAAACCACAATTTCAGAAACGGTTAACCCGTTAACGTACGGGGTTTATTTTTGCAGGCTAGTGGGGCGTTAACTATTTAATAGTTTTGTATAAATGCGCCAGAAAAAAGGTGCGTGTAAACTTTTAATTGCACATAACCTCTTTTTTCAGGTTTCCTAGCTCCGATAAATGACTAATTGATATTACACCCCCTGCGCTGTTATCTTGTCACCCGTTATCTTGCAGATTTTCCCGTTGGCTCCGTTATCTTGCAGATTTTTTTCGGCCAATTTTCCCGGAATCCCTATCTTTATGTGTTAAGCCCTGCGCTGTTATCTTGCAGATGTCCCCGTTGGCTCCGTTATCTTGCGGATTTTTTTCATGCGATAGTTGCAAGATAACAGCGCAGGGGGTGTAATTACGGAAATATTTTTTTTCAATTTTTATCTGCTCTGCGAGTTTGTAATCGGTTATTCTATGTTGGTTTTCACTGCCGTTATATTTAATAAATTTAGTAGATGAAAACATCAAAAAATATGCGTTTTATATGCTCGTTTGGACAAAATTCCAAAAGATGTGTTTGAAGACTTCGTTCAAAGTAACAATATTTGAAGATGTTTTCGATTTAACCTATGCCCCACCTGGTTAAAGTTAGCATTTTTGCTTAAAGTAACAGTTTGTATGCTCATTTTGGTTTTATTTCAATCAGGTAGGTAGTGTATATGTTAAGCATTACGCTATTATGTTTCAATCTTTCTCGCCCGCGCCAATATGTTTCAGTTTTTTTTAAGTTAAACGGCGCTTCCGGTGTATGTTATTTTTGCATGAATTTACCCAGATTGTCATTAAATTGTGTGATTTGTCTAATTAACATGGTTTTGAGTTAGATGATTTTTCGATCCCTGCCTTCACCGCCTTGGCCAATGTAACCCTCATTACACATACATTGTTCGAGTGTCACTTTGCCCATTTCTTTCGCGACACAAGTGGCATTTTCGTCGCAAAACTCTGGCTTTGTTTTGATTTCCATTTTGCCCTTAGAGTTTTCTTTCGCTTTTTCCTTCATCATCTCGGCCATCATCTCGTCCTTGCCATTCATTTCCTTGCGGGGTTTTTCGGTTGGTTTCTCTTCATCCGGTTTTTCAGTAACATTCATTGGTTTTTCGAAATCCTCGGGGTCGAAAGGCTAGGTTGAAAAACTTGACTTTCCTTATTTCACGTTAAGAAACTTTATATCTATTCTATTGAGCAAAATATACACAGGGGTGAAACAATTTCGGAACACCCCATTCAGAAACTCGTGGGCTCAGTTCGGAACGCTTATCGGAAAATATTACAATTTTGGAATCCTTATATTTTTTTTTCTCTAAAATGATTTGAATTTTCATTCTGGAACAGAAAAGTCTAATTCTGGAACAGTTTCAGGCCAAAAGTCCAATACAGAAACGATTTTGTTTCCAAATAAAAAAAAACGATAGTCGTACCAAACTTGGTTATTTTACTGTTATCACGTACAATTTAAACGCCCTTGATCCGTCCTTAGTGCAGATGGACTTATTTGAGACAAGATGATCTTGTCGAATAACTCAAGTTCAAAATATTTCGGGACAAGTTGAGTTTGTCAACCCTAATCAAAGGTCATGTAGCTACCGCAGGCGTCTACGCAAACGCCACTCTCATCACGCATAAAACCTGCACGGCAAATGCATCGTTTTCGACCGGTTTTATCGCACTTTTCATTGTTATCCATATCACAGTCGGTATTTTTACTGCATTTGCCAGACGTCTCCTCGACACATGCCATGGTAGCTTCGTCGAACTCAAACCCATCAGCACAAATACAAAAGGCCATGAACTCGCCGTCATTTTCTTTAATTTTGCACATCTCATTTTCGGCACACTCGGCGTCTGGGCAGAGCTCATCAACGACCTCGGGTTTGACTTCCTTGCATGTATTGATGTCGAAGGCTTCATCACTTTCTTCAGTGCAAGCGGTGCCATCCGTATTTGGCCCCCAGCCATCTTGGCAGACACAGACACCGACTTTTTTGTGACAAAACAGGAGTGACTAAATTTAGACCTCAGGTTTTATATTTTCAATTCACAGACGGTTGATATTACACAGAGTCGACTCAACCACAAGTTTCAGATTACTAATTTCAAGAAGCTGTTTCAATAGTATGCTCGCATTATAATGAGGAGTTATTTTTATCCGTTAATCTAACAAACTTTGTTTTCAGGAATAAATATCTGTTTCTGTGAAGCATTTTACTATGGCTCATACCGCCCGAATTTGTTTTTCGTTTCTCTGTTCTATTATTATTAAATATACTTCGAAACTAAGTAGAAAATCATATTTGTTTTGCCCCATAATAATAATGACTCAATATGAATACTGGGTTATCTATTAGTCACCCTTGGCAGAACATGTAGGCATCATCGCCCCCACAGCCGGCCTTGGAACTGCATTTTCCACATAAGCTGGCTTCTTCTTCGACTACGGGTTTACCCTCGTCGCCCTCGTCAGGCTTGTCTTCATCACCGCCGTCATCCTTGCACTGCTCGGCGGCGGTGGGATTTGCGCCCATTTCAAGGCCCATGCATCCGGCGGATTCACCATCGGGTACCCAGTTTTTCTTACAGACACAGATGTTGCGGTCATCATCGCATGTCATCCATTGATTACCGCCGACATTGCAGCCATTGTCGGGACAGGGCTGGCATAGGTTGTCCTGTGCCTCTTGTGCGTGTACGACAGCGGCGGCAAAAACCACACTCTTTAACAGCTTCATCTCTGTTTTCGAAAACTATAAAAATATAAATGTGTGTGTATCTCCGACGGAAGTTTCCGGCCGAATAGTTTTTTATTGCTGTTTTTTTGTTTTTTTAACCAAACAATATGCAGATTAAAGGGCGCTCCCAAATACCATGCATACTCAAACATCGGCCTATTTCATAAAGCTCATTCATAATGATATTAGTTTGTGCTTACCCTATACATCATAGCCTATATAATTGCCATTAAATTGCGGTTTCACCTACGCCCTACAAAATTATCTCACCAATTGTTGATTATATATCCATTTTAAGTGTGTTTAATTAATTTATTTCAGATAACAAACACAAGGTTCACTACAATTTTTCCTAAAAATAAACAACAATTAAGTGTGGTGAGGTGACCACTGGGGTCCAGGCAAAAATGGTAAATGATTTAAAAAAGGATTGGAAAATGTGCTCGCGGCATTCTCAAACTGATATAATATACGCCTTGTTTCCAGTAAGGGTTTCTTTTTAGCATTTTTTGTAAACACACTGACCCCTTAAAAACGGAGAAATTTGGAACATAAGAGGGAATGAATATTATTGGCAATATTTTTTTTTGGGTAATCATTATTTTTCCTCGTTGACATTGGATTAGACTCTTATTGAGACCTCTGTATACGTATTAAGAATTTTTTACGATTTTGGGTTTTAATTGAACCTTAACCTTGGTCTTTTACAGTTTTTGTGAAACCAGCAACTTAACGTGTCTCGTCGTAATATGAATAAATGTCGCGCGTAATGTGTTCTGTCGAATAAATTTGGCAAATAAAAAATTAACAAAAAATTTAAGCGACCACTATTTGTGGTCCAGAAACATTTTTATACACATTTTTGGGATCCTCTAAGCGTGATTCGAAAACTAGCCCTACAAAAATGGATTGTGATTTAAGGACCGGTAAAGGCTCTACCGTAGAGCCCAAAGAAAGACTTTCAAAATAACACATTTTAGTCACTTAGATTGTCGAACATAATTATTTTGAGAGTTTTCCTCAAATAAATACAGTTTTGCCTTTCCGTACAAAAAGTATCCGCACTGGCGCCAGGAAAGGAACCTCACATGAAATTATTTGCGTGAAAAAACTGTTCTGTCCAAATTGTACAGAGGTGTCGAAAAGGTACTAGAAAAAAATGGTAGAAAACTTTCTATGGGAGGTAACATTTTCAGGCGCCACTCTTGCTTTTCATACCGAAAATTTTATTTTCAGTCTTAAATAAGTCAATAAAAAACACGCTGCGTTGTCGAGCCGAAAAACAAAAATAAACTTGACTGGCCTGGCCGCTCGAGCCGGAGAATAAACATGAGCTAGCTTGCTGAACTGCCCAGCTAACCTTTGAGCTGGTCGGACTAATAAGCCAGACTAATAATGCCGAGCTCTGCTGCAGCCTAAATAAAAACAACAATATCGTTCTGGCGTCTTAACTATGCAATCGTAAGAGGCGAGGACGATTTATATAGACGCAGAGCAAAATTCCTACGCTCTTTTTTCTGTATTCAGTTTTTTCAAAAGGTAAATGTANAAGGTTTTGATACGCCCGCGAATAAGAAAATTGGCAAGTACCAGGATCGAACTGGCGACCTCTCGTACCCGGGCCGAGCACTCTACCGCTGAGCTAACCCGCCGGACGTATCTTGTCTTCAATGGCACTCATATATAGGGGAAACCCTTACATAAACCCGAAAACTGAGGAACGTTGAGCTTTTTTTTATTCGATTTTTGCCGAGCCCTGACACAAACTGCGTGGTAACGTCATCCCATTTTTAATTGTCTTAAGACTTTCAGAGTCGCAAAGTCGATTATAAGAAAAATTCTCGCTTAAAAATTTACCTCAGATTTTATGTCTCAAAAGTTGAAAACAAATTCCCGCTTGGCAACACAAATTGTAGAAGTTATAAAAAATTGTTTACAATCGAGTCGCGAAATGTCGTCATTTTAACAGTTTTGTGCGTAGAGCTCCTCTTAAGTTTGTCCGAAAAGATTGTTCTTAATTCGGATTAAAATATCAGTTTCATTCTCTCTATATGAGATTTCTAACGAATAATTAATTCGTGTTATCAAAAATAGTGTTACTAGCGTACATAATTCCTCCTCTTAATATCAATTGATTCGTATTCCAAAAATAAAATTGAAAATTGCATTTTTGCTCCACAACTAATTATTATAAATTTCTTTAAATTACTAACTTTATAACTGTTAATTGCTAAATCATTTAATACACCACCTACGGATAGCTACCTAAGTCTGTAATCAAAAATAAGTTAAAAATCGTTCTGCCTAATTCAACAAAATTCACGTTGGATAACAGTTTGCTCACCATTGTTCTACTATTAGTATTACTAATTACCTTAAAGGTAGGCTGGGTGATTATTATGCTAACCAACTTATAAAAAGTGTAGGCTTTGTAATAATCAGGCCAATTCTTTGTTTCGTAGAACCTTTATGCGATATTTTAATGGTGAATCCTATATGTCATATGAATCACAACTGACGATAACAAACTGAAAAATGGCTATTAAAATGTGGCTACTAAAACGGCTTTGTAAATGTCAAATGCATTTGAAATAGCGATTCAATTCACATTGAATAACTTCATACCGATAACCACAAAGATGAATTAAAAGCTGATTCGAGATCTCAGTCATAAAAAATATTCGGACTTCTGGCAAAGTATCAACTGGTAAAATGGTCCTTTAAATGTTCTGATTATCAGAATCTGATAGACCCTACAGAACTTTGAATAAAATAATCTTCAAAAACAAATGCTTCATTCGTTTTTAGTGGGTAAATGGGTATTTCCCACTCTTTAACTGTACAATGGTAAAACGTAAAAACTGTAAAATAAAGTGTTTAATTTTAACCCATCATTTCGGATGCCCATGCATAATACATTTCGGGTTGTTCATCAAAAATAAAAAAAATAATCTATTAATAATAGGTTATTTTTGAAGATTAACAGCAGGCAAAACTAATTAATTTGCGTTATTCGACGTTGAATAAAATATGATAGTTTCTAATAGGGCATAGGCTATGCCGCATAACCGATTAATATGTTACTATGCTCCAGGGTTGTGTTGTCACTTCGGCAGATTAAATATTTGAAGAGATGTTAAAGTCAACAAGATTGGTATCTATAAAAGTTAAAATTAACCATTTTCCGTTTTTTTCGAAATACACTCCCTGAGGGTTTATCTTCCTGGGGTTTATCTGCCCAAAAACTCCGATGGATGGTGTATCTGCCCAGTTTTTGAGCAAAAGTTTTCCAGCGAATCCCGCCCACGCATGAGGGTTTATCTGCCCACTGAGTCATTTTTGAGACCTTCACCGTATAATTTCAAAATCTCTTTTTTCGTATAAATAAACGATAAATAAACTTTTTTCTTTTTTTGCCATTTTGTAATTTCAATTTTAACAAGAACAAGTTACAGTTTATGCACCGACATTTTATACAAATCTAGAACGAGCACGACCGTCGGTTTATCTGGCCAAAAATATTTCCGCAAAGTTTCCCGCCGATGCATGCGGGTTTATCTGCCCATTTTTCAGCTCGTGAAATGGGCAAATAAATCCTCAAGGAGTGTAGTTATATTTTTGTTTATTATAATTATGCAAAATAAACGCGAAAACGTAAAATTTTACAAGACTTACGGGGAAAATCTACAAACTACATTTATATGAATTGCGCAGTTTTCGCGTTCTCAGAGTTATTCGGCTGATTTTGCGTACATATAATAATAATAACTTCGTAATAATAATAACTTCGTCGTAGATAAGACAATTATCTGCAAGACAACTAGAGACATAGACATATATATAATTTTTTCATTTGTCGAATAAGGAAATTATTCGCATTTTTTCTTAGCACTACAGACATAGGAAGGTTGCAGATAATTAAACTTACCCCATAATCGCGCAGCCCATGATAATAATCAATACTGCATATTTTTTTTTTCAAATGAAGATTTCAGTCTTAAGTAAATCACAGTTAATAATCTATCATGGAGCGGTTGGGAACCTTGATTTTAACTGAAGGAAATGTTACGATTCGTTTCCATTAAGCGAGTTGACATTTTATTCTGAGTGATTCATTATCGTATAATTTGGAATTAAAAAAAACGTAGCTTGTAAAAATAATTTTGAAAAATATTGAAATTTACTCTAAACTGTTGTTCAGTACATCATGTACTGTACATGTCTATATAATATAGACTATATTTAAGACTGGTACTGGTGTGAGTCGTCAGTTTGTCACCGAGCCTGATGCGGGTCGTAAAATATATACGAGCGTGTACTGCTTTACACTTACAAGTGAAATTCTTCGGTGACACTTTTTTCAACACATCAGTATACCTGAAAAATCAAAAGTTTTTTTTTATTTGGTAGAAAAATGTCCAATAAATCAGAATCATATTTATCGGAAGTAACTCGTTACATTGTAGGTCATACAAATCTGGAATAATTTAGTCCTAACTTTTGTGATTCCTTTACAGAATACAGTTCTTGATATCTGTCAACATCGTCGTCACAGTTTTAGGAGGTTTTAGGAATTTAGTTGGTGAAGAATGGATGCATGACGACCTTTATAAAGATTATGATGATCAATATCAGGCGGTAATATTTATAGAATGAAAATATTTGTTTTTTCGACAACCTTAGAATATCAGTCGAGTACCGACTGAATTGGTACACCACATGTGCACTTATTTGGACAGCACTTATTTGGACAAAATTCCCGATGGTGCACTTAATTGGACACTTTTTTGGTTCAAATCATTCCGGCGAAAACGCCTACACACTGTGCACTTATTTGGACACTTTTTTTTAAATATTGATGGGAGATTTGAGACTTCTTTCTTTTGCTCCCCATTTTGCGTTTTATTTCTCATTTTTTTCGATAGATTCATAACATTCGACAAAAAAATTGAAACATTCTAGAGCCTTACGAAAAATACTTTCACAGCACTTATTTTTTATTACTTGAAACCAAAGACTGAAAATCTGGAAAAAATTTTTTTTTTTTCAAAATACTGTTAATTGACTTTTTTAATCTGTTTCATAGATGTTCACGAACATATTTTTGTTTATGTAATTGATAAAACTACAAAAAATATGTTCGTAATCATCTATTAAACAGATTACGCGGTATTTCAAATAAAATCAATTATCAGTCATTTTGAGAAAAAATTTTTTTTTTTTTTGAGATTTTCAGCCCTTGGTCTAAAGTAATAAAAAATAAGTTCGGTGTACGTATTTTGGGTTCATAATTCTTCGTAATTATTGTTACAGAGCATAAAAGAAAAGAATTATTTAACACAGGATTTTTTTCAATTATTGTCCAAAATTAAAAAAAATAACACGGTTGGAATCAGAAAAAAAAAACTGCATCGAATTAATATTATAAGTATTTTGTAATTCCTCGTATTTACGGAGATAATTTTTCCGGTGGTCTTAGTCTCACCGCTGCCATCTCAGTTGTCTCAGGCGCGCCCTANAATTGAAATGTTCTAGAATCCGCCCGATCGTGCAGTTATTTGGACATAAAAATCCGCTATTTTACGTACACGAAACTTTAAACAGTCTAGATTTTGCCCCGATCGTGCACTTATTTGGACAAAAAATGTTCGAGTTTTCCAGCTATTCCGTCTACACACTGTGCACTTATTTGGACAATTTGCACTTATTTGGACACTTTTTGACTGACGAAGTGTCTAAATACGTGCACATGTGGTGTATCATGTAGTTTTGATGGAAAATATATTATACCTCTAAAGAGGCTGATAGGTAAAAATGCATAAGTTGGAATCCGAAGCGCTGAAGTCTTACTTATTCCGTTTACACTTTCGACCAGCCAAAAAATCATGATGCCAATTTAGCCGGCGCCATTTATCAAAATATATACCACCAACATTTCTTAGTACGCATTTTGCACTTAGATGATGTGAGCACGATCTAAACAAGGGTTCAAAGATTTCTTTTGGTGCCCCCTTCGCGGGGACAAAATGCAGTGGGTAAAAGTTTTGATTGTTTAACCGTTAAACAATCACATCAAAAGGTGTAGTTGGATTTAGAAGCATAACCACACAAATTAAATTGACCCGTGGTACTTGAGATTGTCTAAATTACTAATATTATCCAAGCCAGGGTTCCCCGTTTCCGATTTATCACTATGGCAGCGTTTATGACTACAACAACAACTTTGACAAAGATTTGACTCGATATAAGCGCCTCAAAGCTTTATAAACGACATAACTTGAATTCACAAAAAATATAGGAACAAGCGTATAAGTTATACGGTATAACGAATAAAGCTTGAAGCAAATTCGGGTTAATTTTCGAAATTATTTAATGCAAATAAACTGTATGCAATATACCTTTATATTTCTTGTGTATTTGTATGAAAGACTACATTATGAGGTATAATAACGTGCTTCTCGCTTTAGCAAACTTTGTATTCTACTGAGCTTAAAAAGTACAAAAGCTGAAAGCGCCATATCATACCTCATACTATAATGACTAAAAACCAAATCATGCCGTTATCAGATATCTTCTCGATGGTAATTCACTTTTACCAAAATTGTTTACAGTTTATACATTTGCGTTACGGAACAAAAAACACCTCCACGCTCGAGCAATTGTATTTTACTGAAGTATTTTATTTTCAGTTATTATTTAAAACTGCTCCGCGAGCGAAGTTTAGAAATAGTTTTCGCTATGAGAATTTTGGTATGAACTTTGAAGCAGATAAAATTATATTGCAACTGTTGCTCGATGAATATGTATAATCTGATTTAAACAAACCGTCAACATTGTAGTAACTTGGTAAAAAGGGGAGGTACAGCCTGGACCAGGCTGCCTGGTATAAATATGTATTGTAACGAGGGGTTTTACTGGTACAGAATGACGTTTTTATTTAACACAGTTTTAGACTAAATTTATATGCAAGTATGGGAATTGTTTTGTAATTGACCAAATTTTGGGGTGTTTTTCACCAATAATGGTTTCTCCGTTCAAATTAGTTAATAAAGAATTAATTTTGTATGGATTTTATTTGCTCTCGGGAAATAATACAAATAAATAAATGTATTATGGCCCAAATAATTTATGGGTGAATTTGTTTTCAAAAAAGTTTTTTGTTTTCTTGGGAAATTTCTCAACTGGAAAAGGACAGATTTTAAGAAAACATTGATTTCAAATTTATTCTAGCTGGGTGTTTATATTTGTACAACAACCATTCTGTGCAATCGTGAAGTGACGGGATTCGATTCAACGGACAGTGATTGCTGTCCTACTTTAATCATGAAGAATCATGGAATCGTCATGGATTTAGTACCGACAGATGTTGAAGTAGACCTACTTAACGAAATAACTTTGAGACAACCTGACGACTTTGGAGAAAGCGACAATAGGACATGTTGTGCAGATATATTTTTGTTTCTATTTAAATTTGCAGTATTAAAACGCAGTATTAAAACGTTCCTATTTGCGCGCTTTTTTTATAAAGGTTATTCCGCGTTTAAAATGAATCACTTCTTCAAAGCTATTTTCGACTCAATCTTTGATTTTGTTATTTTAATTTCTCTGAAGAATAAGAGCCGATTTTTGTCAAAATGAACCAGTTCGATTCTCCTTGAATTTCTCGAAACCATTTGAAATTTATTCGGATTCAAAAGATAATACCAAGTCCGCAGGTATCGAAATTTACCCAAAAATCTAGCAATTATGAGCCTTTATTAGACTCGATTTTTCAGCCAGTAGGATATGGCCCAATAGTGAAAAAAAAATCTGCATTTCGTTTTTTTTATCTTTTATTTATTCCATGTGCTTCTTCTATACATTCCATGTGGTTCACTTTCACCGCGGAATTACCTTACTCACTCCTTTATTGCGCGTCAGTTGTTTACATACTCAAAGCTAGGATAATTTAATCGCTGTAAAATAGATTTTTTACAACTTTTGAAAGACGAATACATTTAGCAGAATTTCCTCATAACAAAAATGGAACAATCACTATTGTTATTGAAGATGAATACTTTACTGCTGAGGATACAACTTACACTCGATTATTTGTTTATATAACAGACCCTAATAGGGTTATGTCTCCTAACATGCCATCTCCGCTCACTCTCCATACACGCCAATATACTACACATTTTTGTTGGGTTAGAAAAACAACTAAATGCCCGGAAAATGAAGCATCATTATTCCAATGTCGTATAGTTCCAAACAGTTCCTCCAAATTTAGACCGAATGAAAAGATGACAATAAAGGAAATGTTTAACATCATTTTATGAAGTTTTTCGAGGAGTTTTTAGAATACTTGCTTCAAACTCAAACTGTAACCTCAACTAGTTACGCTTAACGTTTTAGAATAGAAGTCCTGCAAAAAAACCCCAAATTTTTCTCAACGTAAAATATACAGAACGTTTATTATTTCCAAGCGTTTTTACATGTTTTTTATTGATTGCTCAATTTAACGGGGTTTTCATCAAACAAAATAGAGGATTATTTGGTACAACCTAGCTCAAGAATGAATATTAAACTTGTCAGTGCTTAACTCCAACAAATTCGAACCAAACCTCCAATACTACCGAATCAACAGTTGGCGAACATACAAATATGACTACGACTACTCCGTTGCAAACAACTACGACGCCAACGTCAATACTTTCTCCCATTGGTCTACAAAACGAGGATGATGGAAAATGGCGACGTATAATTTTATTTTTTATCAGATTTTTGTATAAGCTTCTCAACTCAGTTTATTTTGATTAGAACGAGTTATTTATTGTGCAATAAAAGTTATGCAAAGTCAACTGACCCTGGCATTACTGGTGTTAAGGGGTCGCCGAATAAAGGTCGTTTTCGTTCTTTGAAAAACCGATCATTATATGGCAATCCGACCCTTGTTTGGGTAACTCAGGATAACCGAATGTTAATGTAGTTACTGTATAAAATAATTATTCGTGCGTTATTTGTTTTATCTTATCAATTTTATTAGAGATCTGTATGTCATAAACGGAAAATAGAGAAACATCCTTGTATTACACTAAGTATAAGTGTATTACTTAAAATCCTACTCCGTTAATTAACAGTTCCCGTTTTACTGTCTATTTTCTACCCACCTATTTCGCACTAACTTTTCTATAATCTCAGTAATTCGTCAACCCTAATTGATACCGGCACTTAGGACTTTTAGAAAAAACTATTTGTAAAAGAGTTATTTAAAACAAGCCTTTACCAACTTTTTATCCACAAAACATTGGAAAAGAGACCAGAACGTTATCAACCATTTCAATTGAATAACTACGGTGATTTACCATACGTACGAGTTCCCAACTGTTCGTACGAGTACTGAACTGATCAAAATGACCCATCTAGAGTTCACATGTTTAACTAAATCGAACTTGATGGATATATTTTATATCGATCTCGATATATTGTTTTTCAATGTCTATTAAATTTCTGAAAAGCCGGATTAATTGCTCATTATTCAGCTGATAAAATATACACGACCCAAGTCAACTTTCTCATAATATTCGATAATAAATGACGCAGCTTCGCGTCAGTCAACTGAATTTGACCTTTTCTATGCATTCATTTTGCTGCGGTTATAATAGATGTGTATTTGCTTCTTTGTCCGCATTTCTCTGGTTAAACTCCTTTGAAACTTTACCCAAAAATGAAGATTTTACAGAGCGTTCTATTGGCCGCTGCGGCTGGGCAGATGGAAGTTTTAAAGGATCCGCTCTGCCAAGAATGTAGTGATAGCTGCAATCGGTCGACCTGGACAACATGTGATGAAAAACGCAATATTTGCGTTTGTATGGAAAACTGGGTACCTGATGGAAGACTTCCGGGTTGTATGTCTCTTGAAATGGGGGCAAATCCCGCGGACTCCATGGCCAAACAATGTGTTGATGACCCCACCATTGACCCAGGAACCGACGAAACAAAGCCTACCGACATAACCATAACCANTCTACCCACCTATTTCTCACTAACTTTTCTATAATCTCAGTAATTCGTCAACCCTAATTGATACCGGCACATAGGACTTTTAGAAAAAACTTTTTGTAAAAGAGTTATTTAAAACAAGTCTTTACCAACTTTTTATCCACAAAATATTGGAAAAGAGACCAGAACGTTATCAACCATTTCAATTGAATAACTACGGTGATTTACCATACGTACGAGTTCCCAACTGTTCGTACGAGTACTCAACTGATCAAAATGACCCATCGAGAGTTCACATGTTAAACTAAATCGAACTTGATGGATATATTTTATATCGATCTCGATATATTGTTTTGCAATGTCTATTAAATTTCCGAAAAGCCGGATTAATTGCTCATTATTCAGCTGATAAAATATACACGACCCAAGTCAACTTTCTCATAATATTCGATAATAAATGACGCAGCTTCGCGTCAGTCAACTGAATTTGACCTTTTCTATGCATTCATTTTGCTGCGGTTATAATGAATGTGTATTTGCTTCTTTGTCCGCATTTCTCTGGTTAAACTCCTTTGAAACTTTACCCAAAAATGAAGATTTTACAGAGCGTTCTATTGGCCGCTGCGGCTGGGCAGATGGAAGTTTTAAAAGATCCGCTCTGCCAGGAATGTAGTGATAGCTGCAATCGGTCAACCTGGACAACATGTGATGAAAAACGCAATATTTGCGTTTGTATGGAAAACTGGGTACCTGATGGAAGACTTCCGGGTTGTATGTCTCTTGAAATGGGGGCAAATCCCGCGGACTCCATGGCCAAACAATGTGTTGATGACCCCACCATTGACCCAGGAACCGACGAAACAAAGCCTACCGACATAACCATAACCAAACCAACAGAAATAACCAGTTAAAGTGTTCCGAAATACCGTTTAATGCGAATATACCGGTAATTTTACTGAGATATGCTTTTGACAGCAGATTTTATCCGGTGAAAAATATAAAAATTGTGAATATAAATAATTCATGAAACACTCAGGTGAAAATATCTACCGAGAATCAAAGATGCAAAAACTAATTTCACATAGTCTTTTCCGAGTATTGGGCCGTATTAAATGGCCCATTTCGGGCACATATCAAGATACAATATTGATTTTTCCGAAATGAAATTCGCGTTCCTTGGCTGAAATAGATTTTTTTTTGACATTATCATTTTGTTCAAAATATTGGAATTTATGAATACTCAACACATAGACCTCCATTGGAAGCTGTTCTTTGTGGACTTTGCAACTCCTTCTCTGGTTGCGGAGATGATACTTCGAATATGTACTGCCACAAAGAAGTCGGTCTCTGTGCGTGCTCTAGAGGCTGGGGCCCGAATAAAGAGGGCACCGCATGTTCCGAAAAATCCGAAGAGGAGTTCGACCCCAACACATGCCGCGACGTAAAACCCGACATAATCGATCATATTTGCCCGGCGGATAAATGCGGTGAAAATGAAGTCTGCATTATTAAGCACAACGAGTCAACGGATCAATTTTTGACTAAGTGCGTCTGTGCTCCAGGTTTTGAGTTTAATGGTAAAGCTTGTGTGACCGAAGGCGACGGCGAATGCGCCAAGAATACCGACTGTGACATGGAAAACTTTGAAAAGTGCGACAAGACTGGTAGCAAACGGTGTATTTGTCGGGATGGTTACATGCGAAATCGCGAAGGTTTGTTTTAAAATTTATTTAACTTTACCACAGTCCTCATCCACCCGTTAACCCCGTTTAACGAATATAAATCATACGTATGGCTTGGGTATACATGTATAAGATGACAAGATTATTTCAGTACACGTACTAGTTAATATATGAATATTTAGGCATGTGTGTGAAATCATGTGGTCAATACGTTGATTACGAACCAATGCCCACAATTGGTCCAATTGGCCTCGAGATGCGCGCCACATCCGACTACGACAAAGAAACTGTCATGCAGTACTTGGCAAAATACACGAAGCCCCAAATTTGCGATCCAAATGCTTCCTGTGTTACCGAAGAAATGTATGGCCGTGATTTACAATTCTGCCGTTGCAATGACGGCTTTGTCGGCACTGGTTGTGAATGTCACAATACGGAAAAGTGTCAGAGTTATTGTGACACGAAAATGCCGGGCTCGACATGTCACTCGTCTGGCGACGATTTCGTTTGCCTCTGTGGCCGAGACCAAGAGCAAATGGCCTACCCGAATGGAACTCCATGCTGTGTTTCGCGGCCACAGTGTGATATTACAATGCAACATGAGGATTGTATCAATATGATGGGAGACGGCGGATTCTGTTTGGCTCAAGGCTAGGGTCTACAATTTAAATAGATAAACCAAAGTTGGTAAACTTACTGGTGAAGGACCCTGACTCAGGGCGATACGTTTTTGGCCTAAGTAGTGATAAGATACCCTTATCTTGGTAACCTAGTTAGTGGGAACATAACCCGTCAAGTGGTGTAGTTTTTGATAAAATTTCATCAATTTTGTAATTGGTGATGGTACGAAAAATTGGAAATACATTTTGTAGAGTCTGGAACAGCTGCTACTGAAACTGGACATTGTGTGTGTAAAGCACCATTGGTTATGAACAAGAAACAAATGTGTGTCAAGCCGGAAGACTTGGAGAACGATGACGACTATAATGACGATGATGATGACGTTATCACTGACCCTTGCGCTGGCGTCCGATGCATGGCCAATGCTCACTGTGAAGTCGACCGTAATAAAGAAGGCGTATGTGTATGCAACGATGGGTATGTTGGTAAGAACGGTATCAATTGTGTCTTGGCCGAACGCGAATGCAACTTTGGAAGCTGTTTCAGTGCCGAGCAGCTGATGATGGAGCAAATTGATGTCATCGTATAACTT
>SCLG01000180.1:110571-154601 GCA_004367875.1 Oikopleura albicans | reverse complement strand
TGTTAACTTACGTGAATTTTGTTAACTTACGTGGGTAGGGCGTAGGCGGAAAAGTTGTTGCGAGCAGACTGTTAACTTACGTGAATTTTGTTAACTTACGTGGGTTTTGTTAACTTACGTGGTGTTAACTTACGTAGGTAGGCGGTGTATATCATTCGATAGGCATTTGTACACTGAATCTGAATTTATCAATAAGATCGCCATCTAATTTCGGTCCTATGTGCCAAATTTCCCGATTGAGCTCAATTGAGCTCAATATTTTACCGCCAAATTACCGCTAAAATATCGATTTTTTGGTATTTACCGGAATATCGTACGTCGCATAAATTTTTTATTACTCGCATCGGACGCGCGACAATTTTTCACCCTAAATGGGTCATATTTCCGGTCAAAGTTGCATTAGTCAATTTTGGCCCATTTTCACATGGTCCACCCCCTACCAATACGTCTTTAAACTAAAATTTTAGCCCATGCGACGGCAAAACAATCTGCAGTCAATTTGCTGACTGTGTCGATTTGGTCGATATTGTTAATCCGTTTGAAATTGAGGAAAGCAAAGGTCGCGCTTTATCGATTGATTCGGTTGTCGAATTGGAAGCCGTCCCGATTCCCGACTTGGGCTACAAATGCAAGTGCCGAGAAGGTTACAAAGGAAACGGTATTGGCCCACAGGGTTGCGTTAAACCAGTTGAAGAGCAAATTGATGAATGCATGTCTATTCGAAACCCATGCGGCTTTAACTCCCTTTGCTCCGACTTGCCAATTGGTTTTGAATGCAAATGTGAGAAAGGTTATAAGAGTGCCACTGGCGATGGAAAAAATTGCATCAAGCCTATTGAAATTATTGAGCCAATCAGTGATTTGTGCTCAGGCTTTTGCTCGTGGTCGAAACTTGCTCCAGAATGCCATTTGAAAGACATCAGCACACTGTATGTATACTTAACATGTATTTGCTTTGAAATGAGTACAGTCCTCTTACCACTTTTTGGGTCATAAGTTATGACTAATAACGTACCAAGGTTTTCATTTATTTTACCAGACGCTCTGACATACCATTTATTTTACCAAATGAGGTTTTTCTCGCCGTTTTTAAGCTTTCATATAGGTGAGATAGCCAGTCAGGTAGTGTATAAAATATCTTAAGGACGGGTCTATAGCGTTTTTTACAAAATTTACTTCACGGGAAAACGCTATAAAAGCTATTTCACCCCATTGATTTCATTAATTTGTGTTACGAGCTTATGTAGAAATGTTAGAAGTATGTCATGAGAAAATGTTCGACACCATAACCACCCACGAAGCGCCACCACGTGGGCGTGAATTTGAAGAAAATTCATATTTCAAACTCTATAGGCTATCAGAGGTTTCACGCGATTGATTTATTTTTTTGAGCAAAATGCGTCAAATATCAATGGCAACAATAAAATGAAGAGTTTTTTTAATTAAAAAATCCAGAACTCGAGCAATGCTNCGGAAGACTTGGAGAACGATGACGACTATAATGACGATGATGATGACGTTATCACTGACCCTTGCGCTGGCGTCCGATGCATGGCCAATGCTCACTGTGAAGTCGACCGTAATAAAGAAGGCGTATGTGTATGCAACGACGGGTATGTTGGTAAGAACGGTATCAATTGTGTCTTGGCCGAACGCGAATGCAACTTTGGAAGCTGTTTCAGTGTCGAGCAGCTGATGATGGAGCAAATTGATGTCAAACCTGACTTCTTAGTCAAACCGGGTCAAACCTGCGGAAACGAGCGCATGAATCTTATGTGTGGAAAAGACGGCTGCTGCGACTGTGCACGAAACTGGAATGATGCGAACAATAACTTCAAAGATGGCTGCGAAGAGCGTGACAGGTAAATACTAAGAATGTGAATAATGCGACTTGATTTCGAAGTTACTAATGTCTATATTTGTTTAAGTTGGGCAAATAATATACCTTTGCCAACTGAAACGATCATTTTTAGCACTAAAAATGGCCTCGTAATTGCGCATGATGCCTGATAACGGCGCTTGTACCTTTTAACTTTTACCATGGAAGTATACATGGAAACACAAGAGCAATAACGCAGCGTACAAGATGTGATTATATTTTTTAATAAATGAATTCTTATTTTTAATCTTAAACATTTGCGAATTGTACAATTATACATTTAAATCGTGTCTTATCAATACGTCTTTAAACTAAAATTTTAGCCCATGCGACGGCAAAACAATCTGCAGTCAATTTGCCGACTGTGTCGATTTGGTCGATATTGTTAATCCGTTTGAAATCGAGGAAAGCAAAGGTCGCGCTTTATCGATTGATTCGGTTGTCGAATTGGAAGCCGTCCCGATTCCCGACTTGGGCTACAAATGCAAGTGCCGAGAAGGTTACAAAGGAAACGGTATTGGCCCACAGGGTTGCGTTAAACCAGTTGAAGAGCAAATTGATGAATGCATGTCTATTCGAAACCCATGCGGCTTTAACTCCCTTTGCTCCGACTTGCCAATTGGTTTTGAATGCAAATGTGAGAAAGGTTATAAGAGTGCCACTGGCGATGGAAAAAATTGCATCAAGCCTATTGAAATTATTGAGCCAATCAGTGATTTGTGCTCAGGCTTTTGCTCGTGGTCGAAACTTGCTCCAGAATGTCATTTGAAAGACATCAGCACACTGTATGTATATTTTACATGTATTTGCTTTGAAATGAGTACAGTTCTCTTACCACTTTTTGGGTCATAACTTATGACTCATAACGCACCAAGGTTTTCATTTATTTTACCAAACGCTCTGACATACCAGTTATCTTACCAAATGAGGTTTTTCTCGCCGTTTTTAAGCTTTCATGAGAAAGCCCGTCAGGTAGTGTATAAAATATGTTAATCAGCAAATTATTTTATTTCTTTTCATCCAAAAATCAATAATATAAATATAAACTAAAGTTAATATTTGATTAAGGCCATACATTGAATTGCTAGTACTCCAGTACTTTGTATGTCGATTCCCTTATAGTAACTTGAATCCAGTTATAGCCCGCATTTACATTAAATGTTTAGCCATACAAAAATTACGGACTGGATGGTTATGGATGGAGACGCCACAACTGGTTCTATGCCCGGTGTCACTATGACGGTTGTCACAAAGAAACGCGGTAACCCCTTGAACCGTACTCCATACACCGCTTTCCTCGAATTCGACCAAAATAAGTGCGGAAATGTTCTTTTGGGAGCAATGATGAGCGGTGCAGTCAAGGTGTCGGTTTTTGATCGTGCCGGTGCCGACGGAAAAGGTATCTACCGAGTTGAGGGAGTCCAAGGCTTCTTAACCAAGACCGCAACCAATGATCGCTCATGGTCCGGTTTGGTCGTTCAAGTAAACAAAATTGCCGCAACACTAGCAGAGCTCACCGGTAACGCCGACGATTTTGAATTGAATCAATTCATTAAAGAAACACCAACCGGTCCCGTCGTCAAACCCGATTATGATACATTCATGTTAACTCTAACTGGTAAAGATGTCACGCCAGACGCCATGGGCAGCAAATTCAAAGAGTGCTTCAACGTTCGTGAAGGAACAGTATTTGAATCAGTTTGTAGCTTTTTTCGAGCATTGTGACCCTATAAACATTTTTATTTTTATTTTTGAAGCAAAATCAATCTTCTTTTTTTCAAAGTTTGGGTTTTCGTGCAGCTCGTACTTGTTTTTGCGAGAAATGCGATACGGTTTCTGGTTCTTCGTTTAGAGCAAGTTTTTGGAAAAAAATGTTAACGGGCCCCAAGTTCCATCAATTTGACTTTTTTTCAGATTCTAAAAAACCTAACTGAATCGTTGAGATTGTTTCCAAATTGACACCATTGTCCCTGGGAGTTCATGTGGGTTAGCCCCAGAACTACATAAATTTAAAATAACGTCTTGATAATTATGAATTCAAATCCTTTAAAAGAATCGCCATTTGACTTCATCCTCTGGAACGACCAGAACGAGGCCGGCCTCAACGTGCCACTCCAGGGCGATTTCACCAAATGCTATTTGGCAAACAAAATTAAAGAAAAGAACATTGGTAACATTGTCTGCAAGGAGCCCCTTGTCATCGCTGGTGAGTTGATCAAGGAAAAACCAACGTTTGCCGAAATGGTTAATCAAGCTGACAAAGAATTCATGGCTTGCAGTGAAGACAAAGAGTAATTTAGAAAATTAAAAAGAAAACCTCACCGTTTGAACACGGAACAACTGTAATAGAATTTATGTTTGATCGGACATAGAATAAATTTCAATCCTATTCAAACTTTTATTTATCTTTACTACCAAAATCGCAGTTTTCAATTTTATAACATAAGCTATTTTGAAAGTTTATACACCGTCGCTCATTTATCGAGAACTTTTTTTCTCAGAGCTTATATTATAAACTTGTATGGAAACTGACAGAACCTGGGGCCATTGTATGTTACATGTATTTCATTTGGCTTTTAACATTTTAGGTTAAAATTTCTCTAAACGGAAAAATAGGGATGCCGCCACATCAAAGAGACCCTTCGGAGTTGGAACGTTGAATGTACATTTTTCACAATTAAGCAAACCTAACACTTTCTAGCACCCGGATATAAAACATCTGGTTCACCGGAAATGATTAATGAGATTTTAAATATATTTCGGCCAGATCGGTGAACCATGAATAAGTCTGATTCCGGGGATTCCCGTAGTGTCACTTTATAGAACCACATCCAGTCTTTGAAAGTTTGAGAAACATCTTTGCAAACAGAATTGTGATTTATTTTATTTTATAAATTGTCTATTATAGATTTTCTTCTATAATAGGCCATCGTTTATAAATATGATATCTGCATTAAAGGCTAAAATTTATACAACTATGTAGAATAATGTATAATCTATAACTGGTACATAATTAATGAAAATTGTAACGTAAATTAGCACTTTATTCATTAGTTGAGATAATACACAGCTGAAGGATTGGGCGTTAGTGAGTTTAATAGATTTTAGTTATGAATTTTAGACACCTTTCATAAAGCAAATAACACGTGTTAAATGTGTTGCAATAGATAAAATTAAAAGAAAGAATAACCGAAGAAAACTTGCTATACAACATACGACCGTTTGGAAGCTACTATTTTACACGCATTATACGGTATAAAAAATGTTCAAGCAACTTAAAGACTATAGTAATACAGAGGGTACTCCAATTCCGGGTCGGTTTGCGATTTTCACTCAAAGTCCACTTTCGACCCGGAAAATGAGAAGGCGACCCGGAATTGGAGTTTTCACTTTTTGTGTCTGATAATCATATAATTTTACCCAATGATATTACCGGAAACGTTAATTTGCACTTTAGTACTCAAAAGGTTAAGAAGGTTTTACCACTTTTCAATATAAAACTAAATTTATTTAAAATAATAATTTTTTTGGACCGGCCAACAAGTTTTCTCATCTTTGCCGAAATGATTGGCATTTTTTTACAAAATAAATTATTGAAAGAAATAAAATTTGATAGATAAGCAGTGGATTTTAGTAATATAAGCACTATTTATGTAGTTAAAAAAACCTTGTCATTTGAAATAACAATTCTCGTTCGAAATACGAAAAAGATTATTTTGTATGGGAAATTGGTGAATAAGTAACTGTACAGAAATGAAGGGGAATTTATCGGTTTTCGTCATAGGCTTGATTTGCATTTCCAATATTGGACAACTCAACCTCATTGGAATTCCGGAGACAAGGCAGCCAACGAACAAAAAGTCCCGGTTTAAGCTCCTCCGGTTTCTGATAACCGGTAGCAAATGAAATCAACAAACCCGAAATAAGGGTAACGAGAAATCCAACCGTGCCAACAAACATGTACGAAAGTTCGTAAAAGTCTGCAATGGGAGGTCGCTCTGCAGTTAAAGCTTCGGCGGTTAGATTTAGACTCGACGTTATTTGCATTGTGGTCGTATCGGGCAACGCTGTCGTGTTAACGATTTCGGTGAACATCGTGGTTTCCGTTTCGGCAACTGTGAAATTGCAACTTTTTGGGGGTATAAGATCACAGATTTAAGGCAGTACACCGCCTATCGAATTAAGTTGACACCGATTAAATAAACTTCATTCAATTCATTTCAAAAAATACGTAAACTTAATCTATTATATCTCGCAAGTAATTACTGAGAGTTTTCAGAATACGCTCTTCCGAACATTGTTTGATATATCAAAAAAGCTCTAATCACCATTTTTTTCGAAAAAAACTGTTTCGAGAAGTCGACGTAAAAATAAATAGTAGATTGTAGTGAGCTAATCTAGTTTTAGCCCAAGTCCAGCCTGTGTGGCCCATTTGGAGGCCTTTAATAAAATTTACCACGTGACAAGGTGAATTTGGGCCAAAACTGGATTAATCCACGACAATCCACTTTCTATTTTTACGTCGAATGGCCAAAACATTTTTTTTCGAAAAAAAATGATGGTTATGGCTTTTTTTTTCTCTTAGGTAAAAGTAAGTTAATTTTGTTTTTACTTTTGATGAAGTTTTTTTATTTTTTTGCTGTCTAACTTTGGTAGGTTGTATACGTATTCTTAACTTGATCTTTTTGTGTCGCTAGTTAATGTATTTATACGATGAATTTGTTCTATACCGTTCCTGTAAGTCCACATGTCAAGCTTTCCAATTTTCTCGGGTCTCGCGGGGTAGAACTTACTACCAACGTAGATCCAAATTGTTGTCGCAATTCCTAGAAGATTTCCAAAAAATGCGCCCCACTTGTTTGACCAGGGGTAAAAAACGCCCAAGAAGAAAACGGCAAGGTTTGGACCACCAAGCATTCCCATTAGGGACAAAGCAGCTTGAAGAACGCCTAAATTTGATTATTGAAACTGTGCAAAATTATCTATGTTTACCTTCTCCGGCCTGAGCCGCCACATACGCCATACAAATGCATAAAATGCCAAAGACGGCCGACGATATTTTCCCGATGATAGTGTACGCGTTTTCCGATAGAGTTATGCCACACTTTTTCAATCGTTTTTCATTTGGCTGAAGGTAGTCACTAATCAAAACTGTCGCCATTGAGTTTATTCCAGAACTGACCGTTGAAAGGGTTCCACTTTAGAAAGGTTCGAAATTGAAACAACATTCACAATAATTAAAACTTGTTTAACAAACACTCTTTTATAATTGCATTAACATACATCAGAAAAAAATGATGCTCTAGATGTGACTAAAAGCGAAAAAGTTTTATTCTTATTTTACCGGTTGAGTTTCATGAAAATTCGCCGAGAGTTTCTAGATTGTTTTATTTTTTCGATTGATTTGATAGGATGTTTCTCACTTATGTCGCTCAAATCAATCAATAGGAAACTTACAAACAATCTAGAAACGCTCGGCCAATTTTCATGAAAGTCAACCGGTAGTTAAAAATTAAATTCAACCGGTATACATGTATAATGTTATTACCTAGCGATTTTTTTCTGTCACTTTTAGTGTAAAAAAGTCACGTTTTAAATTATGGTCACCAGTCTTCATGTATTTCATGCCAAATCGTGACATAGTATTTTGTTACCAATATCGAAACTGTCTCCAAATTGATTCTTTTTAATCAACCTATGGTATAACTTATACCGTATAAGGCAGTTTCATTTTCGAACCTTTTCCCATAAGCACCAATAACGAACAGACTAGCAGCGCCCGGATTTTTTCGAAAGCGGTCGAGGGCCAAATAGGGGACTAATTGAGCTTTTTCGGATACCCAACCGGCACTTAATGGGTCGCAACATTGATAAAACGAGTACAGTACGAGACCACACAAGCATGCCATTGCCATGATAAATGAAATTCCCAAAAATCCGGTATAGACGGCTATCTTCATTTCTTTATCCGTTCGACATGCCAACATTCTATAATTTCATTTTAGATTTGTTCAAAAATATATTTTTCATGTTTGCCAAAAAAAGTCTAAAAATCGAGGTCACAGAGTATTATTTGGACTAAAACACACCTTTGAGTAAAAGACTGAGTAGCACAAAAAAGGTTTCCCCAAGTGCCCAATGTGCCACCAATCACAACGCTCCAAAATGTGTGGCGAATTGTTGGGTCGGCGCTGAACTCATTTACAACCCGCCCACCTGCATTTGCTGTTTCTCGAATGAGACCAAAGCCGCCAAATTCAATCGATCCGTCAATAATAACGGATAAAAATCCAGAAATCATGCAAATAATTTGTAGCGTATCTGTCCACACAACCGCTTTTAACCCACCAATAGCCGTGTAGAATATGCAAACCGCGCCGTTGATCCAAACTGCGGCCCATTTGTCAATTCCAGTAACCGTTTCAAGGGCTAATGACGGAGCATATATAACAATGCCTAATCATGGATTCAGAATTAAAAATTTCTCAAAAATGGTATACACAGGGTGCGCAGTTATCTTGAGAAAGTGTATTTCTTGGGGGGCTATCAGCGTTTTCGCTTACGCATTGAGCAGTTATCTTGCAAAAAACGCTTATCTCGCAACTTTCCTTAGTTTTTTCAAATATCTTCCGAACAAAATTAGACATTTGGGGCCCAAATTTTGGGCGTTCGTAATTTTGATACTGTCATATAAACCTAATCATATAAAATAAACAATATTTTCGAATCCTTTCCTATGTATGCAATATTTTGAATGTAAAAAACAATTGTTGCAAGATACCGAACCATGCGTGAGAATCGTAATTCCAGATATTCGTAAGTTGACGTGATTCCCAATGCGCGATAAATTGGTCCAAAGATTTCGGCAACCATAACTGTGCACAAAAAGTAACAAACAATGAAGTAAACGTACATTGTTCCGTACATATAAAACTCCACTGGTGTGCCAAGAACGGTTATAGCAGAGAAAAACGTTGTGGCTAGAGAGGCGGCAATTGGTATAGGTCCAACCTTAAATAAAATTTTGAAGTTAGAATTTTTTTAATTTGAAGGAGTTCCGCAGAGTTATCCGTTGTATATTTTTTCCCATAAAATTTTACCAGACCCGTGTTTCATCCATTTTCCATTTAACCCGATTTACCAGCACCTTCGTTCGTTTTGTGCAAATTAGCATATTCGTCCTCCTAGGAGCTAATAAACTGAGCAAACTATCTATATCGCAGTGATTTTCAAACGCGAAAAAAATAATGTTACCACTTTTTGGTAACATTGATTGCCAGCGCGTCTGAGGCCTATGTGGCTTTTTCATTGGTCCTTTTTCCTTATTTTAAAATATTTTGTATAAGTAATCATTAAAGTCATAATATTTTAAAAGAAGGAAAAAGGCCAATGAAAAGGCCACATAGGCTTCAGATGCGCTGTCAAATAACGTTAACAAAAAGTCGTAACAATATTTATTTTTTTCGCGTTCGAAAATTACTGCGATATAGTAGTTTTATTGTCACATAGAAAGCGTATACACAGGGTGCGCCGTTATCTTTCGCGCCGTTATCTTTCACCCGTCCCCGCTCGTGCCGTTATCTTTCACTTTTTTTCGTAAAAATTTTCCAGCTTATCCGCCTACGCCCTGCGCCGTTATCTTTCACTTGGGATACCAAAAAAATATACAAATATAAAAGATATTTAGAATTTTTTTATTTAACTACACCACCTACCTGCTTAAAGTAACGCTGCTTAAAGTAACACTATTCGCCTAAAGTAACAGCTTTTTGCGAATAGTGGTAACTTTTTCAANACGTAATGTTTTTCAAATTGCGCAATTCAAAAGCCCGTAGGAGCCGTTATGTTTCACCTCAATGAAATGCAGACCGATTCGCCTACGCACTGCGCCGTTATCTTTCACTATTTCCCGCTCGGGCCATTATGTTTCACTTTTTTCCGATTTTTTTTGTGAAAGATAACGGCGCACCCTGTGTAATACTTTTCAACTCCCAGGGGGAACCGTGTACGCTTAAGTTATACAGGGCTCTTTTTAGTGATTGAAGGTGTAAGACGGCCCGTTTTGGTGAAACGGTTATTGCTGACCTACATAAATATTTAAAAAAAAAATAAGATTCCCGGTATTTTCAGCCAATTTGGGAAACCGGAAGTCCGGTAAACAACTAACTTTACTTTTAGAACAGTTAAACCAAATACATTATAAAAAGTATAATTAACCGACCTGGCCTCCTCCCATCATATATTCAGCAGAATCTTTTTTTCTGTCGACCCAGGCGAAGTAAATGCCGATGGCCGCTGATAAAAGTAACATTCCAGCAAATACCACATAGTCTCCCGGTCCAAAGACGGCATCGCTCTGATTCACCAGTGGTTTATTTTCACAAATTTGTTTCTCTAATGAAATTGACGATTCCATTTTATTTGGTTTCAGATAATAATGTATGAACCAACAAATTATTGCTTTTATATTATTTTATAGTCAAGTGGCCAGTTTAATTATTAGAGTTAAATTGTGTCCCAGTGATTGAACGCGGCAGGGGACGGGCACCGAGTTTGATGTTGTTGATTAGCTCAGCCACAGAACCATTTTTTGTTAATTTTCTCTTTGAGGAGTTCAGGCCATCTGTTTTTATTTTTCACTTGTGTTTCGGTGGAAGAAAGTGAAAAAATGGATTGAACAAATTCAGCCACTTAGATTACAAATAGTAAACACTTGAAAGAACTCATTCAAACAAAAGAATCAAGGTTCGAATTTAGAACTACATTATTTGAAATTGGTCAAGTAGTGATCCTGTCAAATAGTTTAGCGTGTACGGGCCGGGAGCGGCGCAGACTACCCTGAACTTGGTACTAAAATATAGGCATTTTGATAGCTGGCGGCAGGAACATGCATCGTGAACGCCCATTTCTTGCTGAAAAACATTTATGTTTGATACATATGTCTCGCATATGTTTTGCGAACTCAGGTTTTTACATGGGCACATTACTAAAAATCGAATATATCCATAATACGAGGTCCGCGGGTCATACAATTGTTAATAGTTTGGCCCAGAATTTTAGTAAAATTACGTCTTTCGAGATACTACTCAGCGTTTTACATGAGTTTCCGCCGTTTTTTCTTTCGTATTTTCTAGATAGCCAAACTCGAGTTTTTTCCGTACGTCAAAAACGCGAATGTGGCCATCTAGAAAATGAGGGGAAGACGGCGGAAAGTCATGTAAAACGTCGAGTAGTACGATAAAAAAAAACAAATCTTCAATGTACGAGTAGAATCACTAACTTCTTGATATGATAAAATCATCATTTATATTTGTTCAGCACATATAGTAACTAACCTGCTGTCGTCACTCAGTTTAAAAACTTTTGTTCGGAAATATCAAAAAACGTTCTAGACCGTGCGTTAAAAACGGTCTGACGCATCTATAAATTATAGAATTTAGTATGATCTTGTTTTGTTTAAATGCTCTTCTTTGTATTGTATTTTTGCGGTTCCGGTTTCCTAGCACTTTCTAATTATTCAAAACGTATATGTTGCAGTGCAACGGTCGCACAATCAAAAACGGAGTTACAGATCGGATCTTCCAGATATACCGTATTGATCGCTCTGTTTTCGAAGTAAATATTGGACATTTTTCGTTTGAAGAAAAACTTTGATTTCATAAAGAATTTAAGTCGATTATATTTTATGTGAAAAAAGTGATTTTTTTTTGAGAAACATAGGCAATGAATTCATCGTTTTCATTAGAAATGGAAGTTTGCCAAAATCGGCCTTTAATAAATCAGAGGAGGGTTTTGAGAACCTT
The DNA here is from genome assembly GCA_004367875.1 of Oikopleura albicans. NCBI lineage: Eukaryota > Metazoa > Chordata > Appendicularia > Copelata > Oikopleuridae > Oikopleura > Oikopleura albicans. Next base: position 142,919 of record SCLG01000180.1, on the reverse strand, counting down.
AAAGATAATTTGATGCGTGATTATTTCATTTTTTTATTTACCAAAGGTTGTACAAAAAATCTTGAAATGAAAAAGATTTGAAATATTTCTTTAGTTGCGCCGGTTACAAAATATACAAATATATATTCTATTACAGTCCTCGTCCCCGAAACGTCCGTCCCCGAAACGTCCAATTGTACCCGAAACGTCCGTCCCCGAAACATCCATTTTTTTGTCAAAATAAATAAATGTGTAATGTTTTTTTACTTGGGACGAGGACTCTACTTATATCGAAAGCCATTTAAAACACTGAAATAACAAAAATATGTAATATTGAAGGTTTTTAACGTTAAAAAGGCCTGATGTACCCGAAACGTCCAGGTTTTTTTGAAAAAAGTTTTGGACGTTTCGGGGACGAGGACTGTACAATAAGTTTCATTTCGTTCTCGAAATATGACTTAAAACTGACACTTTTAACTAAGAGTTGAAAAGGGGTCTTCAAAACGTAAAAAAAGTAATGCTGTGTTTGGCACAGTTGATTATGTGATATTTGGCGGAATGTTGCTTATTTCGTCTTTAATCGGTATTTATTTTGCGTGGGTGGACCGTAAAAAGGATGCAACGGAATATATGATGGGAGGTGGACAGGTTTCTAATTACATTCCTTACTTGTATATATGAAATGTCTCCGAAGTCATTTCAGGAATAATTTTGAGAAATTTTCGAAAAAAAATCATCTTCGATTTTTGTTCCAAAATTTTCTCCATGACGTTTGACCCGTCTATCAGCAATTTTTGAGTTGATGCCGTTTTGATGAGATGTGTGGGCAAGTAGGCCGTTTTGTCACGATCGTCGCGACGCGTCGCACAATGACCCCCAAGAGTTAATAGCATCTTATAGGACAAATTAAGGGTACAGGTTTCGTATTTTACGTTGTATTGTCACTCTTGACCCTGTAAGGTAGTACAGTACACTACTAAGTGTCGTACTAAGTGTACTATGTGTCGAATATGTCTTTGACATAGACTATGTCACATAGTAATTCTAATAATTCTAAAAACTCATATTTAGTTATCTAGATTAATAATCATTATTAATAACTTCGGTTTTCGCGGACGCTTAGCGAAATAAAAAAAAAATGTACAAATTTTTTGCTTAAAGGTTGGGCCGATACCGATCGCAGCATCCCTAGCAACGACATTTTTCTCCGCAGTAACCGTACTTGGTACGCCAGCAGAATACTACATTTATGGGACTATGTTTACATATTTCATCCTCTGTTACGGTGTTTGTACTGTTTTGGTGGCGGAGATTTTTGGCCCTATGTATCGATCTCTTGGAATTACCTCAACTTATGAATATCTGGAGCTCAGATTTTCTCGCATGGTGCGTTATCTCGCCACAATTGTTTTCTATGTGCAAAATATAGCTTATATAGTTACAGTTCAGAAATACAATCGTCTTTATAAAGTAAAAAGTGTAGCAACTAATGTGGTTTTGCACTATCACTTATTACATACTGTGAATACACCCTAAAGTGCTACGCGGCTGAGCTAAGGAGAGCAATCGAGGGACTAATAGTGGTTGAGTTATATTTGTGGGATGTATTTTAAAAAATGTCTCAAAAATATGCGCTGCAAAAGCAGTCAAATCCGGGTCTATTGATATCATTTTAATCTCCGACAGTTGCGCGTTCAGTTGCTTCGCAAACTAGTTCCGGTCGTATGTCTACAACGCTACAAAACTATGAACCTCANTCAGCAATTTTTGAGTTGATGCCGTTTTGATGAGATGTGTGGGCAAGTAGGCCGTTTTGTGACGATCGTCGCACAATGACCCCCAAGAGTTAATAGCATATTATACAAGACAAAGTAAGGATAGGTTTCGTCTTTGACATTGTAATTCTAATATTTCTAAAAACTAATATTTAATCATCTAGATTAATAATGATTATTCATTACACCGGTTTTCGCGAACGCTTAGTGAAATAAAAAAAGTGTGTACAAATATTTTGCTTAAAGGTTGGGCCGATACCGATCGCAGCATCCCTAGCAACGACATTTTTCTCCGCAGTAACCGTACTTGGTACGCCAGCAGAATACTACATTTATGGGACTATGTTTACATATTTCATCCTCTGTTACGGTGTTTGTACTGTTTTGGTGGCAGAGATTTTTGGCCCTATGTATCGATCTCTTGGAATTACCTCAACTTATGAATATCTGGAGCTCAGATTTTCTCGCATGGTGCGTTATCTGGCCACAATTGTTTTCTATGTGCAAAACATAGCTTATATAGTAACAGTTCAGAAATGCAATCGTCTTTGTATTAAGAAAAAAATGTAGCAAATAATTACGTTTTTTGCACTATCACTTATTATATACCGATATTACAAAATTCTTATGAACTTTCCGAAAAGGTATTGTAATCTATGCACCATCCTTAGCCCTCGAAACCGTCACCGGAATTGACAAATGGACGGCGGTTTGGATCAACGGAGCGGTCTGTATTTTCTATACATCCATTGGTGGGTTGAAGGCAGTTGTCTGGACAGATACATTGCAGATTATTTGCATGATTGCAGGATTTTTGTCGATTATTATTGATGGCTCAATGGCCTTTGGTGGATTTGGACGGATTATGGACGCGGTTAATGAAGGCGGTCGGGTTATTTTTGATGATTTTAGAGCCGATCCAACGATTCGACATACATTTTGGAGCATTGTTATAGGTGGCACTCTGGGAACTTGGGGAAATCTTTTTTGTGCAACTCAGTCCTTCACACAAAGGTAAAACTCGTAAATATACGTTTGAAATATACAGTGAGTACGAGTAATAAAAGCCAGGCCCATTTTAACATTATTCCCATTCATGAGCTCTGACTGTATATAATTTTCAGAATGTTGGCTTGCCGTACCGATAAAGAAATGAAAATTGCTGTCTACGTGGGGTATCTTGGAATATCGTTCATTTTGATAATGGCTTGCTTGTGTGGTTTCGTTTTGTATGCTTTCTACCAATGTTGTGACCCATTGTCGGCAGGATGGGTGACCGAAAACGCTCAATTGATACCGTATTTGGCCGTCGATCGCTTCCGAAATACGCCAGGCGCGGCTAGCCTGTTCGTTATTGGCGCATATGGTGAAGAGTTGTGAAAATTTTATGCTTTCCGGGTTAAGTTTTTCGATTATTATAATTTTTTATTTACTAATAAAAATTATTAATAATCCAGAGACTTTATTTCGATTAGTCTAATTTGTTCGTGTTAAATATTTTTCGTATTAAAAAATCAAAAAATATGTTTTTGTAAAATTTTACGACAAAAAACTGCAATTTCACATTTCTCGTAAAGTGGAACACTTTCAACTGTAAGTTCTGGAATAAACTCGATGGCGACCGTTTTGATAAGTGACTACCTAAAACCGAATGAACATCACTTCAAAAAGTGTGGAATTACTATTTCTGATCGTGCTTATACAATCATTGGAAAAATATCTTCGTTAATTTTTGGTGTTTTGTGTGTTTCGATGGCTTATGTAGCTGCCCAAGCCGGAGAAGGTATATTTAGAAATTAAAATTTTTTGACAAAAGGGCCGATATTATATTACGATAGCAAAGAAAAAACAAATGGGTAGAGAGTTTTTATTATGAATATATTTCAGGAGTCCTTCAACTGGCACTTTCGTTGATGGGGATGCTTGGTGGTCCAAACTTAGCCGTATTCTTTTTGGGTGTATTTTATCCCTGGTCCAACAAATGGGGCGCTTTTATTGGGAATATATTGGGAATTGGCATTGCCTTGTGGATCTATATCGGAAGCAAGTTTTATCCTGCGAGACCGGAAAAGATTGGAAAATTAGACATGTGGACTTATAGGAGAGTTATACAATATTGAATAATCTCCTGCGCAATTATCCGATACGTAAAAACTCATGTTAAAACCGGCAGGATAACTGTGCAGTAGTAGAAATAACTGCTCGTGCAATATGGTTTTAAGTTCATTTCCGTATTTCGTGTACACCATATACGCCCTTATCTGGCCGGAAATCCCCCTTATCTGGCCGGAATTTGGAGGAACCTCTTTATTAATTTGTTGAGCGCTGCGCCATGGCGCGCCATTATCTGGCCATAATTACATTAAAAATGTTTTTCGGCAAAACTCTCGGTCAGATACTGGCGTAAGTTGTTATATCAAAAACACTAATGGCTCTACTGAGCGTTAATTTTATAACAATCAACAGTTGTAATTTCACCCAGGAACATTCTGAAATGATTGGTTTGAGAAATACTTCATTTGAAACCCCCGCTTTAGCCGAGGAACGACCGCCACTTGCCGACTTCTACGAAATTTCGTACATGTTTGTTGGAACAGCTGGATTTTTGGTTACACTAATTTCTGGTTTGATAATTTCATTTGCGACGGGATATCAACGGCCAGAAAAACTTAGTTCAAAACTTTACATTAGATGGTTGCCTTGTTTGCCAAAAAGAGAAAAGACTTTCGAAGAATCTACTTTGTAATATAACATATGTTAATAAAATAAATGCCTTATCCGCAGTGTTACCTTTTGTCTAAAATTGTGATTGTAAACATAACAACGAAATAATTTTTGTAGTAAAAATATGTATTAAACTTTGAACAGAATGTTGTTTCTTCAAAAACGTGCAAATATGTCACAAGAATAAGAAAAGGTAGGATTTCGATTTTGGTATAAAAATTAGACCTTCATTGCCGCTACAGCAGATTGGAATCCGGCGTTATAATCACATGCGACCTCGTTGGCAACATAATCGTTGCGATCGTCAACATAATTATCGTTTGCATCTGGACCACCCACAAGGGCACCATAAAGAATGAATGGGTTTGGTCCCCCATTATTTTGACCATTATTGCAACTTTCGGGCACAGCTTTATTTAGGGATACGACTTGTTTTAATTATTCGAAAAAGTAAATGTATATTCAAGCTGAAAGTACCGTAGATCGGCTTCATTTTTGTACACATACTAGATAGTTAATTAAAATCTCATTCAAAAAAGATATTGCTGAGTGTAAACAATTAGTATCCCCGGCTGGACATGAAGACGAACGGTGATGAGGTTTTTGGGGTGGATTATTTCCAAAGCCACAAACATAACTCCTGCCGCTATCACCCAGCATGTAGTTGATCTGTTGACGGCCAAACTCTGCAAAAGCGTCCTGTTCACTTGCCGGAATACGATCAATTTTTTTGGCTTGTAAAAGCAGAAAAGCCGAATTAGCTGCGTAGCGATTGGATCCCCACTGACTCAACCATAAAAGTCCTTTTGGCGTCTTTTGAGCACTATTTTGGAGCCATTTGTAGTATTTTACAGCATCATCTTTGTAGGTTCCATCTCCAGTGATTTGAGCGAGGAGTACTTGATACCCTGTGTAGAGTTCGAAGGCATATGTAGTTTAACTTAAATTATTTTAGTCCCGAATTAATTTGTTGCGCCCAAACATTAAAAAAAAAAGAAACAGAAAACAATCTTGTTCCTCATTTATGTGGAACTAAATAAACTTTCAAACCTGAATGGCGGGCAAATTTACGAAACATCACAAAAAATTAGGTCATTTTAGGTCATTTTGACAACCTTCTAGTGGTCCAAAAATATTTATACACTTTTTTGGAACCCCAAAATGCAGCTCTATGCTTTTAAAGCTTTTTTGTATTTTTTTTCAAAAATTTTGCCCGTCAGTTTGTGACTAATCTTATAAACTAAATAATTTCGTTGCTCTATCCTGCGGTCTTGTCATCCCAAGAAAACATTTCGCCGATATGATTTGAGTAATACTGTTTAGCTTTCTGCAAATAAGTTGGTTCATTAGTTGCTCTAAACAGCCAAGCAGCACCCCAGCAAAGCTCGTCCTTATAGCCACTCCATGAATTGTAGAAATCTGTGGCTGGAATGGCATCGGTGTAAACGCCTTGATGCTGATCAGCAAAATTGTAGAGTTGTTTTGCGTGGTGAAGACATAGGGCCGCAAAATCGGGATCCTCGTCGTTTGATAGGGTTATAATTTGTTTCCTAATGGGATTCAGTAAAATTCATTTCAAAATGTTTTTTTCAAGTTTTTTTTTTGAGAAAACAGGGTATTTCCCACTCTTAATAAAAATAAGTGAAAATCACTGGTCGCTTTTTTTTCGAATACACGAACTTCTCCCGAGCGCCAAGGCCAGAGCTTTAAAGGTATCGACCTAATTTTTATCAATTACATATCTTCACTATTCCCCTTTGATCTGCCGCCGACTTGAGTCGANTCGACTCAAGTCGGCGGCAGATCAAAGGGGAATAGTGAAGATATGTAATTGATAAAAATTAGGTCGATACCTTTAAATCTCTGGCCTTGGCGCTCGGGAAAAGTTCGTGTATTCGAAAAAAAGCGACCACTAGAAAAATAAGATATAAATGAGAGAAAATTTTGTAAAAAAGGTTGTTGCGGCAGACCCAAAATATTTCGCGAAAATGTTTTTTAACCCTAGACTTTGAAGACCATTGATCCAGCAGCAAGAGCGGCAGCGGTTTCACCGGCTAAGTCAGATCCAGGTTGAGATTGGGTTATTTTGAAAGAAGGGCGATCCATTGACATATCTTCAGGGCGACCCCAGAATCCGTGATCAGCGTATCCGTCACCGACCTGACCATAAAATACATATTCTTCTGGATGAGCTCGGATGAAAAACTCTAGCGCCCAACGGAGACTATCGAGGCCGTTACTCCATTCGCCGGCATCCTTATATTGCGCTTCATAATCAATCAAACCCCATCCGAGTACCGTCGCCGTCCAAGCCATTGGAAAACCAAATTTCACGTGGTCGCCGGCATCAAACCAGCCACCATAAAGTGGGGTACCTACATCGCACCCATCCTTCAAGCCCGAGTCACCTCGCCATAATACACGATTACCGCTTGGTTGTACTCCGCATCGTTGTGCCTAGAAAACAATTCGTTATTTACATAAAATCCGGCGTTAAATGGGATTGAATCACTTATATAATTCTACTGGTAATTATTTATCAAAGTTAAACAAAAACATTTCAATGTAGAGTACGTTTTCAGAAAAAGCGGGCAACGTGGTCTCCAAAAATTTTTATTTCGTTTTAATTCGAAATTAAAACGTTTTAATTTCAAAAATGTTTTTCTTCTCCGCATTTCAATCTCCGAAAAAAGCATTTTTGACATATTCTCCGAAAAAACGTTTTCTTGGTTTTTTCCAGTTTAGGTTTTTTCCCGGTTTTCCGAGAAACTTTTGTTTCTGATAAAAACTTTAACCGAAAGACGACATGGCCAAAAAACAAGTCGTATAAAATTTATGACTACACAGGGTACGCAGTTATCTTGCGAACTTGGTCCACGAAAAGTCGCAATATAAGGGTTTTTCGCAAGATAACTGCGCACCCTGTGTATAGTAGGATACATAAGAATATATAAATAAACCTCGTAAAACAGAATTGATTTGTGAAGAACTTCGTTCAAATCGTATTTACCACCAGATGGATTGAAAGCAATTATGGTCTGCTCAGATTTGTCTGGACGCTTTCCCATTGGCCCATTGCAAAGGCCTTGAATTGGCTGTGTGGTAGTGATATCACCGGGTAATGTTGTACTTGGCTGATCCGTTGTACCAGGACCCTCAGTTGTCGGACCGGAAGTAGTGGAATCGCCACCAACCACATCATCGGCACAAAGCTCGACTGAAATTGCTGCAACGCCTCCAGAGTTTGTTCTGCCGAGAAAATTAAATTCCCAGGAAGATCCTTAAGGGTTCAAAAACACTGGAAAATTTAAAGTATTTTTACTTTTTCACATAAACAGAGTCGGTGCACTCGATTACTTCTTTAAACTTCATAAACTGAATTATGTTAATAACATTTGTCAGTTGCTCTAGTAGGAATATTTTTTGTTGTAATTTTTTTTCTAATTTAATTTACATCTAAATTAGTTGAGCCCGAACCTTCTAGCACATGGTCCCAGTCTACTGGTGTGAACTTCCATTTGTTACCGCCAATATCTTCTGGAATCGCATTCCAAATACTTTCGCCAAGTTCAATCCCAAAAACTTGTTGATTAAACTCGGCAATAATGGTCCATTCGCTGACGGTACCGTCAAATAAAACCTTTGTGTTAGGATGTAAACTTAGAAAAAGCATCTGAAAAAAATTTTGTTTCCAAAAATGTGTTTCAACCAATCTCGCACGTATGAGTCCTTAGATTAATGAAACAAATACTGAACTAATTTAAAGGTTCGAAAAAATTTCATTATATTGCGCCTGATGTGTAAAGTTATATAACTTGTTTTCATCCTTTCCTCAATATGTCCATCAAAATGGTGGCCGTCTCCCTCATCCCATTCGGCATTGGTAAAAAACCGCCCGTCATAGCGGCAACCGGCCGACGCCAGACCAATCAGACTTAACACAAAAATGAACATTTTGACCTAAAGTTGATGTGAATTTTTCTTTCTTAAATAAACGTTAACAGACAGTTGTTTCTCAGTGTCTAATTTTCATTGCCAAACTCCGCTGTTTTTTAATGTTTTTTGCTCGAATTTTCCCTGACCTACAATTGGATGAATCAAAGCACTGTCAAAAATGCTGGAAACAGGGTGCTTTCATTTGACATATATATATTTTTCAAAAAAGCTAGATAATATCATTTTCAAAGAATAACTTGGAAATTAATTGATTTTCTTGCCATAATAGTCATGGTAGCGGCCCGTTAAACGTTGTTTAAATATAGATAGAAGAAGATAACTATCCTGGAATGATTTACCGTAATCTGTGCATATCAACATCATTGCCACGAAAACTATTTTTGGTACATAAATGATTAACTTTTACGGTGTAACTTACACCGTGTAACCGAACCTTGAACTAAATCTGCTGATCAAACCGAAATTATTATCGTATCATTCATTACTTTTCACAGTACCAATATAAATTTGTGCGGTTTAATGTTTTGCGCTTTACAGTTTCATTTGCCCATTTATTGATCTAAACTTACATTTTTCGGAATCACACATTTCAGAATTTTGCTCACGGAAAAAATAAAAGAGGAAGCATGTTTTGGCGCTAAAGAACATTTTTTCAGCCCGACAAGATAATATGCACTCACATATTTGATGCAGTTGGACCCGTAGATTATGATGACGAAGTAAAATTTGAATGAGGAGACACGTTTCGGCGCTAGAGTGCATTTTTTAAGAAGACCGAATTGTTAAACCGATTAGCTTTTCGGGCCTAAACATGTTCTTTAGCGCCAAAACATGTATCCTTCTTTTTCCGTGCGTAAAAGTCTGAAACAACATAATCCTACGCCTACGCAATGCGCCCGAATGTTTGATTCTAAGTTTTGAATGTTTTAATCAATTACGTTATTAATAGAGGGGCCCAACAACTAAATATTTTTTATCATCGATGTACCGGTTATTAACGATCATCTATTTTGTGGTTTCTTTGGAGGTTTTATTATATGAACTTTTCCCGGAATTCTTCAAAGCATGACTATAAAAACGAAATAACTAGCAACAGCCCGATTGAGCTGGCCAGAGTCAGATTCCACTGGCGTATTATAAATATTAACCAAGGACGAGAATACTTTTTTTATCACTATCAAATGTTCTCGTAGTGCACATTGCATAGTCTATAAACGTTCGACAAGTTGGAACAATGCAGTTGATTTTTTCGATGAATTCTTTGAACAAACTCATCGCCGCGTATTTGGTAAGCAGTATTACGACTATAGGTCCCAATACGCTAAAGCAATAATAAAGCTGACCCCATAACGGATGATTCACTTATATTTTTATTAACTTTCTGAATTCGTCGAGCTGATCCAAACAGTTCTATATTATGTCCTTATATGCAAACGCAAAATATACGGTCTGATATATCCGTTTGTTATCATGTGAAGTGAGGGGATAATTTACCAATATTACATTTTACAGTGTTTCTAATACAGTTGATGTTCACACAACGCGACACTACCACTTCCCAAAAGCGTCGCGTTGTGTGCGCATCGTCGGGTTATGTGCACACCTACTGTATATATATTTACGTATATACTGCAACGAACACTTCAAAAAAACCGTCGCGTTGTGTGCACATCGACGCGTTGTGCAGCGTGGCGTTGTGTGTACATCTACTGTACTTAGTTAAAATTAAAGTAGTCCATGCGCGCACAACGCGACAGCACACAACGCGACAGGTTTTGGCCAAGTGAAAGTGTCGCGTTGTGCGCGCATGGACTGTAAAGAAACACATGATACTTAATATTAATTTTTAAATACACCACCTAACCATATGAGAAAACACCATTTGTGATAACATTTTGCATTTGAGATAACAGTTTGCATTTGAAATAACACTTTTTTCGTCATTTTTTCTCCCTTTTTTCATTATTTCGGCNCTGTATATATATTTACGTATATACTGCAACGAACACTTCAAAAAAAAACCGTCGCGTTGTGTGCACATCGACGCGTTGTGCAGCGTCGCGTTGTGTGTACATCTACTGTACTTAGTTAAAATTAAAGTACAGTCCATGCGCGCACAACGCGACAGCACACAACGCGACACGTTTTGGCCAAGTGAAAGTGTCGCGTTGTGCGCGCATGGACTGTAAAGAAACACATGATACTTAATACTAATTTTTAAATACACCACCTAACCATGTGAGAAAACACCATTTGTGATAACATTTTGCATTTGAGATAACAGTTTGCATTTGAAATAACACTTTTTTCGTCATTTTTTCTCCCTTTTTTCATTATTTCGGCTACGTACTACCTTTTTGAAACAACAGCTTCTAATTGAGATAAGACTTTTTAGGATATTTGTTACATTTTTATCGGTTCTAAAAACAAATTAACTCTCAAAGGATATTCCATCTAAAAACGTAGAACGATCAATGTATAAGGGATGTATTTGATTTACTGCTTTTGATATATCATTTCCGACAAAACAATCTTTATAACGTTTTTAGATTTGATTGGCCGTATCGTTACTATATTATTACTTTTTTACTGAATTGCATAAACGGTGCGATAAATTAAAATAATCACTTCGCGGAAGGTATAACGACATCTATCTAGCGCTCCACCAAATATGTTTTTGGTACTTAAGAATGGATTTCTATTTTGGTACCAATTTATTTAAACCAGTCTCTACATTTCATTGTTCTCATTTTTTTGTGCAGAAAAAAAAACTTATTTTTATAGTCCAAGATACCGTACTTTTGAGAGATATGAAAGAGAAGTTGTTTATTGTATTTTTATTTCACGCCAGTTTTGCCGAGGATGATGCGGAGAGTACAAGCAATATGGTTCGAATATTGTTAATATCACCGGTTAAATGCCGGTAGGTCGAAAGTTCACAAAAAACACTACTATGAAAGTAGTAAAATATTTATCTAAATGAAAAAGAGACATCAAATTGGTGTTTTATGCTTGGAAGTTCATATATTTTCGGTTTTTATTACGTAATAACTTATTACTAACAACCTTATTACTAATAAGGTTCCCGTTTGTTAATTTTGTCTCAATTTTTTAGTGGCAAATGACTTAAATTGAGGCCAATTTAACAAACTAAACCTCAATGCATTTTTTTTTGATACAAAACACAAATTTAACCGGTAAAATATTGGTAATTGACGGTTTTAGGAAATATGTGGCTTATAATTATCGGTGTTTTAAGTTGGCGGTATCTTTTCATGGCCACTATATGAAACTGGCGTTTCTGTCACCAGAATAAAATATAAGATATCGACTTTTTGATTTGACTTTTTGCAGCGGCAAATGGATTTTCGGTAATTTAGTACCAACAATAGCGAACCCTTCAAAGAAGAGATATCGAAGTGAGACGACGCGAAAAGGAGAAAAATAAACGACCGCGACAATTGCCGAAACTAATCAAACTTTTTGATCAAAAATTTCAAGCGGCAAAATACTTTTCGTACGGTTGTAACTGTCATTTAACCGACGATACTTATGATTTGCCAAGCTATGGAATTGCGATTGACGAAATTGACCAAAGTTGTCAAAAATACAAAGAATGTCTCGAAGACGTTCGTCTCGAGTTTGGCCCGATGTGTCGGCCAGATACAAAACCTTACAGGTTCTTTCACTAACATGTTTCACAGTGATCCTGGAGAGCCACAACAGATTTTGGTTTCCGGAAAACTTTTAGCCAAAACTGGAGAGGTTTTCACCCCGAACTCCGGTGGTCTCTAGTAGCTAATTTAGGACCGGTATGGTGGTTCAAATCTAAAAAGGGCCATATCTCGAATTTTCATGGACGGGTTTCGACGATTTTTCTGCCGTGGCTCTATATTTTTTATTGCATTTCCTTTTTGATCATTCCCGGTTACCTTCGGTCACTAGAAAATAATGAAAACCGGAAAAAACAGAAATCGAAAAATCTCAACCGACCAAAATAACGGCTATGTCAGACTTACTAGGATTCTTTTTTTTTAATCGTTAAAATTTGTCTTTTGGGAGTCAAAATCTGTTATGGTTCTCCAGGAGCATCTTGTGTTCTAAAGTATTTATTTTTTTAAATTAAGATAATCTGTAATACACTTATTTGATACTTGTTTGGTTTAAGAGTTCTGAAAATAACTTATTTTTTTGCAGTTTACGATTTAATCGTGCAACAAAGGATGTTATTTGTAAAAATAAAGAATGCACTTGTCAACGTAAACTTTGCGAATGTGATGCGGCATTCGCCCGACGACATCCGGCAAATATGGCCGATTTTGACAAAGACTACCATACCATATTGTCAACTAAGCCCGGAGGATGGAATCCGGTAAAGAGCTGTCAGAAATCAAGCGAAGTACGCAAACCGACAACGTCACAATGTATTTCGCCGATTGCAAATACCGTTTTCGATAAAACCACATACGAAATCTACGAATTAAACCAGGATTATTCAAGTAAGAATACATATAGAATATTTATTCTTTTAAATAAACCTTTAAAAAAAAGCAACCTAGGAGAGTGGTGCTAAAGTCAAATGAGTAAATAGTCACATAGCAGAGTGTGTACCAAAGGCAAAATAAACTACATTACCAAATCGTTAAAAATAACAGTTTGCATTTGAAATAACATTGTGCATTAAAAATAACGCTTTTATGCCACAATTTGTTCATGGCTTTGACCTACGCACTAGGTGAAAAGCATACGATAACCCATATTTCCAGTTCGACCCGTCAAAATCAAACCTTTATTGGAATTCTAAGCGGAAAATTGGCCAGGCCACGAATTTTTTGAGTAATATCGGCTCGTCTCCACATATGTTATTATTTTAAAATGATCTACGAGGACAACCTACGCACTGCTCATTGAAAATAACAAGTAGTGTTTGCAGCAGCACATTTTTTCACAATAATATTATTTAAAATGGTTAGGTGGTTATTTTTAAGGATAAAAGAAATTAAGGTCGATCCGATGCCAACTTTAATATTCAAAAATTCAACGTGCTAAAAGTGTTTATTTTTTTAATTGTCTGCAAAATGAAGTGTTTTATAAAATGTATATATGTATTTGTGCTAATACAAGAATTAATATAATTTTCAGGTGCCATAACATTTTGTAAAAATCGAGGAATGTACCTCATGCCCGCTGACGTGCTGAGGGCCGACAAATTAAAGGCGCTTATGACAAATGTTGCCGAAGAGATTGTATCAAAAACAAAACAAACTGTGGGTATCCGAATTTGGATGCCATATTCAAGAGCCGCAAAAGTTGACCTCGGCATAAACGATTCAAAGTGGATAAACGAACATTCTGGGGAATTGATTCACAGCACCGATATTGCGTGGTCACAGTGTGACAAAGCAATTCGAAAAGCGAGCCGAAATCAACCGGGCGGTAAAGAGAGTTACTGTTTAGCCTACCGATTCGATTATAAACGCGCCAGTGGGAGAGGATCATGTGTTAATGGAGTGTACGATGATCCTTGTATGAATGGAGTCCTAAAGAATCGGTACACCGTGTGTACCAATTCCTTCACGCCTAAAAAAATGATCACAGGTTATATAACTTTTATCTTGGGCCGTTGGTACAGTAAAATTGAAAGAAAAAGAATGTTTTTAAGGAAGTGCACTAAAAACATGAATACAATTTTGAACACAGTGTAGCTAGACTTTCGTTATCAAATTTCAACTTATTTTGGACAGTGTAGGTATAGCTGTTCACGGCACCTGCTGAATTGGTCTCTTTTATTTTGTGACGAAAGGTTAATCCGTCTAAATTTTCCTCTTTTGAGCATTGTCATAATGACAATTTGATTAGAAGTGGAGAAATATCGACGGATTACGCTTTCGCCACAAAATAGAAGAGAACGATTCAGACGGTGCCTTGTTCACAGGTTATACGGACATGCTATAGCGGACATACTACAGCGCGCTGCAGCAGAGTTCTGTCGATCAATTGCTCGTTTTGGTAGTATTCCTAAATAAATAAAACTAGTCCTTGATGCTATTCCGACCGATTACAGTTGCCATTATTGAATGTGGTCAAACGGGAGGGAACGGGTCATATGTTTGAAATGGAACCTGTATTTGTGACTTGTATCAAAAAGGTCGTACCAACGGACTTTTTGAAGATGATAATGAAACTTGAAAACACTTTTTTGCAAAGTGATTAATTCTACAAAAAATAGTTGATTTCATCTAAAATTGTGACATTGAGAGTGCAATTGTTTATGAAACATATTTCTAGTTGCTTATTCCGCTAATCACGTTAATACTATGATGACTCCGCAACGTGATATGGCCAGTTCGTTGACTCAATTTTTCCACCACAAGGCCAATACAGCAGGAGGTCAGCAGAGTCCGGCATTGAGAGGTCTCCCGCTAATCATTCCAGCAAACTACCAGCAGGAGATTAAAGCAACAATTGATGCCAAATTTGCCGGCGAGTTTGATTATTATAAGGAGAATGGTGTCAAGCTGCTAGCAGACGAATTTGACGCCTTCTTTTTGCGCATAATTTTTGAGTCAATTGAGTCGGCTGATAAAGACGATGATTTGGAAGCATTCAATTTGGGCTTGTGGGCCTTTGGTAATGTTGACTATACAAAACTGCTTATGGTTTTACAACTTGATGCGATTATGCAGGATGAGGGATATCGCCCAAGTACAGAATCCTCCGATAGGTGCGGGTTGACAAAGCTACGCCTAATATCATTACTACCGCGTTTACCGCCTAAAATGCTACACGGATACTATGCTACAGGCATACTACTCAGCATTTTACATGAATTTCCGCCGTTTTTTCTTTCGTATTTTCTAGATAGTCAACCTCGAGTTTTTCTGAACGTCAGAAACTCGAATATCGCAATCTAGAAAATGCGGGAGAAAACATGGCGAAAATTCATGTAAAAGGCTAAGTAGCCGTGTAGCATTCTAGGCGGTAAACGCGGTATGCTTTTTAATACGAAAATATCCTAATGCGAACCTTTTGACACTATTTTTATGAGATTGTTTTTTACACAAACATAATTAAAGATAAAACTGTATTTTAAAGCTCGTACCAACTTAAACCAAATAATTTGTGGAAGAACTATTTAAAACAGAAAAACGACCCTTATTCGGCGAACGTTATGAGTTATAACTAATGACTCATGAGTTATGAGTCATAACTTATGACTCTTGCTCTTCCGTATTGCATGCAATTGCTCACAAATACGCAAATTTTCGTTAACAACTATCAATATGTACTCTGTCATCCAAAGAAATAGTCTTACTGACCTAAAATCGACAATTCTTGACCTGCATACATGCTCTGAATTTGAAGCTGAATTCAAAAATGCCTGGAATACTTGGAATACTGATAATCTCCCATACCCAGACGGCATTAACGAGGCGGTTTCACTTGCATCAAAAAAACCGAGCCAATTTTGGCTGGTGGGTTTTGTCTTTCGTTTTCTTTGGCAAGCGAGAGAGTCTGAGGATGGGTTTTTCAACACGCGATTTTCAAATTGGCCGGTCACTACTGAACACCTTGATTATTTATTAATGACCCGTAAAAATATTTTGGAAAATGATTATGCAATTGACGCTGGAAATATTAAAGAAAGTCTGCTAAACTTTCTTTCTTCCACATTTGACGAAGTTGAAGATCTTACTGTTAAGGACGGGGTTTGAAATATGTGAATCATTAACTTTAACTGTGTAGTTTTCGAACCATTTTTGAGTTCTCAACGGCAACAAAAGGTTAACTGATTTCCAAGAAACTGGTTAAATGACCTAATAGCTGGTAGGTTTTTGAAAAAAACATATTTTTATTCGTCGGCCCTTTGTACTTAATCAATATATCAAAAAAAAAATTTAAGTTCAAACCCAAGAATCAAGGAGGAGCTTGAAGCATGGCTAGTGCAATACAAATCAAAATTTGAAATCAGCTCAATAGGTGCTGAGCTTGTTTTACTTTTGGAGTATGAAAATGGCCGGACCTGTTCCAGTAGTAGTCCACAAGATGTGTTCTTGAAGCATTTGCACGGAATATTACTAGACACGTTTTATCCAAGTGACGAAGAAGGATTTTTGGTGGCTTTGCGAGACATAATGAGTCTATCTGGCATAACCGATCATTATGACTTCAGCAAAATTTGGTTTGGCGAAAAGACAGCTAAGGAAATCAGCGCAAATGTACGTGGTACAGATGCACCTCACATGGGAACAATCATACCGCCTACGCAAGGGAATCCCTGCCCTTCTCAAGAGTGCTGGACCTACGACCCGGACTCCTCCCAGTGTATTTTGAAAACGAGCAAAAATTGCTTCAATGTTCAGTGTGACTATAATGACTTTCATCTTACATTTTTATCTGAATTGTTTGGACTGGAGGATAATGAATCGAATGCTTTTGTCACAGAAGATCAAACTTGTGCACCTGGATGGGATAGCAAAGTGACGGCTTTGAATTATTCAAACTTTACTTTTGAACAAGTTCCGACTGGCTTAATACTAATTAATCTGGTCCCAGACTTTTCGTCTAAGTTATAATTTGTCCAAAAATATTTTTTTTTGCAAAATGTTTTCCGGTCAAAAAAAAACGGTACCGAAAGGTGTAAGACAAAAGGTTAGTTTGAAGGACAAAAAATAATAGTCGAAAAGCTCTGGCGTCATCATACATATCCAAATTGGAACTATTATAGTTCCAATGCTCGCTTTTAGCTCATTTTACATCTAAAAGTCAGAATCAAAACTGTGGGATACACGGTATCTTTAATGAAATTTGGTATACCGTATGGCCTATATGTTACATTACAATAGAAATGAGGTCAAGTATTTCAAACCGTTCTAAGATCAAAAATGGGTTTGGCTCAAAGAACTCGGTGAATGTGGAATGGATGTGAAAAAAGAACATAATGTGGTTACTAAGGAGGAGCAGTTTGCCTTTGCGATTACAATCATTCGCAAATCCGAATTTAACCCGTTTAACAGCGATGACAAAAATATTCTCCTGACATTTAGGTGTCATTACCGTGCGGATATCGAACTAAACAGCGACAACTGGACAATTGCCGAATCTGAAATTGAGAGTGGATTTGATAGTGAAGGGCAGGCTCGACAAAGTTAATAGTTATGAAATTAATATTATCTTACAATGATGCCTATTATCTTCCGATGAGGCAGCTATAAATATCTTACTAAAGCCTATGGACCATAGGCTATGGTCCAGGCTATGTTAATTTTACTTGAATTTGATATTTGTCGTTTAAAAAAGGTTAACCAGTCCCTTAGTGTTTTTTTCAACTTCCACTTCCGGTTCAGCGCCGGCCCAATTTCCTCAAAAACCGATTTTTTGAAATTTCGCATATGAATCACATGGTATGATAGCGTATGCACGATCCTAAGGTCATGTGTAAAATTTACGTGTACCAGCAAATTTGTTAAGAAGTTTCTGCTCTCTAGCGCTAAAATACATCTCCTATTGAAATAATTTATTATCGCTACCATATTCTACGGGTGCAATAGTACGTGAGTTTTCGTAAATTCTATTTCTCTTCCGTGCGCAAAACACTGAAATGTGTCAATAAAAGGACATTTCTCATTTTACGTTTTGAGTAGACGAATTTTTGTTGTCGATCCCAGCTAAGGCTCCTTACACGATGGATTTCACCTGGACTTTTATCACGACGTCACCTTTCGTGAGAAAATTGTGAACTTGGACAAGTTCTATATTGGCTCAATGGTGTATGTGGAAGCCAATTGGTCAGTGATGACACTTTCAAAGAAAATTAACTTTTTCTTGGACAACTGTGTGATTCAACAAGGATCAAAACAAGTAACAATTGTCAAAAACAACTGCTATGCAAGCGCGGCTGGCGTTTCAAATTTAACTCCCAAGCACTTGGTGGAAGATAAAACTAGATTTAGTAACGGTTCTGAAGTTAATATTTGAATATCTTATTTTAGCTTACAAAGCGTAACAGTTGATATTGGATAGCCCGCAAGTGTTGTCATTTTATTCCCGAGAACACCGGTAATAAGGTTTTAGTTTCATGAAAAATGCAGACAGTCAGTTTTAACTCCATTGCTCCCCACAATTATATATGGACGGTTTTAATTTGATTTACTAAAAGCTCGAAAGCGATAATCGTTATCCCCGATTGAGTTTTCTCTGTTCGGAAAATACACTTATTAGACCATATGTTAGATGTTTTTTGAATCATATTTTATCGAACAAACTTCATAACAAAAACAGTTTTCAAACATTTTCAATTGGCGACGGAGATAATTTGATCAATGAGGAAAAACTAACGTGTCGATTGAAATTATGCTACGTTGAGCTGGATGACCCGTCGTGCAATTATACCGAAAGTGATGAAGACTGCCCCAATCCGTCTAGCGGATATGGCTATAGTGTTGACGGACTTACCGCAGAAATGATGGACGAAATAAGCCCAAAATAATAGATAAATGGCATTTCAACTGGCCGTGAACAACATAATGTACATTCGTGAAAGTATCATACATATTATGAACTTTATATGAGCTGAAAAAGGCTGTCATAAAGATGTAAATAACAGTCTGACATCGGATAAGAACTTCAGAACTTAATTGAATATCCCTGTCTACTTTTTTCTTATTCACTGTAAAATAAATATGGCTATAAATTGAGTCCTGCTTTCAATTTCAGTAACATTAATAACGCGTCGTCTATCCCTGTAATTCTGACATAACATGTAAGTTACCCTTTGCTTAATTCGACCAATTACGATTAAATACCGTAATATCGCAAGAAACCATGTTAGACACAGCAGCGGAGGGTTGTGGTGCAAATTTTTGAACGCGGACTCGCTAAACACGAACACAAATTAATACGTTTTTTCGTGTTAAAAAAGTAAAACGCAAATACAAATTCCGTGTTAAAATATTCGTGTTTAGCAAATTCGTGATTAAAAGTGGTATGCCGTGCCCAACTCTCCCGTTGTGAGAACCCAGTCGAAGAACAATTTCCTTTGGCTCTGTTAGCCATCTTCACTGGTTCGCTAATTGTTTTTTTTAATTTGTTATGTTTTACACCGCTTAAAGGTTTATGCGGCCCCATTCAAACGGTACATTTTGGGTCGGAGCAGAATTAAAAAATCAGTAATTTTATTTTAATTACTGAAAATTTAACATATGGTAGTCTTAAGAGCCTCGTATTTTTTTTTGAAAAAGTGCACATCAAGACAGTCGTGCCCATTAAGAACTATCAATAAATAAAGATTTTTTAACTACAGTCCTTACTGCCTATAGGGACATTTTTCATGAAAAATTCTGCACTAGCTCGATAAATGTCACCCTTCAAATTGTCTTATCAAAATTGCCCCTCATGGGAGTCAGAACTAAATTGACTCCAAAATAGTCAAATATGAGCACTTAACGAAAGCTCTCATTAAGTTCGTGTATTATTTTGTGCTTACGGTTACCTAAGGACCGAAAAATAACTGTAAAAAATCACGTTATCGTGATGCAATTGTAAATGCAATTGTCGCAAAAACGTTTTTTTCATAACACGAGAGTTTATGAATTTCTTATGAAAGCAAAGCATAAATAACTCGATATCCCATTAAATACATATCCCATTAAACAACGCAAGTGCGATAAGATCTAATTTTAGCTGAACATTTTTGTTTGAATATTTAGTATAATTATATCATACAATTTATATGGACTCCGTCCTATTTTGGGTAAAATTATGTTACAATAAATTATGTTGCATTATATTACGTTTTTACGATTTTTAGAACACCTTCAACTTAACAAATTAAGAATTGATATAAATGCCTTAGACTCTGAAGGTGTTTACTCTGTTTGTTTTATAAAGCCATTATCCTTCACTTTATTTATGAAATGGGAAAATAGTGAATAAAGTATTGTGCGTTAGAAATAATTATCTTGCATCCCCCTAGTTTTGGCCAAGTTTGACCAAAATATAATTACAGATCTATAGTATTAAAATACAATTAAGTGTTATTTTGTGTTCATATAATATGCTGTGTATTATATGTATCATCTAGTTGCCTATCGTTCAGTTAGTAAAAATTTATTAGTCTGCAACATTTGCTGTTTAAATGTTTTTTGTTAACCGGTATTCTCTTGACAAGCAGGTTTTTCCCAACTAAAGCCATAACGCACCGATGACAGATAGTTTTCCGTTGACCGGCTGTTTTTCTAACCGTTTGTTAATTTTTGTTCATGTTTTCAATTTGCAAGAAAATTGCATTATATAGAAAATTCTATTTTTAAGGCAGAGAGTACATCCGTTTGCCGTTGGGACACGATTTTCGGACATCTCTCAGACTACAAAGTCCAAAAGTACATTTTGACAAAATTAAGTCCATTTGACTACAAAAATCCGAGAATTATATTCGAAATTTTAATTAGCTCGTTTTTCATTTCAATAATCATATGTTTTTATTGCTTTTTTGACAGAAAGCCTAAACCGCCTACGAATTGAGCCGCTAACAGGCATATTTGCCGTTAAGAGACGTTTTTTAAATTTGGGATGCCCGTTATGAGCACACGGTGTGCATTTGTCTAGAATGTTTTATCAATTTTATAATTGATTTGACAATACTCCCATCATATTACTGTTTTATTTGAGGAATGAAAATCTGACAAAACGTTGTTATATTTTGTACTTCTCATCTGGAAGTCTATTAACTCGTCCACGTTTGCGAAAATTCGGACCAGGGCCACGTTTTTTATGATCTCGCGAAACCACGTTTTCAATCGTAAATTGTGGGCGGTAAGAATGTGATATTCAAATGATTTTTTTTTGTATTTGAATCTTTAATTGTTCGAAATTATAATAGACCTTTGATCGTTACGAATTAACGCACGACTATAAATTCCCCCGTGATTAGAGCGGCGCGCCCATTTCTCATACTTTTCAGCTGTTTTACACATGTTTTGAGGAACTTTATTGTAACCGAATTAACAAAGGGAACAACGAACGGCTGGCGTCTTTTCATGTCTCGGAATAGTATTATTTGTGAAAAACTAAAGAAAAAAAAACAGCAAAAATGGTAGTCGTATTGCGTTAACAACAGAAATGCGCGCTGGAGGCGCTGAAACGACTTTTAGTCTGGTGTTAATCCAGACAAAAATAAATATGTCACAATATTGATTCGCACTCAGAAAAAAAAATGAATAAAGGTTGGGGGGATACGGCAGTTTTCTTAGGAAATCGGTTGTAGTTAACATATTAATTTATTGAAAAGAAAAAAACGTGGTCGCGCGAGACCACAAAAAACGTGGACGACTTAAAGTACAGACGCGTCTAGACGTCAATCTTGATCGCGTTATTGTCTCTCAGACGGTTTGACCAATATTTCAATAACTATTTCACCGAATAAAAATGTGCTCTGTCAGCGTGTCAGTTTTTAGCGAGGAATTAAAACCTATAAAATGTGCTTCGTTCAATTTTCATGGGGCTACCTTTGTTGGATAAAAGAATCGCGCTCGTTTGAATCATTGGATTTGCTTTTCAGAAAAGATTAAATAGTGCAAATACACCAGTGTGTCGTTATTTTTCAAAACTAAAGTACATAAAGGGAACGATAACCACAAATAGAAAAATGTTTTTGAGATAACGAGCCAATGGAGAAAAAATTAAATATAACTTATGAATCATAAGTTATGATCATAAGTTATGATCAATAAGGGCGCACCTTATGTATTAAATTTGAAGCGCTTTGTTTTTTTTGAGACAAAATACGTATTAGAAAACGTGCCTATCAGTTTTTGAAATTAATTAAAATAAGTAAAAAACATAATCTAGTTATAAATTATCGATAGAAGATTCCTCGATTATAATTTATATAAACTAAAAAAACAAGCATTTTTTGCGTTATATTACGGTATGATATAACTTATATAACAAAACTAAAATGAATATTTTATAAACGTACTACAGTATGACAGGGGAATCGAGCTGCGCGCTTTTGAGGAAACAGTGATGCAAATCTTTTTGATGAGCACTTTGCAGCTAGCTGTTCAAGTTANCATTATTTCACGAACAAAAAATTATTTTTGAAATTCCTCTTTCAAATCCCTAGTTTATTGTTATAGGAAGGGTTTGCAAAAAAACGCAAATGAATCTATAAAGCCATTAATTCGTTATATTGTTTTAAAAAATCCGGATGTGCCAAGTTTCCGGTCTGACTGAAGTTCACTGCCAATAGTTATGGTCCCGCAAAAAAGGGGAAATGAATCACAAAGGATGGATATAGGTTCTCATAGTATTCCCACACTTCTATAATGTATGCCCTGTCTCCAGGAAGCCTTTCTTTTTTGCATTTTTTTGTAAACAAATCGACCGTACTACCCTTAAATTTGAAGCGCTTTGTTTTTTTTGGGACAAAATACGTATTAGAAAACGTGCCTATCAGTTTTTGAAATTAATTAAAATAAGTAAAAAACATAATATAGTTATAAATTATCGATAGAAGATTCCTCGATTATAATTTATATAAACTTAAAAAACCAGCATTTTTTGCGTTATATTACGGTATGATATAACTTATATAACAAAACTAAAATGAATATTTTATAAACGTACGAATCAATAAAAATTATATAAATTAGTTTTCATATATCGGCAGTTTTCACATGTGTTAGATAAACTTTGTTTCGTTCATAATATTTTTAAGAATTTTCAGACAATTACCGAGATATGTGCACAACTGCATGATTTCCTGAGAAAAAAAAATTTCAACTGAAAACTAATTTAACAAATCACAACGTTGGCTTAAGGAGGGGACATAGGCGTTGTTTACAAACATGTCTCGTTGGAAAAGTTACTACAGCGTAATTCGCAATGATATCTAATCCTTTTTTTATAAAATATTCAGGTAACAAATTGGTCCTGTTTGTTGACTGATAACGTTTGTCATAGACCACCCAGAGAGCCTTGAACTTGTCCCAAACTTCCATACCGATCTTGGAACTAGTTTAACAGTTTTGAAGATATGAGATTCGTTTTTTTTTGTAAACGAATCGTATCAATAAAGCGCACAATCATGTTGGTTCCGATTTTTGAAAAAACGTCGGAGAAAAAAAATATGGACAAAAAACGATTTTTCAGAGATGAGCTTTTGAGCTTCACGGCTCTAATTTTTGGTCTTCAAAATCGAAAATCAAAAACCCGAAACAACACGATTGGGGGCATTGGTTCNTGAAAGCTGTAAAACTAGTTCCCGAAAATGTAACCAAATTGTTTGTTTTTTACAAGTTTTTGAGCGCATTTTTGAGATTTAACAATTATTACTGTTTCTCTATAGAGAGAGTTTTCAAAGGGAAACAACAGTTCCATTATGTTTTTCTGATAGAAATTGTGCGATGACTTCATCAAATATATGGTTTTATCACAAATGAAAAACCGTCAAAAATTTCGAGAATTAGTTGGTCAAGTTATTTTTTCTAGTCTTATTTACGATAAATACCCCTAAACAAATAAAAAACCCCAAAAAATATAATACCTGGAGGCATTTTGAAGATTTCCGTTTCCGTTTGTACACAACGCCTATGTCCCCTCCTTAAATTGTAAAGTGACATATAAATAAAAGTGATAAACAAAACAAAAACGTTAGGTGACTTTTTTTGTCTGTATCAAGGTTAGTTCAATTTTTTAAGCTGGTACTCATTACACCGGGTACGCCGTTATGTTTCACCCCGTTATGTTACAATATTTCCAGTGCGCCAGTGTTACAATTTTAAGCTAAAAAAATTTAGTTATGTTACACTTTTTTTATTTGGTTTTGTAACACAGTGGACCTGGTGTATTGGAAACCCTTGAGAGCCCTCAATTATAAACGAACTACGAAATTCTTCCTGGAAATTTACCAATTACGGTGAAATTTTGATACAAATTGTCCAAAAAGAAAAAAATGAATCATCAGGGTAGGCCTGTTTTCAGACAGTAGGGTCACGCCCATTCTTAATTCAGACCCTGTTAAATATCAATTACTAAATGTCGGATATCATCATCATAATGCTAATTCTACATGATTTTGGTCTCAATAATGTATTTTGTGTATACAACATTATTTTAATAAAATATTTTTTAATGAAGTTAAACATATTTAACAATTTTATTTTTTCGGTGAGTATTTTGTTCGTTTATCTGAACTAATTATGGAAGTATTGATATGTTCTGGGCAACTAAGACTGTCACACTAAGGGTAAAAATTGAATTTAATTGAACTGTTAATGGAGTTTGAACTATGAGTTTTACAATAAGTAGATGTTCGTGTATAATACAATTTACATTAACATGACAGTTTATTATATTTCTTTAAGTGTTTAATTAATAAAATATTTATTGATTTGATTTTATGAAGTGACTATATGTAGTTAATCCCTACGAGAAAAAACTACCAAAAAGAGAACTTTTCGTATACTTCTCATTTACTTGTTGTGGGCAAAATATAATCGATCACAACACGGAAATTGTCTGGGTTATCAGAAATCGAAATGTCAATTACAAAATTACGGAAACACAATCATAATCACACGTGTTTTCGTCACTGTGGCTAATAAATTAACTTTAAAATTATCTCCAGGACAAAGAGGGTCGAATTTTGAACTTTTTCCGTTAATTATTTTTGCTAAAGATTGAATTTGAAATTCAATAGCACCTATATATCAGCGACTTTAAACATTTACAGGTTTTCGTGTTTTATCTTGACTTTTGAGATTTTCTGAGAATTTTTCGAGAAATTCTGAGAATTAATGGAACAAAAACCAAATTGACCTGGTTGGATCACTCGTTTCTAATCAGTGCATCTGATTTTCTAACTTTACCTTTCAGAAAGTTTGTTCGTATCATGACCGTGAAGTGGGCTGTTACTGTTGTGATGTTGGTTTTCTCGGAATGGACAAATGCAACGACGAACCGCGAACCTTTTTCTCAAAAAACAACCAACGATCGAAACAAGAGGCTTAGTAGTAGACTCAACTCTTTGAGTCCATGGCTGAAAGGACCCTTATTGAAAATTCGGAGCCAATACAGTTTGGGTTTGAAATTCAAACTTTGAAAACATCGTATATTTGACAACCTAATTTTCCCCTAGTACTCGCGCGCATGGCTTGGTATAATTCGGTCGCTAAAGAATTTTTGAAATTTTTATGGAACAATTTAGTAAATATTTGGAAACAAAATAAGAGTAAAAAAACTGTTAATACAGTTTGGTTCAGATCAAAAAAATTTTGTAAGATATTCATCGTTTATGCAGCAAAGCACTGTGCCCTAATGTTTCACTAATAATAATCACGTGTCACAGAGACCTTGGGTAAAAACGAGCAATAGATTCCTAATTATGTTGTTTTGACCGACAAAATGTATTAATCTTTTTTTTTCAAAAAATGGACCAGTTCATTTCGGATTATCTTTCTTTTAGCGTGTAAAACCCAAAATAAGATCGGCTATAAAAAGTAAAAGAAAATAATTTGAATACGAAACTATGTATCATAGAGCACAAAAATTATGCAACTGCTATTAACAGTCTGGATTTTCACATTTAATTTCTGATAATAAATAAAAATTGAGTGGTGGCTTCATGGGATGATTGGGGACCCCGATATGTAATAATGTATAGAAATTTCTAAAATTGCGTCAAACTGGCGCAAAACAGTTACCGATTGAAACTGGTTCAATTGGGACTTCTGGAAATCCATAACTAGAACGTAAAGATGTTATAGGCCGAAATTGATTACGTGATCCATAACAATCGGTTCACCTTCACTTTTGTAGTTCATTATCGCGAAACGAAATTTTTAATTAGACTAGGGTAGATTAAGTTGTTACAAACTGAATAAGAAAAAGAAACGGTCTTCGCCAAATTGACAAAATAGACATTTGTACAAACGAAAGTACATGTTTACTCACAATGTCCAAATCATTGTTAAACAGTCAGAAAACAAGAAGAAGAACAAGTCGTACTATTCATAAATTTATGCCAACCCATAATATATATACAGGACGCATGTCAGTAAAAACTTATACAATAATCGTTTCAGCTAATCCAGGTAACCGGCGAGACACGGAAAATCATATAAACAGCATTAGCATGCGATACACAGGGTGCTCCGTTTTTTAAGGAAATTGAAAAAATCGAAACGGGCGGTTAACGGCAAATAGGGTGGCGGTATTTTCTACAAATAAATATCATTTTTTCATACTAGCGTGTTGCCTGTCTAAAAGAAGGGTTTCTTTTGTGCATTTTTGTGTTAACAAATCTACCGTTATATTGGCAAATTACCGTACCGTCGTATAAATTTGAAAGTTATACTTGTCAAACAAAAATATCAGAAAGAAAAAACCCGAACCGATTCAATAAAACGGACAGTTAATGAGAACTGGACGGTTAACGGCGCGCACAGTGTAGACGTTATCTCTCAAAAAAGTGTTCAAGAAGTGGACAGTTAACGGGTTTTTGGCCGGTTAACGGGTAGCCAGTTAAAGGCGCATGTGTATTGTATTTGATTTTGAAAACAATGTTTGGCGACCTAGGCGACCAATATGAACAAGTTAAAATCAGATTTTTTATTATTTTAAGTTAAAATTTTTAACCACTAGAATTAATAATGAGCAAAATACTGCATATCGGTTTCAAAACTAACGTAATTTAGCTAACCATTAGTTTTGCTACACATTATTTCGAGAAACATGAAAAAACCACGTAAATGTATTTAAGTGTACGCGTAAATTGAACAACGATCAAATTAGTTAAATAACTTAATCCGCTAACAAAACTACCTAATAAGGGTTCCTCTCTCGCGTGAGGCAAATAACTGTAGCCGACTTCTGAAGCATAATTTAGATATCATAATGTTCATCTCATTAATAATTGCGTGTGGATACCTCGCAACTGCAATGCGACCAATTGCAATGTATGATGTTTCTCCCGAGAAAATTCAAGATCATAGCAAGCTAAAGTCATTGAAGTCACATGACGGCATGGATGACTGGATTGGATACTTTGCACCAGCCAGTTATAACTAACAAATTTGAAATTTTAACTGCTAGTATTTGAAAGAAAAATATAATAAATGTGAGTTAAAAATACGATAAATAAGACTCCACTTTTTGCTATGCAAGATTGTCCCGGCACAGAGTGAATTGGTATCATGCTAATTTATTATAAAAACTAAGGATTATTGTGGCTCCGTGCGTCAAGGCTGTGTTCTGAGCACCGCGTAATTACACGATTCACACTNNATAAATTAGCCCATCGGCACTTATCAACTACATTCAATGAGCTTCCCGCTCACGGACAAATGTCCTTTAATTTCACACTAGCCCACCTCAATAACCGTGTCAAGTACTTCTTTTATTCATATTTTATTTTTGCACAACTGACAGATTCCGACTTGACCAATTGTGCCAGAGTAAACCACATCGCTGGTTAAATACTCGGACACAAATGTAAAAGGGTAATCATTACAATGTGACATTTTCTGAATACACTAGGTTAGCCGTTAGGCCCCTAGCCCTGTTTGCCCATTTTCAATAAACTATGGAACCGGATGCAGATTGCTATGTATTGTATATTATTATGTTTTACTAAATCGGTCGAACAGATAAGCCGTCTTAAAGGCCAAAAATAGATTTAGGTGAAATTGAAGAAAATATAATGAATCGGAAGGTCAAACTGAATAAAGGCTAAAGCGACGAAATGTTGAACGTTATTTTCGGATTTTTTCCCGAAAATGAATGGCAAAGTTGCATACAGGCTACTCCGACGCAAAATTATATTTTCAACCATTTTNGATGAAGAAAAATAGCTTAAATTGACACTCACCTATAGATGATTTTTTTCAAAATTTTTCGACATTTTACCCTTTATCCACTTTACACTTTATCACCTTTACACGTTATTACCTTTACCCTTTATCCACTTTACACCTTTTTTTCGACATATTCCGCTTCAGACATTTTACCCTTTCGACATTTAAGAAAAATTTCCGATTCAGTCGGTGCCGGCGGTGGATACTATAATATACTGATTGACGTAATAATTAGAACGTAAGACATTTAATACGATAACAACAGTTGTTAAATAAATAGACAATTCGGTATATAAGGCTGATCTCAGGCAAACAAAAGTTAACCTAGAAAGACTTCAATTGATTTAAGCCTGAAAGAGTCTCCAAAAGAAACATTTAAAAGCTGACCTAGTTAATTTTGCTTTATTAAATGAAAAAAACGTGTTGTGAAATAGGGGTTATTCCTGTTTTTGAATTATATCCGCTTTTATCATTGTTCTGAAAACCGCTACGTTTTCGTGTGGTGAATATAAGCGGCGTTAAAGTTCAGTCTATTTGGATTATAATCAGTCTTTGAATGTCTAAAGTGTGTTATCAGTAAACGGTTGTGGTTAATTGAACATGGCGGCTTTACATGAGTCACATCAAAAAAGACGTATAAAACCAACCCTTTTGCACAGCTCCAATCTTATAGAGACACATTAGAACAGAGCAAACAGTCGATGAGAGTGTTTCAAATATTTCACGCAATTTCAGGCAGGCGTTTCAATACGAATTTTTTTTTAATTGAATACTAAATTGAATGTCAAATTGTAGAGCCAGTCGAACTGCATCGAAATCAGTATTTACAATTGAATTTGACCTGCAAAGACAAACTGAAAAGCTGTTTGAAATTGTAAACTAAAGTAAAAATAATACTTCACAGAGGCTCAATGTGTATACGGGGCGCGTACTTAACCGCGCAGAAAACTTAACCGGCAGAAGAATATCTCAATATGAAATCGATTAATAGAAAATTGGCCGTCCCGGGTAACGTCTTCTCGACTAGGTCACTTCTGCAAAAAATTCGAAAATTTAGAACGTGGCCAGTTGACGGCCAATTACTGTACGTACTGTATGCCCTACGCTTTTCGAAATTTCTTGGTTCTTGTAATGATATTTATAGCTTATAAGCTCGCAACAATATTTATTCCACCGAACATTTATTGGTCATTAATAATGACACTTTATCACTTTCAGGCACATAATATTTTTTGTTTCTTTACTTTTATTGGAGGCCTCAATTCGGAGCTGAATGAAAGTTAGACATGAAATAAGTTAGAAAACTCCAGATAAAGTTGTATCAAGTTCGAGGTCAACCAAACTAGAAGTGAAGCTAAATGAAGTCGTTTCTTCACAAGGTTGTGATAACCGGGATTCAAATTTGGCCTGTGCCGAAACGTGTCAAATGGTTAACGCTGGAAATGGTGATGACGTCGGTTACTCTCTTGTAAAGCATGGCTGGGACCATTTGGGATTATACGATACGATGGTTGCTCAGTTTAGCTTTCAAAACTCTAAAGACTTAAAATTTATAAACTCTTTAAGTAGTATTTTATAAACACTAAAAATAATACTTTTAACTAGTATTAATATTTGCTTGCTGATATTAGAGTTAACTCATAAGGGTCCCAAGTGGTACATAATCCGTCTTGATTTTCGTGTTTTATTTAATTATCACACTCCCTAATCGTGTTAACTCTTAAGGGTCCCGTTGAACTGTTTATCACCAAATTATAAATACAGTCCGATATATACCATAAAGATACATTATTGCCAAGACTTATGCCGAGCCCTGGTTAGGCTTTTTATTAGTTTTGAAAGCCTATAAAAAGTATATTCCTATGATGAAATATGAACGTTTTCGGTTTTTACCGGAAACGTACGTTTTACTGTTCACGTTCAGAAATTGTGCCACCTCGGTCATGAATGCTCTAGATTCTGGCGAGATTTATTATGGAGTGAATTATTTGCACAAATCTGAATATGGAAACGGTTTCACCTGGGGCTTCCCGACCACCTTTGGACACTTTTTGTTCGATTTTACCACAAAAAAAAACAAATTCACAAACGTTAACCGGACGACATAAGGGGTTCATTTTTTGCAGACTAGTGCACCCTTGATTTCTGTACAGTTTTGGAAAAATATGACAGAAAACAAAGTGCGTGAAAACTTTTAATTCGAAATAACCTCTTACTTGAGGTATCCTAGGTTCACTCAATGACTAATTACTTTTTATTATGTGAATAAAACTTTTATTTGTATTTGCTCTCCGACTTTGTAATCGATTATTCTATGTTGGTTTTCAATGTTAAGTCCCCTAACAAAGCTGAACAACTCGAAAATTGCATTTTTTCACCCAGAGCCAGACAAACGTCCCGGGGTCGTGCTGGGGGGGGGGGTTAAGAATACGATTATATCTTAGTTGATACCGTTTTATAGCGCTAAATTTGAACGTCAAGCGACTCGGCGAGTTCAGTGTTTATATGATGACATGTTGACTGTCCAGTTCAAGCGCATGAGCGTTGACTCTGGTGTTGCCCCGTTAGACGACACGTTCGTTTTGCGGGTTTGGGGCAATTTTGAAGGAATTGCGGATTCAAAAGACGAAGCTTATCGACAAGTAGACCACTGTCTCAAGGAAGCAGCCATATCAATAAATTCAGATGATGCTCAAAATACGGATTACACAAAATGCCAACAATGTACCTTGGCTCGCCCAATAAGGTAACATTATGTACGCAAAAAAAACCTACAGGGCTCCATTTTGTGACACTTTTGTGTTCCGAAAAAGTGTCCCGTAATATGAGAAAGCGGATTGTCTGTCTGATAGTCTATAATGTAGACTCTACATATACGTCAAGTCTATTTTCGGAATTTCAAAATATTGTCACATCCAGTAACTAGCCATATGTTTACACAAATTTAACTGGTCAAGCTTTAAAAAGTATCTCAAACAAAGTATCTTAAACAAAGTTGGGTTATCTTAATTCTTTCATAACGTATCGAAGTTTTTTCATCTAATAAAAAACCCTTCTCAATTATGAAGAAAAATTAAATTATCTTACAACTTTTTGAGCACTTTTGATGTGAAAACCTGTCAATTGGTGGAGTTATGTGTGCACAATTGGTCTCGAAAACTTATTTAGCAATCAGATAATAACTTTGATTTCCCCATAGATTTCATAATACATTTTTGAAAAGGGATTTAATCCTTTCAGATACTATTAGTATTACTTAAAGTAATACATAATTGTATCTTCAAAGTTGCACAGAATTTATAAAAATTGCCCGTTTAACGAAAACATTTGCCTATCGTTAATCAACAAAAAATATCCGG
The DNA here is from genome assembly GCA_004367875.1 of Oikopleura albicans. Classification (NCBI taxonomy): domain Eukaryota; kingdom Metazoa; phylum Chordata; class Appendicularia; order Copelata; family Oikopleuridae; genus Oikopleura; species Oikopleura albicans. The sequence goes on along the minus strand of SCLG01000180.1, from coordinate 111,269 downwards.
TAACGTGCCATCTATTAATGGCGCACCTTCTGTATTACTATTATTAAACGTAACAACTGATTGGAAGTGTTAACCAAAGAACATATATTTTCAAATATAAACCACATATGTTTTACAACAATAATTCATTTGTCACAATTATAATAAGTAACGGCCCACGTCACCAAGAATGACCCAAAACCCTCCAAAATGTTCCGCGGTAAACAAATTGAATGGATTTATCCAAATTCGGGGCATTTTAATACTTGAGTCTTTAGGTGGATAATGTGTGTATACTGAAATATAGCTTCAATTGAGAACAATTTTTCTCGAAAAAATATCAATGATGAAATACACCACCTGCGCCGTTATGTTACCACCCGTTATGTTACCAAAATTCCGTTATGTTACCACTTTTTAGGATATAATGGACCTCAGTTTCCGCCCACGCCCTACGCCGTTATGTTACCAATCGCCTACGTCCCATCCCGTTATGTTACCAGTTTCAGTTATATTTTTAAGTAGTAACATTTTGAATTAGACTTCAATTACTTTTGTTATAGACTAATTTTCTTTTGTGCTCTCGAATTGGAGTCCCCCTTTTCTCAATATACGGTATATTATATACCTTTACATAAACAATTCATTATGACTACTGTATAATCAGTATAATAAATTTTGGTCCAACGCGTTGGGGCATTGGAAAAAATAAGCGTTGG
>SCLG01000180.1:89397-110562 GCA_004367875.1 Oikopleura albicans | reverse complement strand
CTACAAAACCATGTCTTCTAAGGTTTTTTTGTGGGATACAGACTTTCGAACGCTATCCATAAACTATACCGCTGAGAAGACTTATCCACACTGTTTAAAATCTCTATTCATCTTAATTGAAAGGTTTTTTTTTTGTAATTTGTCTACTTTTCTGGTAAAAAATGATATTCTTGATATCACACATATTGGAAATTATCACATTTTATTTTGAAATTTGAAATATATCTAGAGAAAAGGGCCTAAATTGACGTAACTTAACAGTTTGGTCAATTTTGGACAAAAAAGCCTAAATTGACGTAACTTAACAGTTTTTAAAAAGTTTTCCAGCATTTCCGCCTACGCACTACCCGTGTAACTTAACAAAATTGACGTAACTTAACAAAATTGACGTAACTTAACACCTTTTTTTTCGAAAAGTTTTGTTAAGTTACGTAGACAGGTGGTGTAACTTGTTTTTAAATTCGCTCAATAAACATGCATAACTCAATAACAGTTGAATATCAAAGTTTTATGAAAAATGTGAAAAAAAATGAAAAAAAAAATTTCAAACACTGGACAATAATAGTTACAATATGTGAAACATGATTTGGTTCAGGTCGTTTCGGCAGATATTTTTATAATTTCTCTTCATAACTTGAATGGTATTGGTGTTTTTTTTTGCTTGACTCATGTCATTAATACAAAATTCAAACGACGAAAGAATGAAAACGAGATAAATTTTGAATTGCGACATTCTGAGATCTAGAACAAAACAGACTAAATGCCAATATGTTACCAGCAAACCCTAAATTCCATTATGTTACCAAATCCCCCCTAAATTGCCAAACTTATTTTTGTTTTCAACTTTTCCGCCTACGCCCTAACCCATTATGTTACCAAAATTTCGTTATGTTATCATTTTTTTTCGGTTTTCTTGTGGTAAAATAACAGCGCAGGTTGTGTACTAGTACTTTATATTTCTATACACGTTGCTATTGAAGCCATTTCTGACGGAATATCAACTTTTCCATGTATTAAATAAGCGTCCAACCACATAGACCATAGTTTGAAACATTTTTTAGAAACATCAAATCTCATGTATTGTCGATGAGATTAAAGAATTTTAACGTTTTTTTTACGACTTTCAAGTTATAAATTTTCATAACATTTATATGTGTTAACGTAATACGAGTGTCTTCGTGTCGGGTCTGTTCAGTACCTTAAAGTTTTGATACTTTACCTTTCGAAGTGGGTTACCAAGTAAAACAAAGCCAATTTAGTACCGCACCACAGAAATACCGGAAAAACCGGAGATCGAAACATGGTCACAGCTCAAAAACCGCCGTGCTGAAGCTACCCGTATTCCATTTTTAAGTTAAAAAATCTTATGGGTCAAATCTGGTATGACACTCACTGTGTCTAGGAGCACTTTCCGCACTTGCTCTCTCGATTTTTTTTTACAAAAAAGGCAAAAATAAAATTATAAAATACGAGTACCGCGATGAAAACGGGAAATTTTCGCCCTATTTATTTTTACTACGGTTATTAATAAAATTACTTTACAAATACTGTGAGTTATTGTTTCTTAAAACCTATTATTGTGGACAATATGGCACGGATAAACATCATTTTTGTACTGAGCTTACAAGGTTTCGACTTAAATATCGGTTACTCAATTTGGTTCAAATGCCATGTGATTATGCCATGTCGAAATTATGCGCATTAAAAATGTGTAAAAAACATAATTTTGACGTCTACATCATCATTTGTTAAAAACAGAAATCCAACATTGTTTTTCTGTCATTTTCTGATATGCCAAGTGAACAACCAAAAACCGTTTTTGACGTAAGAAGTCATTGTTTCAACTTTAAGTTGAAAGCTTTAAATCCATTCAAATAAGAAATTTTCTCGTTAAGTATGATTTGAGAAATAAAACTGGGAAAAGTTTCCTGCTGAAATTGAATGATGAAATAATAATAATAGATCGAATAGAATCATGGAAGACGATGACCAAGAAAATCAATTTTCCTGCACGGCGGATTTATGCGAGCTCACGATGCCTAATGGGGTCAAATTTCTTGGCAAGGATTACAATGGGGTTGTTGAATTTCGGGGAATCCCATATGCCATGGCACCAACCGGAGAGCGGCGATTTAAAGCACCGGTTTTGCGATTCTTTGAAGGCGGCACAATTGACGGACGATCTTATGGGAAAAAATGCGCAACGCACCAAATTGAAGCCGATCAATCCGAAGACTGCCTTACTGTTAATATTGCCGTTTCTAGATCGGTTCTAGAAGAAGCTAGTTATGTTCCTGTAGGGACGGTGAAAAATATAACATTTTAGTATACCAAATAATGTCGAGTTCATACCAGGGTTCCAATACAAACATTTAAAAAATGATAAACAAGTTTTGCCTAGATTATATTTGAATTCCATCAAAATTTTCTAGAATTTCTTTTATGAAATGAACTCTTATGTACTAAGCAGTTACAGTCTGTAACTTTTATACCCCAGCGTCGTAGGCCGCGGCGGGCCTGTAACTGAATTACAAGCCACGCTTATTGGCTCATGATTTTTTTATAGACGCTTCCTATTGGCTAACGTCCTTTAGCCACGCAAATGACTCACCGCGTGGCTTGTCGTTCATGTTACACAATACGTTGTTAACCGACCAATTTACAACTTGAGGTTACTTGAGCACTATGTGAATTATTTAGGAAACTTTACAAAGACCGTATCATCCAGTTTCTGATAGTGCTCTTTATGTTAAATCTGTTCACTTTAAAAAGTTTACTATATTCATGGTGGTGGATTCAATCATGGCAGTAATCAAATCAACATGAAAAATCTCGTTTCGGAGCAAAACGTCATGGTCATATCAATTGCTTACCGACTTGGCGTTTGGGGATTTTTGCAATTACCAGAAATTGAGGAAGGACAAGAGTATCGGGGAAATTGGGGCATTCAAGACATGATTGGTGCCATGCGTTGGTCTCAAACCTATGCTTCAGTTTTTGGTGGAAATGCAGCTGAAGCAACTTTAACCGGCTGCAGCTCTGGAGGAGAGGCACTTTGGTGGCTTTTGACAACCGAAGCCGCTTGGCCATATTTTCAACGTGTCAACGCAATGGGTATGGGCCTCAACAGTGCCTACGATTCAGAGCAGTCTCAGGTATGAATGTTAATTTTAAATTATATAAATTATAAATAACATAATATGTTTAAAATTTATTTAATTTTGATTTTCATAATTAAAAGGTGGTTACCAAACAAGGGCCATAATCAGGGTCATTCTATTTTGTTGCCATACACAACGGTGATTTGGCGCCAAAAAAGCTATTTGGCGTCAACAATCCTTTTTTTGGCCCCAACAATCCTTATTTGGTACCCGTATACCTATTTATTGGATTTCTTCAAGACTGTCCCAAATAAAAATTTTGTTCAGATAAACTATGAAAAACTAACCTCCAAATTGGCTTGCAAAAATGCAGATTGTTTGCGAAATCTTGATGCCAAGGCCATATCAAATACAGCACAAATGACTGCATTTAACGGCATAGTTCATAATGTGAGATTTTTTTTATTGATTTATATCTTTTACGGAAGCAATTTCAACAATGCGCTTTAAACAATTTAATTATGAACTACAATACAGTACGTCACCCGAGCAAATTCACACTAGAGCCCGGATTCAGCGCTGCCGTTGATGGACTTTTGTTGAAAGATCAACTGCTGGTGTTAATTGGTAATGGTCAGATCAAGAAAGGAACCCCAATTAGTTGGTCATATAGGTCGGGTTTTAATTCATTATGACGGTCAGAATCCGAAATGTTAGAGTTTGACCTTTAATAATTTGACTTTTAATAATATTACCTAGAAGTATACAATACCTTCAAACCTGTTTAATACAGGAATTTCGTGAATAATCTTAAAAATTGTATCTGTTTTTTTTAGTTAGTCGTTGCAAACTTAACTTTCATAAAAAACTTTTTGAAATCCAGTTTGACTTTTTTATTAACAATCTTCGTAATAATAAAAAAATAGTGATATCAATAACCCGGAAATAGCGAACATGATCATCACGGATTCACCTCACTTTCTTTCCTAAATGTCATGTACAAATATCTGTCCGACAATTTGGCCGGCATCAACCAAGTCTGGAGCCAAACAAACCGAGGAATTTCCGTTCCGTCTAATTATTCCGACATCTTCCTTGACCGAGTGTTTGGTGACAAATCAGATAAAGTGAAAGAAATTTTTGGCTGTAGTTCAACTGATGAAGTGATTGAATGTAAAGACCAGTTTTCTCATTTTCTCAATTCATTCGGTTGGGTTTGCAATACGAAGTATGCTCTAGCTGCTTTGGCTGTAAGTATATTTGTTCGCGGTCTCGACAACTTATTACGGTCCTTACTCATTCATCGGACGTTTTGAGCCTCGTTGCAAAAAAGGACCATTTTTCTATTAGAACGGCCTCATTTTGGTCGAAAAAGCGTCCGATAAATAAGCAATCGTCCGATAAATAAGCGTCCCATAAATGAGTAAGGACTGTGTCTTTTATTGCTGGTTACTTCCGGTCACACTCCAAAATACGGGCCGGTCACCCTGGGTGTTTCCATATTTAATTTTATGCATTTTGACGGCAATTTTTGGAAGCAATTTCGTTTCCAAAACAATTGCTCGCGAGGTTTTTTTTATAAAACAGCCTATATTATTTGAGCATTTTCCGTTCAAAATTTAATTATTGTATCCTTAGCATTCGGATGAATATGGCCCAATTTACCGAACCGAGTTTGCCATGCGAAATTGCGACAACGTCGACGGCATGCCTCAAAAATCATGTCATTGTTCTGAGCAGGCGCATGTTTACAGCAGCAAAAAAATGCCCAATTCGAGGCAAAGTGGAGTTACTTTGGGCGCGGCGTGGGGCCAATTCTTTCGAGATGGTACATTTCCGAAGAATTCACTTTTGGATCAAAATGCACTAAGCCATGGCGAAGTGAACGTCATTAGCTTGGGATGTAAACGTTTCTTAATCATTAGATTTGTTCAATTAAAAATGATAGTGTGCCTAGCAACTACTTAATTAAAACATTATACCTTATTTAATTCCGAGCAAAACAGAAAGTTTTGTACGCATTCTGAAAACCGATATATTTACCTCTAACCGCTCCGGTTTTCATCCCTACTATTATTGATGACGGTTTGGGATTCAAATATTCAACAAAGCACACTTTCAAAGACGAATGCGAGGTACTTGACTCAGCCGTGTGTGGAAACTACAATGACGCCGACAGACGCTTTCATTATTCAAACGATGAATCTTTTTGTGAAGATCCCATTAAAATGCATAAAACTCGAAATACCGGGTTAGAAAATTCCGATATTGCTATGCAGAGCATGACAGATTCAATTATGAAGGAAATGACGGATAATATGATGGCTGATATGGCGCCTGAGACCGAATCCGAGATGATCTCAGACACGACCTCAGACATGACCTCAGACACGAACTCAGACATGACCTCAGACATGAACTCAGACATGGCGTCAGGCATGAATTCAGACATGAACTCGGACATGAACTCAGACATGAACTCGGACATGAACTCAGACATGAACTCAGACATGAACTCAGGCATGAACTCAGACATGACCTCAGATATGACCTCAGATATGACTTCAGATATGACCTCAGGCATGACCTCAGACATGGTCGAGGAAGATTTAGGCATGCCGACGGCGAATCAAAATGCAGCAAATCCTGTACCAGTCCTTCTGTACGATTTCGTCGAAACCGATGACCCTGAATACGAAGAAGAACCGGAAGAAAATGAAGCCGAAGGAGGTGCAATTGAGCAAAAAATTGATGCCGAGGGAATTCGGCGAGTAGAGATTCATAAAAATGATATGGAGTCGACGGGATCAAACAAGTGTGAAGATAGGGGCGGCATTTGTGTTCAGTGCCAAAAAGATCGAATGTTTGGTGCAATCGCCGTCGAAGAGATTTCCGCGATAATGAACGGCCAATCCGACATTTTCTCGACGGCATTTTTTAACTCGATGCCGGCTTCAGAATGTGAAACAAATTGGCGACTAAATCGACGACTCCAGCGGTTTGAGTTTTCAATTAAACTTGGCGAATGCAACATGGAAACTTCAATTGTTGAGATCAAAAAACGAAAGTACGTATTGACCCTCAGCCACATTTTCGGTTTGAATATCGTACCTTATAACTGAGGTTAACCGATGGAGCCCGCGACTCGCGCGCGTATAGTATGGAGACCGAATGACCAAATTTGGTCGTTTTATTTTGCACCCGTGTTTCTGGAGTTCTAGTTAATAGTTTTCAATGATTTTTTTGTTTTATCTTTGAACAAACCTCGTTATGATAATTTTCATTTTGCCATTTTGATAGATTGTCGCGTTTCTCTTTAAAATTAGAATACAATGCGCCTATTTTCATTGAATCCGGCGCGGCGTTTTCTCCACGCCGTTAATTTTTAAATAAACTAGTATTTTGAAATATTTTTAAAGTGAAACATTCTAAAAACATTTACCAAAATGTGTTTTACTAAACTTATCTTAATTTGTGGCAACAAAATTTATAAAATATTAGTGAATTGGGTTCTTTCTGTCATATATGAACGAACCTAACTCTGAATTTAAAAAGACTTATTTTGTTCTTTCAGTTTCATTAAACTTTCTGAAGAGTTAACTTTCAACAAATCGCCAAATAACACGGAACTATTTTTCGGAACAATCGGTGCGTACAAATTCAGTTGCCACTACGACACAATTACATCGACAAAAAAGAACGATTACAAAATCGAAATTGGCCATAAGGCCAAAGAAGCTGAAGATTTTGTATCATGGGACGAAACGATGCATGTCAGTTTCTACGATAGTGACGTTTTCGAAAAACGGGTCCATCCCGGCGCAATGGCAATCGGTAAACCAGTTTATTTTCAGATTGATTGGGCCGAAGACTTTGATAAAAATTTTCCAATTGTATTTTATGCGTCAAGCTGCACAGTTGAAAATCAAGAAGGAGAAAGGCACGGTACAAGTTCTTTTGAATTATAAAAAAAAACTGTATTTAAATTAGAAAATAACCAGGTGCGCCGTTATGTTACAACCCATTAAGTTTCAATTTTTCCCGTTCGTCCCGTTATGTTACAATTTTTTTCCTTATGATTTTCTAGCATTATCGCCCACGCACTACGCCGTTATGATATTCCATTATGTTACAATTTTCCATTATGTTACAATTTGTACAAAAAAAACACGTATTGCGCAATATTTTTCAGTTACGTAATCACTATTTCCCTTATGTTTTAATTTGTACAAACAAACTCGTATCGCGAAATATTTTCCCCGTAGGATCCGTTATGTTACAATTTACAATTTTTTGGCGTTTTCCAGCAAAATGGCCTCCGACCTGCGCCGTTATCTTACACTTTTTTTTTAGATTCGGTTTTGTAATTTAACGGCGCACCTAGTGTACTAGTAATCAGTCCCTTTATCAATATTATTATTCTTATTCCGGGATTTTAAGTTCACAAGAAAAAAATACGAATATCATAATGCTGTCCCTTATTTAAGGATCGTGACATGTTTGATATAACTTTTTTAATGAAAAGAGGAACTTGTACCTGAATAAAGTTATAACATAATTCAAAATGGTTGTCTCTCGAGCTTGGTTTCGATGAAAAACTACTTTTTCAAGTACGCGACGCAAACCTTGAGATTCAGTTACCAGTCGTTTTCATTTATGCCAACAAGGGGCACCGTGGACCTAGCCTTGTCCTGCAAGCTCGAATTTTGCGTCAAAAAAGATAATGAAAAAATTTGTGGCGGAGAAGCTTTATCGTGTCCTAGAGGTTATCATCACACACGATCGCTCCAATGAAACTACTCATATGAAATAATCAATGTTTGAAAAAAATACCTTCTCTTCATTAACAGAAAACGAAATATTATATGCAGCTTTTCCTCTGCTTCTGTACTTATTTGAACGCTCTTATTATGCTGTTTTGTTGCTGTCAACTCTTAATATAAATACATTTTGTACTATACTCATAAAATTGTGTTAAACTCTTTTAACCATTGGTTGATTCACCAACCATTCATACTGACGGTGTCGACTTCTTTGATTTTTATTCACTTTCTGTGAACTAGCGTTTAGGAGTTAACAGGTTGAATGAAATAAACAATAACTGAAACGCCTTCAGACGAAAGTTCAAGTACATTCGGAAGTTACATGTCAGGAATATTAAGGATGTTTGATTATGTACAATTCAAGTGCTAATTCCGTAGAGTTTATATCGTAGTATCGGTTCATCCGCCATTTTATCGGCACATTCAACCACTTTGAATACTTGATGTACGCAAAAAAATGTATAAAACCGGAAAGTATTGTGATATTGACAAGTTTTGACATGTTAACATTGTTTTACATTGGTACGTTAAATAACGGTATTGTAGGTTTGGTTAACCTATTACGCAATTTGCAGTTAACCGTCAATTAAAAAAAAGTTTTTGGTAGATGTTTAACTGCGCGCCCTGTGTATATTATGATCATATGCATATAAGGTATACAGGGGTAGTCCAGAGTAGGACTATCCCTTGTATAGCAAGAGAAAACTTTTATTTAGGTTTTTGCGCATTTATTGCTGGAAGCTCTATTTCTGAAGATTGCAACTTCCCAGGTGAATTATGATTTTTTTTAAATACAAGAAACGAATAATTTCCACCTAAAAATAGATACATAAGTGTTCTACTAGTTTTAAGTTACACAGGATTATGTGAGACAATAGCGCACGAAAATATGCAGAAAATGGACACAAGTGAACGTTTAAAGGTCGATTTGACATCCATATACTCACTGTTATAAATTATAACTTATAACGGAAAAAGACGTTTTGACCCGGTACAGTTTACCGTATAAAAAAAGACTCAAGTTAGAGCTTCGTATAATGTCCGTAGCGCCTAATATTAAATTTTGAAGTATTTTTAATGAAAAAGAAAAAAAAATAAATGTGTGGCGCGAAAAAATGCCAAGCATTTTGTAAAGCACCCCCGTTTTGTAGTAAATTATTTTGAATATTTTTCATTTGGTATAGCAATATTAAAACGTTTTCGATGGTCAATTCAGTCAAAAGGTATGAAAAAGTAAGAAAAAAAATTATAAAAAAATTGTGAAAAAAAAATCGACTTTATCATCCGTAACCGTCATAGAAAAGAGTCACGTGTTATAGATCACGTTCTTATATAAAAACGGCTATTTTTCGTTAACCGTCCACTCTATTTGACGTCAACCGTCTTGTTTCGATTTTTAAAATTTCCCGAAAAAAATGCCTACGCATTCGGCCCTCAACCGTCCGGCACCGGTTTAACCGTTCAGTTTTGAAAAAAATTTAGTGGACGGTTAAAGGCATAACCGTCACTTTCGAAAAACGTACTTAACCCACTTCCAGATTTCAAATTCTTAAACTAGAGATATGTGTGTGTCAAATCAACACCAGCAAAAAGTATTCATCAAATTATTGGAAATGCGCAATAAACTGTACGAAAACCAACTACAGAAACACCAAAACCGAGTTCTCTGAGAAAATATTGTGGTATCCTGTAAATAAATTTGTCTATTAAATTATGAAAGTAAATAAGAATTTTTTCTGAGTAAAAGTTGTATTGGAGGATTCGATCTGGCGGGCAAAATTTTTTTTTTCATCTCGTATAACNTTTAAAAAAATATTATCACAGTCGTGTTTATTGATCTCTGAAACCCTTCTGTACAAAATTTTAGCGCAATTGGAGAAACCGGAAATTTCAACCGGTTTTTTACCGGACTTCCGGTTGGTAAAAATGCTCGACGATACCGTCAATGTTATTTTCTCGAAAAGTTGAGGGGGGGTCAGCGGTATCCGTTTCGCCCTACGGGGCCTCCTTATGCCTTAAACCGCCGAAAAAAGGGCCTTGTGTGACTAAAAGGCACACGGTGCCCCCTGGGAGTTAACTAAACGGGGCACCTAGTGTAGTAGTAATCAGTCCCTTTATCAATATTATTATTCTTATTCCAGGATTTTAAGTTCACAAGAAAAAACAAAAGACACTTTATATTTTTGATTTTTTCAACAGGGACCCGGCCCTTTATCAATATAACTAGCTCATTTTGGTCTCCAAATAATATAAACCACCTAGGTGCACCTATTGTGTACAATAATGCTGTCCCTTATTAAAGGATCATGACATGTTAAATATAACTTCTTAAATTAATGAAAAGAGGAACTTGTACCTGAATTAAGTTATAATATAATCCAAAATGGTTGTCTATCGAGCCTGGTTTCGATGAAAAACTACTTTTTCAAGTACGCGACGCAAACCCTGAGGTTCAGTTACCAGTCGTTTTCATTTATGCCAACAAGGGGCACCGTGGACCTGGCCTTGTCCTGCAAGCTCGAATTTTGCGTCAAAAAAGATAACGAAAAAATTTGTGGCGGAGAAGCTTTATCATGTCCTAAAGGTTATCATCACACACGATCGCTCCAATGAAACTATTCATATGAAATAATCAATGTTTGAAAAAAAAAACATTCTCTTCATTAACATAAAACGAAATATTATATTCAGCTTTTCCTCTGCTTCTGTACTTATTTGAACGCTCTTACTATGCTGTTTTGTTGCTGTCAAGTATCAATATGAATACATTTTGTATTATACTCATAAATTTGTATTAAACTCTTCTAATCATTGGTTGATTCACCAACCGTTAATATTTCTCCTTAAGTGCGGCATTTAAGAGGGGAAGGACTGTAAAAAAAAATTTAAAAGAAAGAACTCGCCTTTCGGTGATGAGCATTTCGGTGGTTGGCCAAGCGCGCTCAAAAAAGACCAATGACAGGCCACATAGCCCTCAAACACGCTGCCAAGCAACGTTACCAAAAAATGGTAACATTATTTATTTTTTTCGCCTTTGAAAACACTGCGATACTCAGGGTGTCGACTTCTTTGGTTTTTATTCACTTTTTGTGAACTAGCGTTTAAGAGTTAACAGGTTCAATGAAATAAACATTAACTGAAACGCCTTCAGACGAAAGTTCAAGTACATTCGGAAGTTACATGTCAGGAATATTAAGGATGTTTGATTGTGTACAATGTAAGTGCTAATGCCGTGCAGTTAATATCGGAGTATCGATTCATCCGCCATTTTATCGGCACATTCAACCACTTTGAATACTTGATGTACGCAAAAAAATGTATAAAACCGGAAAGGATTGTGATATTGACAAGTTTTGACATGTTAACATTATTTTACATTGGTACGTTAAATCACCGTAAATTACAGTTGTATATTAATTTAATAATCGAACAAATTATCTTACCAGATTTTTGCCTAAGTATAACAGAAATTTTCAAGATAAGACCAGATAAAAGATTCAGTCAAAATGTTTCATTTTGGAGCTTTTATCGTAGCTTTCCTCGGGCCTGCGTTATTATTTATTTTTATACCTTACCTTCTGAAAATTCAATACCCTCTAATAAACTGAAAATATGATTAAGTTCCTTTAGGGAATATTAATAGTGAAAAAAAGAATCATATTTTTGTAATTTTTTGGGCTGTTTTTGAGAAATGTTGACTTAATAATGTCACTTCAAGTGTCACTTAAACGGTTATTATTTTATTAATTAAGTTGATTCAAGTAAATCACTTCACAGGGTGTGCAGTTAACCGTACATTACAAAATGTAAAACAAAATTGGTGGACGTTTAACTGCGCACCCCGTGTATATTATGATCATATGCATATAAGGTATACAGGGGTAGTCCAGATTTGAACTACCCCTGGTATAGCAAGAGAAAACTGTTATTTAGGTTTTTGCGCATTTATTGCTGGAAGCTCTATTTCTGAAGATTGCAACTTCCCAGGTGAATTATGAATTTTTTAAATACAAGAAAAAAAAATAATTTCCAACTATAAAAAATAGATACATAAGTGTTCTACTAGTTTTAAGTTACACAGGATTATGTGAGACAATAGCACACGAAAATATGCAGAAAATGGACACAAGTGAACGTTTAAAGGTCGATTTGACATCCATATAATCACTGTTATAACGAAAAAAGGACGTTTTACCCCTTAAAGTTCACCTTAGAAGAAAAAATAATATAAGATAATATAAAATAATATAAGATAAGAACATCATAAATAACTACGTCAAACTCATCTACAATTGAAGTTTTGCAAGCACAGCTGCTGTTTAAACAAATATAAATAAACAGGATATGCCCGTAACCGTCCGTAACCGGGTTAACCGTCCACTTTTGAGCTTATTTTTTAGAGCTAACGCTTACACGGTGTGCCCGTAACCGTCCAGTTTCTTTAACCGTCCGTTTTTTAGTAAATTGTTTTGAATATTTTTCTTTGTTTCTCTAAAATTTGTGTTATACACCACCTACGCAGTTATCTTTCCACCAAATTTTTCAAAAAGCGGAAAGATAACTGCACCGTCGGGAAGATAAGTGCAGATAGTGTAGGCGGTTTGACTGAAATTTGTAAGTGCGGAAAGATAACTGCACCTACGGGGCCGTTCTAGATTCTTTCAAATTTCTAAGCCCAAAAATGCGCGAATGAGCTCCTAAACAAATANCCCAAAGTAAGGGCCATCTTTTGGCACTTTTTAGAATCGACAAAGGTGGCCCTTACTTTGGGGCTCTCCTGTAAGAGATAACATGCCAAAAATTTTCTTCATTTTTTCTTATCAATAATCTGTGCGTTCGAAAAAGCTCATTATTGCACTATGATTATTGTAATATAACGACGTAATGCGTTGGCAATCATGCTGGAATTTTTTTTGCTAAAAAAGTGAAAAATAACGGGAAAAACGAGCCCCACTATTAGTATATGCCCNCCCTATGCGGGTTTATCCGGCCATTTTCACCGCTGGTCGGTAACCTGCAGTAAAAAGGTCAAACCATATCGGTTAAACCATAGCATCATTGCCCACGCACTACGCCATAATCTTACAATTGTATTTAACAATTTTTATCTTGCAATTGTATTTAAGCGGGCAAACTTGTTGTTTAATTTGCTACACTTTTTAAATTCATTTTGTTCCTTATCTGCTATTATTTGTAGCGGTATAACAATGTAATGTCAAATTTTTCGCGAACAGTTCGCTATCTTAAAATTAAAAAAAATATTCTGGCGATCAAATCGCATACGCACTGTGCCGATATCTTACAATTTTTCTTCAACTTTCACTTTTTTCAGTAATTTACCCGAAAAATATTTCGGGCGGAAAGATAACTGCGCAGTGTGTAGGCGGATTAACTGGAATATTTTTCTCGAAAAAGCGGAAAGATAACGGCACCGACGGGGCTGAGCGGAAAGATAACTGCCGGAAAGATAACTGCGCAGGTGGTGTATAGCAATATTAAAATTTTTCATTGGTCAATTCAGTCAAAAAGTATGAAAATTTTGTGGACGCTTTAAGGCATAACCTGTGTAGTCACTTTTGACAAAACCCACTTCCAGATTTTAAATTCTGAAACTAGAGATACTATGTCGATGTCAAATCAACACCAGCAAAAAGTATTCATCAAATTATTGGAAATGCGCAATAAACTGTACGAAAACCAACTACAGAAAAATCAAAACCGAATTCTCTGACAAACTATTGTGGTTTCCTGTAAATAAATTTGTTTATTAAATTATGAAAGTAAGAAATTTTTTCTGCGTAAAAGTTGTATTAGTCATACACGGAACAAGAATATGAACTGTTGAGAATTGATTCACCGCATGTCACGTCACAGCCGCTGCCTTGACCAAGATAATTTTCGAAGTCGCATCCTTTGATATCAATATTGCCCCATTTAAATTCGCCATTTGGAGATTCATACAAAATGGAAGCAACACAAGCTATTAAAGGTGTCAAGAAAATCAACCAAAATGAATGGTTTTCCTTCAATTGTCAGGTTTTGCACCCCTAATAAAGTAACTTTTTAGATAATTTTAAAGGTATTAAAAATACCTCAAATATTATTTAAAAGTAACTCCCATTACACGCTTTCACAAACGGAAAAATTAAAGTTGCATTTCAAGCACCATATGCTCTAACCATACATGAAATAATCCCACCAATGAGCGCACGAACAGCAATTTTAGCTAAAGTCGATTTCCGAGAAGGCGCAAGAGCTGTTAATCCACCAAGCATAATTGCCAACGATTGAAAGTTTGAAAATCCAGAAAGGCCACAAGTGAGAGATGAAAATTCTTAAAGGCCACAAAAATACGCTGTTAGTATAATAGGGATTTTGTGATGTCGTAATTAGGATGTCCATCACTGGAGAGCGGAACTGTGGCGACCATTCGGTAGATTCAACGATATCTAACATCCGAGCTAGTCCACATTTGGTTACTCTGAGCGAATAAAACAGTTAGTTTTTTCTGCTTGTAGCTATCATAATCACGTTTTATGTCATCTTTCGGTCAAAAATTTACAAAAAATACGGAATCGAATAAGTTTAAAGATTTTACATCAATTTGTAAGGATTGGTGTTAATGCTTTTTTGATAAAATAATATTTTTTGATCTCTGCCGTAAGTCACAAGCATTTCCGTTCTTTGAGAAAACCATTTTATATTTCCATCACAATCGCAACGCGGGTACCCATCTTTCCGATAATCAATCATATCGCTAAGGGTCAAGTACGCAATAAATTCGGTGAAAAAGGTCTTTTGGCCAATCAGAAATGAGGCCGGCAATACTTCGACAATTGGAAAACCAATCAGAACGGTGAATGGATAAAAGGCGTAAGAAAGTATCAAGTCAAATGACCAGTTATCTAAAAATACGTGAAACTTTGTTAAATTTTTTTTTTAAGGTTTAAAACGGGAGTTATGCTTACCATAACCGACGCATTCGCCCATCCAGTGTACAGCGTCGTTTATCCAATAAGTAAAAGNACGAGTAAATACGGTATTACAAAAACGAAAAAGTACAATTTTCCAGGTTATTTTTAAGAACTTTCCGGTTATCCAAAAAATTTTTTAATCACATTTTCGGAATCGCCGGATCCAGTACTATAACCTCAAAATTTTTAATTTTTTTTTGCCCGCCAGTTTGTAGCCCTCCGTTGTATTAGTCATACACGGAACAAGAATATGAACTGTTGAGAATTGATTCCCCGCATGTTACGTCACATCCGTTGCCTTGACCAAGGTAATTTTCGAAATCACATCCTTTGATATCAATATTGCCCCATTTAAATTCGCCAGCTGGAGATTCATACAAAATGGAAGCAACACAAGCTATTATAGGTGTCAAAAAATACAGCAAAAATGAATGCTTTAAAATATGTCCGGTTTTTAGATAATATTCGAAATATTAGAAAAATAATTAGACAAACAGGTTGTGTTTTTAATACTAAGTACCTCAAATATTATCTAAAAAGTAATTCCCATGACGTGCTCTAACAAACTGAAAAATTAAAATTCCAGCACCATATGCTCTAACCATACACGAAATAATCCCACCAATGAGCGCACGAACAGCAACTTTTGCTAAAGTCGATTTCCGAGAAGGCGCAAGAGCTGTTAATCCACCAAGCATAATTGCCAACGCTTGAAAGTTTGAAAATCCAGATAGGCCACAAGTGAGAGATAAAAATTTTGAAAGGCCACAAAAATACGCTGTAATTATGATAGTTTTTCTGATTGTAGCTATACTTATCACGTTTTATGCCGTCTTTCGGTCAAAAACTCAGACAAATTATGAAATCGGATAAGTTTAAATATTTTACATCAATTTGAAATCATTGGTGATAATGATTTTATGATAAGATAATATGTTTTGATCTCTGCCGTAAGTCACAAGCATTTCAGTTCTTTGAGAAAACCATTTTATATTTCCATTACAATCGCAACGCGGGTACCCATTTTTCCGATAGTCAATCATATCGCTAAGCGTCAAGTACGCAATAAATTCGGTGAAAAAGGTCTTTTGACCAATCAGAAATGAAGCTGGCAATACTTCGACAATTGGAAAACCAATCAGAACGGTGAATGGATAAAAGGCGTAAGAAAGTATCAAGTCAAATGACCAGTTATCTAAAACATATGAGAAATTTTGTTCAATTTTTTTTTTGGAAAAGGTTTAAAACAGGAATTAGGCATACCATAACCGACGCATTCGCCCATCCAGTGTACAGCGTCGTTTATCCAATAAGTAAAAGAAGTAAAAGCTAGTAACATGACGGTAATATTAGCCACAAGTGGAATTGAATCGGATGCTCCTTTACTTGCCGCTTCTACGATATTATTTGCATCAATCGTATCCACTTTCTTTTTTGATCTAATAAGTGTCTAAAAATCATGCCGAGAACTTTCGCCATCAAATGTGAAGTTTTCAAAATTTTTACGTATAAAGTATGTTTAACTCCCGTTGACTGGATACAATCAATCAGCACATTCTGAAAGTTAACTCTATAGAATTTTGTAGACTTTTCCTACCAGTAAATCGTGACTGTTGAATTTCCGGATAAATCAATTTGCTGATAGCCAGTGAACCAGGCGCTGACATAACCGAAGCGGTAATTAAATCAATAGCTTAACAAGGTTCAATTTTATCTAAAAACAATAAAATAATGGTCTACGACAACTTATACACCAGGCGCGCCGTTATGTTACGAAACCAAATCAAACAAAAAATAAAGTGTAACATAACGGCGCAGTCAAAGGCAATTTTGCTGGAAAACAAATTATAACTTGTAACATAACGGATATTCCCGACAATTTATTGAGAATCTGTTTGATTTGCGGCTGTTGGGATAAAAATTATCGACAAGAGGGGCGATCACAGCGAATCTTTTTTTTCTTCGTTTTTTTTCTGTCTTTCTAGCTCCCAATTTTACTAAAAAATTCGCTACGTGGCCTACAATAAACGGATTTTCTTGATTAGACGTTTGTTTGCAAGGTCTATCCTTCTTCTCTTATGGGTGCAAACCTCAACTTCTACCGATTTAACCCGCGTCCTCCACGGACGCAAACGTAAATCAAACNTTAAATTTCCCATTAGAATTGTTAGAATTAAGTATAATAACTTAATTTAAGTTGAACCCTAAGCAGAAACACCCATTTTTATATATGCACCAAGGACAGAACCAGCCAAAGATGCATACCCAGAAACCATAATGCAAAATATTTCGCTTTGTGTGGCATCCTTCAAGTATGGCCTGATCAACAAAGGTGATTCAGTCATACCTACAAAAATGTTTCCAACGCATGCTATTGTTTCTGGTCCGGAAGTGCCACATGAGATCTCAAAGAGCCATGAAAGCTTAATAATATTGTTAAATGGTGTATTAATTATCAGTGGACAGGTCATACGGGGGAAGTTACTCTTTTGTAGATTTTCCCTTGCAACGGAATTTTAATTGATTGGTTTTATGACTTGGCTATACCAGTACCTTCAAGTACATTAAAGTACATTATATTACCATATGTAAAAGATCTTTGGTCTGTGAGACACCGGTTGAACTAGGTTCAAGTTTTGAGTAAAAATATTAATGAAAAGAAAATTAACGTACAAAGAAGTGTGAAGCCGTACCTTTCCGATTAAATAAGGCATGATTCCGATATAATATAATATTGATACAATAGCAGAAAAGAAAACAACAACAGGTAAAACACCAAAAGCAAAACTTGAGATATCGCCGCTATCTCCTCCAAAAACGAATAAAGCACCAAAATCCGCGTAAGACAAAAATTTTTCGACTTGCAGACTGGAAACGGAAATAAAAAATGATACCCACCATGGTTGTGAATTAGGGTAAATTTTTTAATGGGTTAGCGTTCGGTTAGGCGGTATTAACAACAATTGCGTAGGGCCAGCGCAGGAAGGGTTGAAGACAAAAATTAGCGTTGAAGCCCCGCATATTTTAAACCATGGTTTCGACGATGTTTTTTTAATGTTCTGATTCTAGATGAAGGCGGTACATAGTGTACCGTACACTCAATAAGTATTAAAATTATAGCAAAGATTGAGTTTTTGGATCCGTTAACTGAGCCAATCAAACGCCACATATCCCGCTGATGTCCGCAAAACGAATGCCCCCAATGCTATTTGAATTCCAAATCCCCATAGAACTGGTCGAAATCTAATTTTGAATGGAGCAACAGAAATCATTATACATATCAACGCGTAAACTAGTAATCCTTCGAAATGATTAAAAATGTTTTATTCAAATGTTAAACCTAAATAAAAAGAATTTTATACTAAGACAGTCTATGTTACGTCGGCGACAAAGAAAAAATTTTCAATCAAGCCTGCGAGTCCAATAAGATTCTCTGTTTTAATCTTTTCTCCCCCAAATATGTCCCAGCAAATTAGTGATAGTATTAAACATAGTATAATTGCGCCCAAACACCAATTTAGTAAGTTATTGTGCCTTTGATTTCTTATAACGTTACAGTTGTCTGTTTGTTGTAAAAATTTGTCTTCGTATCGTTCCATGATCCAGTCAAATAGTAATAAAGAACCTTATTACGTCATTCAGAAAACAGTGAGCATCAATGTGATAAAAATGTTTGTCCTCGGTAAAACAAAATATTAATTCACTTATACCGACTACATTGATATCATGAAGTTTTAGTCGAAAGTATAAGAGGTCGAAAAGTCAAAAATTATTTCTAATAATTCGACGCAAATTTTGACCAGATATTGACATACCGTATATAAGTAATATTTGGCTGATCGAAAGTGTGAACGGAATAAGTCAGAACTGGACGCCAATGTGCTTTTACTTGACCTATCAGCCTTTTAAACTTTCGACCAAAAATACATGCTACCAATTTAGTCGGTGCCGAATTCACTAATGCATAACTGAATACGTTACTGTAATGACCTTCCCTGCTAAACAACCAATAACCAGTGGAATGAGACCTTCTGCAAAATTAATATACAACGCAAATCCGGTGAAGATAATGTAACCTGTACTCGAAATCAACGTGAAATAAAATGACCTTTTTTATCGAATTGCAAAAAAAAAAATACTTTGGTGATTAGTTCATTTTTTTTAAACAGATGAGGGTGACGAAGCTTGTTAGTTTGAAATAATATATCATAAATTTTGAATATACAATAACGACCAGTTTCCAAAACACATTTTATTCGATTCCTGTACATAAGATAATAACCATCAACATATAAAGGACGTCTTTATGAGCCTCAAACATCAATTGTGCTTTCAATAAGGGCAACGCAACGTAATAACCCGCATTTTTATCTTTTCGCGAGATTTTTTGCATTTCTTTAACTACGTCGAAATCAAACTCATCCAAATCATCTGTTTTTATTGAGGATCGTCGTGTGGAAATATTAGACTCCTAAAATTAAATCGGAAACAATTATTTAGGCAAAACATACCGCATTATTGGGCAGCGCGGTATTCCGAAGAAAAATTTTTCCGGGAAAAGGTGTATTAGTAATTAACTTATACATTAACTGTCGAGGATTTTTTCCTAAAAAAAATTTTCCTGAAAAAATTGTGTTGCTTTTTGTAAGGCTGTCGCGTTGTTGGCCCATCAACTCTACATGAAGCTTTATTAGATTGACTCTAAACTCTCAGGGGTCACAAGTGGAATATAACCCGAAGTGACCTCTGGAAGTTATGCTTACCTCCAAGTCACTAATTTTTCTCTCGTTGAACTCTTTTGCTTCATTATGTTCAACATTTTGAAAATCTGTTTCATCAAAACTCTGATTTTCTAATCCTGACATTGGTTGAACAAAAAATTAACAGATAAGTTAGACGAATGTACTCAAGAACATATCGTCCTGGAAATAAAAGAAATAAAATTTTTATTGTTTACAAAAGTCCATAATTACAATTTGTAACCATAGACGGTGACTTTTTAACAATATTATTTTGCTTGAATGGCGTGAATTATATGTTCACCCCCTGCACATTTATCCGACAAACATAGCCCAAGGCAAAATGAAAGAAAAATGAAAGACGAAATCTCGTATTGGCGGATTCAGGCGTAATTATTATAACCCACTCATAAAATTCTTCGGTTCCATGATTGACAGGACTTACCTTCAATAGATCAAATTAGTATTTCCACCAAAAATTTACCGTCTGCAGAAAAAAATGCTATCAAAAATATTGCTCCGGAAATTCCGGTCCGGAAACTTGCGACCAATCTGCATGACGTAGTCTGTATGACAACTTATGAGATTGGTGACGTGCATATTGCTTGATAGATAAATTTAAAGGCATGGAATTGTAATGAATTTAATTGTTTTATTAGTGTTTGACGAAGCATTAACATATTTCTACGCAGTCTTTTGAATTTCCTTCGAGCTGAAAACTTATACACAGGGTGCGCAGTTAAGCGTTCAGCAGTTAACCGTCCATTATTGCGCAAATTGCAGTTAACCATCCACTAAGTTGGGGCGAATTTTTTTCCCTTAATACACGATGAGCAGTTAACGGCCCAGTTGCTGTTAACCGTTGCTGTTAACCGTTGCTGTTAACCCAGTTGCTGTTAACCGTCCATCTGACTTTTTGGTTTATTTTTTTTTCATAATTATATGTATAATTTGAATGAAAAATAACAAAATAAACATGATTAGTCAACATAATAAAATCAACATAATTCGTCAATTCCCACCCAAATGAAAATAGCACATTGCATTCTTTGCATATTTTTTACAGTCAGTCACTGTCTGTCATTGGTCTCGTGATGTGCGTTTTCGATTTCTGAAAAACGTGCACATACGAGAAATATCTAATGATTACTAAAAAATGACTATGAAGTTTCTGAGAAGTTTTCTTGTCATTTTTAGTTTTTGGCTTTCAAAATACCTCTTTGTTATATACAAAATGTATAGAAATAAAGTATGCAGTGTTGAAAAGCTCTTGAACACTCAAATTTCAATATTTTAATTTCTGGAGATGTGTGACAATAACACGAAATTTTGTCGAGAAAAACTCCTCCTGAAAACCGGCACCCGCTACTGAAATTAATGAAGAGAGAAAATTTATGAGGAGCATCACGACGCCGTAGGAATTTCTTCTTTAGATTTATTACCGGTAATCTATTGAATTATAACCGCGCGCCAAAATCAATATATTTTACCGAGTTATAATCGGTTGAGCAAGAACGAAGTTATTTAA